>JASSKH010000008.1:1387520-1662073 GCA_031763025.1 Macrocystis pyrifera | reverse complement strand
TTTCGGGTAACACCCAATTGCTTCACAGCCCCACGGAGTCTTGTGGTGACGATCTGCGACAATACCCGGCGCCCGTGAGACCGATCACACCAGGAACATCTGATTGATTCTCCGCCGCGATCTCGCTTTCTACAACAGCAGCAGTGGCTTTGACAAAAAGAACGATATATCGATACTGGCTTGAATGCGTGAACATTCTCGTGCCGATATCCATACCGTATGCTAGTGCAAAGGCACGCCGGAACTTGCTTAGATATCGGCAGGGTGGAGACATGCGCGAAGACGAAAACCAAGAGTTTTGAAGAAATAGTGGAAACACGAAGGGAAGTGGAGCTGTTTTGTGGAGTCTGCGTGTAACTAAATTCATGCTACTGTTTCTGCCAATAAATGGGCTGATAGGAGTACAAGCTGCGGCGGGTACTCGCCTGGTTTAAACTGTTCACCTACCTACCCCAAGGATGGCGATAAATATTCCGTCATTGTATCGAACAAACCTCTTGCAGGCTTTGTCGTTCCCAGCACAACCAAATTGATATTCGTCACAGCGGAAGGGGTACTTACAACTTACCACGTATCACGCCGAAGGCCGACCTCGAGCGACGTTCAACGCTCAAACCGACCGAACCTTCCACATTGCGATGCTTTTCGAAACCACTCATTGGACTGCAAAAACAAATAAAGTGGGTAGTTGCCCCAGTCGATAAGCCTCGCCCACCGGAGAAGTTTAGGCAAAAAAAGCGTGCCCTTGCTATACACCCATGGACATATGGCTCTTACACCGATGACGGTATATAATAGTGAAGGAAGGTCCAGAAAAATGTCACCTTCTTCCCGCAGTAGTTATTCGTGAGAATGCAGTCCGACAGCAGAAGCCTGACTCCACCCCCGACCGAAAACGCACCGCCCTCCCCTTGCGGATCGTCCTTTAGGGCAAGTCCCGTAGAGCTGTTCTCAACCGTGCATCGATGGAACTCCACTTCCGATTGCCCGCTGCCGACGCCGATGGCAACTGCGCCACCCTTCTTTGCAACGCGGCTGTTTGCGAACACCGTGTCGTTCACGTCGCAAGCGGCCAGGCCGTCAAACGATCGTCGGCATGCGGTGAAGGACAGACTAGCACCTTCTCCTGCCGTATCCTCTGTGTACGGTACGTTTGGAAACCGGGGCAAGTTGGTTACCGCTACGGCAATCGTGTACTACTGCTACCATCTCATAAGCTAGACCAGAGCCGCGATGAAGCCGGCTTGTAACGTGCAAGATACAACGTGCGGTTCGGTTTTGTTTGATTGAACGCGCGGGGACATTTATCAAAGATTCACTCACACCGCGTCGTCTGTGTTTGGTTGTCACGCGCTGCGAGCGGTTTTCGACGAAGTGTGGGGCGTCGCAAGGAAACAACCTCACAGAGAAGGGCCGGTTTCTCAACGTCTTGCGATATCAACATGCTGGTCAAAGCTTGCAAGACTGAATGCAACAGTCGCGGTTTAATATAAACCCTAGGTGGGCTGAATCGCGAAGGCATAGGTCCGGAAAGCGTCACCACGGCGGTCGGCAGCTAGGTTGGACGCAGCAGCATTCTCAACTACAAAGAATGTGTTGCGTTCGTTACACTCTAGTGGTTCATAATAGCATGCCGTACGGGCGATCCACGTATGACGAAAACTGAGTTAGCGCTCGCGCCAATATCAAGAACAAACGATGATCGAGTTACACAAAGGTTCAATATGGCGCATCTGATGGCTTTGACTTTGGTCCGATCCTCAACCATCGATTCATCCCAAAGAAGAGGTTTTATTGGGTCAATGTCACCTGACTGCTTGAATCCCTGAATTGAACAACTACAGGCTAGCATACGGTCTTTTTTACTATTACGGGGGACCATACAAAACAGAACCTACGGTCCACAAAATATCTATATGATTATCTGTTTTTACTAACAATATTTGTTCCTATGTACTATTTTCTCCCCAGTAATAGTAGTATAGCGCGGTCAGTACAAGGGCATCCAGACATGTTGGTCGGGTTGCGCGAAATTGTTTTTCGAAGTCATGTGTCGGGTGAAGTATTTGATATCTTCGTGTGTGGGGCTCGGAGGGAGCATGGCACCACCCGTACCGTCATTGACACCATCACGCCAACCCCCATCGCTGTACTTGCCCCGAGACATTTCCCCCTCTCCCATTGACTCACCATTTTCGATGTTCTCGCCTCCGGCGACGTTGCCGTAGAACACCGACCCCAACACGGACATGTTTCCATTCAGCTGAGATACACCGCCACCTTTCTTTTTGGCGTAACAGCTCTCGAAGAGACACCCGTCGACCAGCACTTCGGACAAATCAGCCTGTCGGCAAGTATCCCGGTGTTAAGGGCAGGGCTGCGATAAGCAGCGTACATGCAGACATGTTGTCTCCGACGGTTGATACACGAACGGCGGTTTGCTAAGCTTCAGATTAGGTTGAGGTTACTAATACGAACGTTACTCTTCGCTGGTGAGCGGGCAGGATGGCGGAGGGTCATTCGGTTCTAAAATCAAGCCTTGCGATGTCTCAACCATTGGCTACTCCGTCTGCCCACATCCTACAGTTTACACCGGTCAAACTCAACACGAGTGTCGGTAAGCTCAAATTAGATACTCGTAGGCTCTCGACGGGCATATTCCTCGTATCCCGGCCCCTAGCCCAGGTCTATGCCTCCCAATATGTACGTGATGGTGGCCTGAACCACCGGGCGATCAGCATATGCTGACCGAAATACAATCGGCCATCAAACCATAAAACTCCGATGGCACTTTTGCGACACAGAGAGTTAGATAGAGTGGAAACGTGAAGGCCGGCGTCGCAACCCTTGGTCGTGTGGAGAAATGCGTTATATTTCCATCGCATCCGCGAACTTCGCACCACAATCTAAAAATGCTCGAAATATGCACGAGCAAATGTGGCGCTCCCCCGTACTCCTCACCAAGTAAGCGCGAGCCACACGAAGCCACTGCCACACAAAATTCGTTAATTCAAGTAGCCGCACGAGAACGTCAACCGCTGCGTGGCTGTTCAACTATCCTGACCTTGGATGCATGTAATATTCTTACCAAAATGCCACCGCCTTCGCCTTCCAAGTCCTCGTCCTCGATAGTGGACAGATACCCAGCGTCGCAGTTTCGAAAGACCGAGTCCACCACAGTTAGGGTCGACTGGTTCGCGAATATCCCTCCGCCCCAGTGCTCGGCGAAGTTGTCGATGAACTCGCACCTGGCGACGGAGACAGTCGACTGATTGATCGCGTGCACGCCGCCTCCATTTCCGTAAATACCACCAATTCCGTCTAGACCTCTGGTCGTGTTCGTCGCGAACCCACCACGAACGATCAAGTCCTGCAGAACTAACTCCCCCCGTCGACGAAAAAACATGGGCCCGAAGGAGACCCCTGTGTCCGTGTCGGCAGTTATTTCCGGTGACCCAACCCCCACGGCAGCGGACGTCAGCCCGAGTGGGAGCGCTAGCCCGCTCGCGAGCTCTCCGAGACCCTCGCTGCTGCTTAGACTGCTGTCACTCGCACTAGAATTGACATCCCCAAAAATTCTTACAGTGGTTCCTCGGCCAATGACGATGGTACCGGTCACATTTACGTGGCCAGACCAGTATACGTCGAAATCTCCACCCTCGCAGTTGAAGACGCTCGTGATATTAGGACGGGTGGTGGGTGTCACATTGAGTTGCTGGGCATCTCCTACTCCTCCCGTCGAAGTCGACGCTGTGGTGGTGGAAACGCAAGGCGCCGCGGACACCCCCGTACCTATCGGCGCCGCGAAGATTGCGCCAAGAAGAAGTAGCATGCTGACTTTCACGAGGCTCGGGGAATGCAGGAGCTGAGTGCGATAGCCTGATGTCAGTCTGAAGGACATATTTTCCTCGCGAGCATACACCGTTGTCGGTCGCAGCCGTTGCGGTCGTTCGGTCGGTTGTAGCAGCGTCGACGGCGCTGATGTTGCCGCGGAATGCTCTCTGATGCGGACCGGGAAACCGTTGGCGACATAGCTTCCGCGGGCGGGATACCCACACATTGAGCAGCAAGTGGTGCCTCGTCTCGTTCCGGCTGGCTGTAAGAAAGAAAATTACAGGGGAAAACACGGTCGGGGAGAGGATTGTTTAGTATTAACGATTTCAGGGAGGGACTTGTTTCATTTCGTTTCGTCTGGAAGGTGAACCCTTTGTGAGGCAGCGATCCGAGTCGCCGCGGGCAGCAGGGGCTGGCCGTACGCTTACCTGTGTCGTCGTCAAAGATGGTGGGGCGAACAAAACCTGACGCTAGCGACACATCGTAATATGGTCATCTTCCCGAGCATACCATGAAGTTTATTACTTCGAAACCGCTCTGTATCTCACTGTTGACGCAAACACGACACCCACCATACTTACGCCGCGCTGGATGATTCCGATGAATGTACAATGCCACGAATGGGCATCGCGTCGCTTCGAAACAAACAGCCAATGGACCGCGTTGATGCTTTGCACTTGCGCACGTAAAAAACGTAGAACCTCCTGCCCAAGATGACTTGATATCGAAACAGAGCATTACATCGACAGCTGAGACAACGGATTCAACTGACCACTATGTTGGAGCTCGGTGTCGGGGTGGAACGCTGGTTGTGTTCACCAGGCCAGACAAACGAATCACTGAGAACAGGCCTACCGCTTCTAGGAGGTGAGACTACCAATACTAACCCTACCTTTACCCCGACATCGTAGCAAGTAACGGCCGTCCCCAACCCTTATGCTCCGCCGTTGGCGCCGATCTCGTTAAACAAAACTAGGATAGCGAAAATTGTTTGCTACTACTCTCGAATCTCTTGACTGGTGGCATCAAACCGACATTCGTTCGGGGTGATGAGGTGTTACACACCCAGTGAAATAAACGCGAAACTGCCGCTAGGAACAGGTGGCGAGATGTTGCGCTGACGTACTTATTTCGACATGCGTAGCTTTGCACGCCCACGCACATTTCTAGGGGTAGCTTGCCCCATGTTGGAGGAATGTTTTATAATATCCGGGGTACGGTACTATATTTCAGGCCCATGAATGACGTCAACCAAAATCAAGCTCGGCCAGACAATGGTTGGCGTTAGTCCATCTTGTCTCGTGTGCAGACAGGCAGCAATCTCGATCGGTACTTGTTTTGCGCATACTTTTAATACAGCAGCATCATGTATTATCGCCCAGCGCATAGATAGGTAGGAACAGTAGTACCACTACTGCGTATGACCGTAACCCCAGCTTTGTGGTTGCTTTGTTGCACTTATCATAAGCAAAACGTATGTTGAGTAGTATCCGTGTTTACTGCTGTATTTGTATCAGTGCTCAAACGCCATCGCGATCGGCTTTGGCACGGAAAAATTCGTGGCGCGTGCTACGTGCCGCATATGACGTCATTGCTTAATCCCGTCATTGTGCCATCCTGACGCACGATCACACCAACCATTAATAGCGGCAAAGACGGTCGACACCCACGAACGCAGCAGAACCCACATACATACCTGGCATACATACATACATACATACATATATACGCACATGTATTTTTTTACGCATAATGTGTATGCCCAACCTCCAAGCCTGTGCTGCTGGTCCGGCCGAGGCAGCGACGTCCAGTGGCCTACCCCGAATTATGATACATGCGCCAAGCCGGGCGGCCGCTGACAAAACGCTGATCCCGATCGATGTTGGCGGCCTAAAAAAAGCAATTTATTTTTTAAGCAAGATGTGTCCAGGTTAAGAAATGAGGCCCTTTTTTGCACTCGCCAGTTGTCACTTAGTTTTTGAAGTTTTGTAGCCGAGTTAGATGAGGTTTCTTATCCTCGCGAATGACATAAAACCGCCCTCAAAAGTTTGGTGTATTTCGTAGGATACGGAAAACACAAAAGGCAAGAGACAACATCTTTTCCACGTATATTGCTGTAGCAGGGAAACAATGATATGGTCTAAATTGGTGAACTTTTCCAATAACGTTTAAAATTTAAGGCATCACTGACGAATAAACGAATTTCTTCACAGCAGACGAAATAAATGCATCGGTGCCCGCAAAGATAAGAAGAGGGGTCGATGCCGAGAAAAAGAAAAAAGTCGTCTCTCCATGCCAAGGCCACGGACACTCAAAACTGCGACAAGAACAGCTCGAAAGGACTGGTCCAACTTGGACCAAAATATGTCATATCGAACAAGAAAAGCCACTTCGAAGTATCTCCCGAAATATTTACCAGGATTATCAGATGTTCTGAGGATTACCTTCGGGTGGGCAATCGATTGATATTTTACCCCTGTAGCTTAGTAGTAGGTAATACCTTCATGGTTGACGTCGTCGAGGACGTGAGTTCGAATCTCACTTCGAACGTTTCCTTTGTAGAAACGCTTGCCCGTTCGTCTGTACAAACATGCCGGAATCTCCCTGGTTCCCCCGGTATTGAAACGAAGCGTGTAGGTCAGCGTACGGCCGTACACGGTTTGGACGTCCAACGGGCCCACCATTTATAGATGGGGCGGAGGAGGGGGGGTGTACTCGATAGGAGAGATGTACTCGATCACATGCATGGCCGTAGTCGTATGGCCATAGACCCTCGCATCCCCACAATGCCGGGACGGAGCATGTCGGGTTTCACCTGCCAGGCGGACACTGCTTGCACCAAGCGCGAAGCGCCGTGAGGTGTCCGGCGAGTCGCATGAAGGGTGAGCTGCATCATCCTACTAAGAACCGCTTGTGAGGCGGACTTGCATATGGATGACAGCTTCAATGGGTTAATTTAATTTCCGGTGTGGCCACTTCCAGAGACAGCAATGGGAGTACTATGTAACTGCCTCTTGGGTGCCTTACCTTGAACACTACGTGATACGATCAATTCCCTTGTGCAGAGTGAAGGTTTTTTACTTCGCACAAATAGTCTAACCAGACGACCAGCTGTGGGCGACCGCCAAAAAACAAAAAACAAAAAAAAACGGTGCCCTGGATGTCTAGCTCACGTAGTGAGCGGCATGTTTTACAGTGTCATTGCCAACCGACGCCAACCCAACCCAATATAATAGGGGAAGGGCGGGGGGGCGGCGGGTAGTACAGATTACTCCGGGCTGAGAGATCGGTCGACCTTTTTTCCCTATAGCTCAATAGGTATACCTTCACACAAACCTATGCGTATGGGCTTGTGCCATACGTGGTTTCCCGTTGAGCGGGTCGATTAGACGACTCGTTTGCCTGCATCTATTTAAAACACATGTGGATGTGCATTCTTATCTATTGGGAATGGCTCGATATTTAAGATCTGTCCTGTTGCCCATAGGTCCGTCAATTATTGAGTTACTGAAACCCCCCAAAGTTTCCCCTTGATCGGAAGGCCTCGGGTTGTCTAAAACCACATTGTTTTTTCAGATTGGTGCATCATTCGTTCCAAAGCGGAAGACCAAACAAAAACGATTTCTTATTCTTCACAGGTATCGAAATAAAAACGAGGGATCGAATACGCAAAACGAAAAGCTGTATTTGATTGGCGATCTATTGGTTTGGTCGGATATCCGACCGACATAGTACCGACCAAGGAATCTGCACATGGCTGCTGAAGAAAGTCTCGAACGTTTTAGCCAGGCTGGCTATGTTATGGTTGTACGGCGGCAGTACTGCTGCCGCCCTGAGAAGCAGGGTAACCCGACATTAGTCGTTCAAGTAAAGCGTTTGTATCGACCCACCCCGACATCGCCCAGGATGTGGTGCCGCTTCTGCTAGCAAAGGTCTTTGGATCCCAAGCAATCGGCGACGCCACCCAGACGCCTAGCGTGCTCGGCGAGTCGAGAGAATCTTGCCGGCTATACAGAGGCAAATCACAAGCCCGCGGCAACGATAACCGTGGTTGGAGTATATGCAATCTGTTCAGCGAGAGCTCGTTCGTCGACAACTTCCTCCTGACGATAGATGGCTCACATCATTCGCGTCGCCCCCTCTCGATGCCATAGTGTGATTCCCAGGCTGAGGGGCCCGTCGAGTGTTGGCTTGAATGCGGGCGCTTCTTCGGTCTGTGTATGCACCATCTATCTGTGATGACTTGTCGCGTCCAGCTGCGTGGATATGTTGTACCAGTACTGTTGTACTATATAGTGTATGCCCATGAAGGCTTATACGATCGCTGAGATTTTAACCTCAGTTTGCAATCTATAGTCTTGAACAATTCGGAGCCTAGAATGCTCGAGATCGCCGTTTCCCAGCTGAGATTCAGACTGTTTTCGTGATGAAAGTGCTGTGTTTTGGTTTGCATATGTTCACATGTTTTTGCCTCTCGTGGAAAGGATCCAGTTTCCAACCTAAAAATAACATTGCATAAGAATCGGCCAAATACTGAAAAACAAAACACGCCACAAAAATACCGTGTTGCCAAGATGAGAAAAATAGAAACACAAATGGGTCACGAGCGGAAGTTTCAAGAGTCTATTTTTGAGTAGGCGCACGTGTGGGTTTCGCCAAAACACCGAAATGACTCCAAAATATAGCGCGGGATTTGTAAAAAAAAAAAAATTCAGCTTTCTACGTATAAAAAAACTGCTTCAAGGGCGAGGGGTTTTCATCGTTACCCCCATCAATGACTATTTTTCATTATTCGACCAGACAAATGTTGCTTCCGTTACAAAACTGAAATGTTGTTTTATTCCCCGAGGAGAGGGGACCCGTATATATTTCATAATTTGTAGCCGATTCATTCAATATCGCACTGAACTTGTGACAGCCAAATCACACAAGCGGTATAATTTACCGGCGAAACGAGAGGCGGTCTCGGGGAGATCGGCCTACGGCACAAACGGCAACCAACCGTGGAAGGCACGAAAGAAGAGTGCCAGGAGTGTCCTTGTTCGCGCACGAATACTTCCTTTGGAGTTGACAGGCTCAGTTAGATGACCTGTGTCGACATTTTATCTCCGTGCATACGGAAGGGGGAAGTAAGTAAGGTGACAGCATCTAACGTAAATACCCCTGGGTGCACAGGCTGGCCTAAGCTGAATCCGACAAAACAGACAAAACTCATCCCGTTGCTTGGGGATACACACGACTTGATGAATCGTTTAACACGTACGTGTGATATGAGCCCCTCAATGTCGGCCCGTCAAAAAAACAAACGGTGTTTTGCGTACAAGATTTGCTCTGCGATGTTCGGGATGCACTTTGAGAAATTCCATATTCCACAGGCGATAAAAAACTTAACCACCCTTCTCTGCTACGAAGGGGTGGAAAACAGGGCATCGAACACGCGCGCAAACGTTGAGGGTCTGCGTACCTCTTGACAACGAACGGCGTGAGTGTTTTGAATGTTTACGAGGTCAGAATGCAACCTGTACGGCGTTGCATGGAAATTTCTCACCGGTATTTCGTATCAAGACCGGAGGACCAAACTTTGGGTGTCAATATGATAGATGTATATATATATATATAATATTACTATATGTTGACAATGGCCCGACACAGGTCAAATATTCGAAAAATCGGGCGAACGCTTCAAGTGACATGCTTTGGAGCGCCTACAAAGAGTAGCCATGCCTTGGGGCACCTGGAACTGGCTCGTTTAGACGCCAAAAGAAACAAATAATTTCCTCCTCCAGAAATACTAAAATTAGGGTTGCGGACAAAAGTTTCTTGTGGTGGCTGCAAAACGACACGACTTACACACAGCTTGTTTCGTTGTTAAATACCTGGTATGTCGTACGGAGTCACCCTTAGTGAACAAAAAAAAGAGGTCGTGGTTACAACATTGCTTCTGAGTGTGTCGAGATTATGTATCTTGAAATTGCATTTCGTAATCCTTTCCGAAAGTGTTGCTACTTCAAGGATACCGCCACACAGCGGAAACCATGAAAACAGGCATCGTCGAGCAAAATAAAATATGTTTCCTTGTTTTGCTTTTGACTCAGGTCATAGTCTGAAAAATTCAGCGGGTGGACGATTGTCCCAGTTATTTCGCTGGTTCAAAAGTCACCCACCCCGAAGCGCAATTGCCACGAATGAATGCCGTTTGCAATATCTCCTCGAATACCACATACATACTTGTATCATACATTTCATGAGCGCCAATAAGGCTGTTTCCCTACGCGGTTCGGTTTCGAGCTTCAGATTTGTATTTTTTTAGCTCAAAACTGAATGAACCTGCTTATGCAGTCCAAATATGCAAAATCCGACCAGTATTTTTTCGATTTGAGAATCCGATGACCCAAGTCGCCCAAAATCCGACGACCTGGGTCATCAGATTTTCAAATCGAAAAATGGCATGCTCTATAAATTCAAGATGCTATCCACGACAGCAAACAGCAGCAGAACGATCGATGAGTTGGACGGTCATACAGCTGTATAGCGACGTTGCTTCGCGCCCGATGCGCGGACGGCGCGTCCCTCCGTGGCCAGATTAAAGTCGGCTGGCGCGGGCTCGGGCCTAGAGACCAAGAGAAGCGCACTCGGCACGCGCCTCTTCGTGGATACGTACTCGTAGACTACACTGCTGTATAGCAGCAGCAGCAGCAGTCAGTCACAAAATGAAACACAAAATACCAAGACAGGTTGACTCTAGCGCACTCGCCACGTCTGTTCGCCGCCAGACCAGAGGCAGCGCGTCTCTTCGCGGCGCCAAACCACAATAACAGCAGTTGGTCTCGGCGTTTGCTCGAACCTCTACACGAACAATAAAACTGATTTTTCCACATAGGAAGGCCATTTCGATTTGCCAAGTTCATATCTGAAAATGCCATCGGTCCAAATCTGAAGCTCAAAAATCGAACCGCATGGAAACGGCCAAACAGCGGGAAAGTGTGAAATAGCCTATTGTTCAGTTGAAGTCGCAGATCCCGCTCTAGAGGAAAAATGTCTCCGACCAACATCGTGTCTAAAAGAGGTCAGTAACAGCAAGTGAGGCTTGACGTCTGGAGAAAAAAAAAGTTTTGCTCACAAATCTACACTTACTGATCATAAGTACTGGACCTTATCCATAACCTACCATAGACGACACAGACCGGAATCGGATATAGGCAGCCAACTTTCTACCACGGGAGACCACAATAAATATATCCAAATAATGTCAGTAAAAGAGGTATATACATACAGTTTTTTTTTGTGTGTACCGTATAGGTCCTATTTCCTTTTTTTTTTTTTTTGGCATCATCACTTTCACTTTCCAGCCCACTCGTAGGAGGTTTTACCTTCGACGATCTTCTGGACAAGCCGTGGTCACAGGTGTCGTCCCTTCTCCCCCCCGGTACGTGCCTTTATTTTTTGTCACGCATAGGGGTTCAGCATTCCCACTGCTCGTCGATTTTCATCGAATGTAGCTAACTCACGCTCTCGCGCTTTCCGCTTATCAATTTTTTGCAAGAAAAAGTCCCTACGAGCATGCACTCGGTGAGACTTGATCCCACGAAATTGATCTTGATAGGCACGCGGACCACCTACCAAGCCACCGGGGACGCCGGCCATGGTCCCCCGTAATACTGCTGCAATCTTATTTTAAAAAAAACTGATGGACCTTACTATCCACGCTTTACCTATTAATAGCATATATAACACACATCCGATCCGAAGGTGTACTGCCAACTTCTGCTACTACTCTAAAACCTACCGTACTTCAACCCCCCAGGTAGTGGGCGGGCTCTTTTTTTTACTCGCGACTTCTTGCCCAGTGCCAGACCCCTGCTCGTCCACACTCACGAGTAGAGCTCCCTCTTATACTCGTATGCTATTCTCCCTTTCTATTTCAACCCTTCCCCGCCTTTGTCATCCCAGTTCAACCAACTGAACCCGTCGTCAACTCTACGAATGACCCTACTCCCCATCCCCTCTTTTCAACGATCCGATACCTCTCCACACACCCCACATTTCCTCCGTTCAATCTTCCACGTGGTATACCGACTTTGTGGGAGTTGGTATTTTGGGAATGGCCACCTGGCATGCTTACCAAAAACGTGTCTTTTAGGATACCAGTACGTATCAAAGAAGCGGAAACAATGTTCGGAACAACCGTAGAGGAAGCGAGAAATTTGGCATTCCTGAGGTCATCCTTGGGAAAAGACGGCGGGTGGTTTTTGTTCGTCTTGGTTCTTTCGATACCACAAACAGAAGTTGTGCAAAATCCAATCAAATTCTCGATTTCCACAACTTGCCGTAGACGTCTCCGACCAGGCTGCACCTCTAACTCGCACCTCAAGAATCCAAGGAATTTCAGAAAGTCGCTTCGTTCGAGAAGCCAGCTACCAATACGGGTATTTCAGCCCGTAGGCTCATAGATATCATCGTCAAGGAGATCGCGTGGTCCGCGTTCTCCCGAACGAGCTTGTCCAGGAAACGTTTGTTCGGAAAAAAGTCGCGCCATGATCCTGGGCCTATGCATCCAGGGTACGACAGGCTCCCGCGCGTGAAAATGGCCATATTGCGGTTGTGAGAGATTGTTTCCTCTGCTTGCTCAAAACTTCGAGATGTTAACGAAAACCCTCGTGAGTTGTTGCTCTCGGCCGTTCAAGACCGTTGTTTGGCGCACCCGGCCCTCTTACGCACCCCGCCGGGAGCGTGCTTCGATTGCTCGAGTTGTGGTTGCTTGTGAGGAGCATGAGCTGGTCACAAGTAAAGTTCAATAACGTGCAGTCGGGGGCGGATTTGTTTTTTTTTTCTCATTTTGTGACGTCTGATTTTTTTTTTTTTTCCAGTTGCAGCCGTTGCAGCCCCTACCAAATCGGGGAGTTGTAGACCCCTGTTCCGAATTTGCAGACATGCAATCTGGAGCGAATCACAGCCCACTCTGCATGAAAGACAGAGGCAGCAAACACCCAATTTCCTACGGCACGAACCAGTCGAACGTCCCGAGTTAGACTCGAAATTTCGGCGTTATCCACCGCGTAACAAAATCACCAAGAAGAGAGTACTCGTAGAGTCGCCCAGAACCCAGGTGATGGGGGTAGGTAAGACCCTCCGCGGCTTTAACCAACGGCTACGATAGTACTCGATTGGTTGAGGCGCATCATCTCTACAGCAGTAGTACGTACTCGTAATAACAATATTAATTGTTACAGTGCTGTAACAATATTCACTGCTGTACTCCAATCCGCACCATGTTGCATACGACAAAATTGTTGAGGGTTGTCTGTATGCAGCGCCTTTCCTTGCTGGACGCGATGGAAGGCGCTACCCCCTGCCGTTCGCTTGGATATAATTCCCGGCACGAAAACCACATTGCAGCAACAGCACAGCAGCAGTCGTTCGGAGTGGTGCCCGACTGTTTTCCGGTACACGCAGTTAAACAATAAACACCAAGGTGTAGGACGTCGACACGTCTCACTCTCGCTCTTGGGTTCCCTTGAGAGCAGGGTTCTATGTATTGGGATTTTTTGCGGCATATGCCGTGGCATTTTGCCATGGTATCACCCATGGCATTCCGTGGCATCCCCACGGCATCTCATGGCGTGGCACGGAACCCCCGCGACAACCGCTACAGCATTCCTCTCGGCACTCCATTGCAGCCCCACGGCATGTCATGGCAACCTCCACGGCACCCCAATGTGCACGGCACCTAGGTTAGGGGTTAGGGTTGGTGTTTGGGTTCCATGGTATGCCGTGGAGGTCCGTGGAAGGTTCCGTGGTATGCCGTGGAAGATGCCGAGGTAGGTTATTGCCGCAGGTAGTGCCACGGCATGCCGCAAAAAAGGACAATAATAATAGTGTACATCCTTCCAGTCGGAGTGTGCAACAGCAGGGGGACCGCGATTGAAGATAGAAGCGCATACATACAGGGTAATATTATGTAGCAAGTGATCATGTGAACCGCAGTATAGGTGGAAGCTGTTTACATGCTACGTGTATGTACACCACTAACTCTTGCAGCTTGGCCGAACATACATTGATCATATAAATGTCAAGTCGTTGTGTTAGGTGATAAATATAGCAAGCCGCTCCTTGGGCTTTTTGTTGGTTTGTTTGTCTGTTTGTTGGTGTTTCGTCCCCCCAAGCAGTGTTGAAAGCCGAACCCTAGTTTTCGATTTTTTTCAAAACACTGAAGCCTATATATTTGACAAGGAACTATACATGGAATACGCGCGTTCGCTTTATTACAATACTTGTAAATTTCGGTACAAATGGAATGTACACGAGACTTACTATTAATACGCATCTTGCACAGTTGAGTATCAAATTTTTAATCAGTCGAACTCACAGCTGATAACGTATTTCAAAATTTCTAAAAACACTGAAGCCCGAAAACCATTTCGGCCTGTTTGCGGTATTTTTCGGTATTTCAGCCTATATCTTGTTTTTTATTTTATTTATTTTTTCTGGTATTTTCCGGTATCACAGCCAACCCAATTTTGCTTTTTCTGAAAACCGTGAGCGCCCGCGGTCAAAAACCATTATGCTGAAAATTACAGGCTAAAATAGGCACGAACGATAGGAAAATTGGGTTAAGGAACACAGCTCCAAAGTGAACTCCTGAATTAAATAATATACAAAAGAGTGAGATCAAGGTCGCAAAAAAGATATTGTGCCTGCGGATACGAAGGTGACTATTCTTGACACCGGGCGCCCACTGTGCTCCGGACAATCGCCGGGTGTATGTCATTGGCTGGACTCGGTACCGAGTGTGGTGCAAGATCACGTGTATTCTCTGATAAGAGGTATACGATGTAGAGCGTATATAGATAAGAATACACGCACCATGACGAGGTGCGCAGCCGCAGTATCGAGTACTGCACTAAACAATAGACTACTATTACCCGGCACCGTAGTACCAGCCCCCCCCTGTATAGAGTGTACTCGTATGTGCATGGCATGATTGCATGATCGCTAGATCCATGATCGCACATGACAACACCACCACAGGCTCTGCAAAAACTGCCTTAGTTACTGCCTGGTGAGGTTAGTATTACGGGGGTCCATAGTTAACAGGACCTATGATGTACATAAAAACCGATATATTTTCCAATTTTTACTAACAAAATTTGGTCCCGTTAACTATGGACCCCCGTAATAGTGAATATTCTTGTGATGATGATCTTCTCGGACTATACCAACATCAGCAGCTCGGTTCGTTGATGTCTAGCCTGCGGTCACAAACCACGTCAAGAAGCATCTCGACAGAAAACTCCAAACAAACACCTGCCACAATTTTTACCTGGTACATGCCCCACAGAATCATATCACCACACAACTCCATTTCGAACGGCAACAACAGTGATAGCTGTGGCAAACCATCCCGCGATGCATTTTCTCGAACCGAATAGTACCAGGACGAACAAAACTCTAACCCAAAATACCAGTTCAGTACTCGTACGATGTATAAACGACCTTCTAGACGAAGACGGCAAAAAATGCACGGGTAACAAAATAGGCATGCGAAAAAAAAAAATGTGCAATCAGGGCGCAGGCCGGGTCCCGAGGGAACAAGGCTGCTGTTCGCTGGTTTGATCATTCCGATGCCCATCCGGTGGACCAACAGATGGACGTCACGAAAACACCAGACATAAGATAAACAGATGGCAGAGATAACAAGATAAACCTACTTACTAACCGTATTTTAGGAGGAGCATTCCCATCTATGCATTTCGAGCTGGAAGGCCAAGGAGGACACAAGAAGAAAAAAAAGGCAGAAGACTCGAGGGGGGCAGGGGCAACGGGGTAAAAACAACATACACGAATCAAAGTGATATACTCGTAGGGTGACGCGGCCGACACATAATTGCACAGTACTCCGCTGCAATTTCAGTGTACGTAGATCTGTAATATAGCATCATAGGGTACTGGTCCATGGAATATGGAGGATACTGACACGCGATCAGATCATGAGGGTCCACGGCACCTAGGGTTAGGGTCAAGGTTATGGTTCCTGGGTATGCCGTGGAGGTCTGTGGAAGGTTCCTTGGTATGCCGTGGAAGGTTTAACCGCAGGTGGTGCCACGGCACAATAGCGCCCCGGCGCGTCGCGAAAAAAGACAGAAAAATGCATACTCCAAGTGCGAGGAGAACGCTTTCTCTTCGGGACGGAGAAGGGGAAGCGGCTGTGGAAGGGAGTGGCATCGAAAGCAAGCGCCAGGGATCGGGCCGATTGGGCCAAGCGATGAGACGGCCATGGAGAACGGTCGAAGAACGACACAGGGAGGCCTAAATGCCGGAGCGCCTCTGCCGACGAAGTATTGCCCTTTCCGTTCGTCTGCTGGGCGTTTCTGCCATGACCTTATTATCTCGATCCCGTTGCATACATCTATCTGTAATTCCTCTGCTTCGTGACATGTGTTTCCGATGTATATACCGGTATATTTTTTTGACGATGCTTTGCTCTCCTTTAACTTTTCGTTTCGTCTTCCCGCTGTCGCTGGGAGTAGAGAGGCGATGGCAGAGGCGTGGACGCACGTCTAACCGCAACATGACAATAGTCATTGTGTAGATGGCACACAGCATGCGGCGATGTGTATATTTATACAACAAATAGTACTACAGCAGCAGTCACTGGACGTTCTAGCTTGAGATAATGACAAGTGATTGAGAAAAAATCGTCTAAGCGGCTAACTTTTTCAATTCGTAAAATAATTCGAGTCTGATAGGCTCAACAACTAAGTACTCATCCACAGCAACCGAACAACTAAGTACTCATCCACAGCAACCGAACGCACTTACGTTTAATAAAATCGAACCAGTACAGCCGGATGTACGGCAAAAACAAGCTTTTGAAGCGAGACATGAAGACTCCGCGGTAAATGTGCTGTTTTTGCTGTATTTCCGGCTGTACTTGTTCGATTTTATCAGAGTAAGTGGTTCGGTTGCTGTTGAGGAGTGCATAGTTTTTGAGCCTATCAGACTTGAATTTTTTTTTTAACAAAATGAAGAAAGTAGCCGCTTAGACTTTTTTTTTTTTTTTTTTACAACTACTTGGCATTTTCTCAAGCTATGAAATCTTCTACCAGGTATTATGTACCAGGTACTGTTAATAATGGAAGTAAAAGTATTATTTTTTCCGAAACGAATAAGGTCTGCTTTACAATCTCTGCTATGTATATATGTTCTTCATTTTATGGATTTCTATATACAGGTATATAGAGTAGTGCTGAGAGGTTGCCACTTGTACAGGTTTAAACATGGTAAATGAATGGCTGAAAGTCCACACACTGCGTACTACAGTGACTACAGTTAGTAGCTCTCTAATGCATCAATATTCAGAGAAATTTCGTGGTGATGTATATGACCGCAAAATGACGCGACCAATTCCCCTCTTTTCTTTTGTTTGTGACGTTCGCTACCACTACAGTAACTGCTGCTGGTGCTACCGCTGCTGTGGTAGAGAGGCTGAACTTCTCGTTTTTGGTACCCCTCTTCCAGAATATGTGCTCTGCCATGCACTGTCCAGTTTGCAGGCACACGTGTTTATGTGTATTCTGAATATCGTGTCGACTGTGTTGACATTGTATTGCCTTTTTTGTAGTCTTCGTACACACTGCAGTGACTGCTTTAGCCACGTATATATCTCTGTCTCGCGGTGTTTGACCATAGTACACCTACTACTATCTGCAGCATGTACATCGCACTGCAGGATTAATAACGAGCGTAGACACTGAAGAACTGGGCGCGCTGGACGTCACTATGGTCACACGCATCAACTACTTGCTATAGCAGTACAACTTGTTTCGATCAGGCCACTCACAGGTGAAATATTCTTCCGCGTATATGTAGTACGCACATCGATCTGTGCATCTGTGAGGGTAAGCAGTTGCCTGGCAAGCCGTCTGACAGGAAGTAAATGGTTGCCTCCGGCTCGTTCAATTACGCGAGATCGACCTCGCCTTTTTAACGGCGTTCATGGGGCGTGCTACAGCAGTCGTCTTCTGTCCGTCAACATGTGATACGCCACTGGACAACGCAGTCAGAGCCGACTGTTGACCTCTCAGAGTCTTTCTGGTATATACTTTTACCACGTATAAACTAACAAGCAAGGAAATGAATACCTACCTGGTTGCTTTTTAGTGTTCCAGCCCTCCACTTGCACGGCTACGCACCTCGCATGCTGTGATGCCGCGCTCTAAGAAAGCGGCTACCGCCGCGGTGGCTTGCATTTATTCACAGAAGACAACAGAATGAACCCACCTGGTTAATAGACGCCTCCACCAATCGGAGCGCTTCAGAATATCTCAAGCTCGTCTCACGAACAAGCTTTCTCGCACGGTATAATGGTTCAACCAAGCCCTCGTGGACGGTCGTTATCCACTCCGTTCTATAGCCACCGCAGCCAGCTGAAAAAATGTTACCTACCACTGCGTCGGTGTTATCCAGACGGCGCTAACTCTATCTATCTTGTCGATAGGATTGTAGGGCTGGAAGGTGCCTCCCCTTTTAACTCTATCTATCTTGTCGATAGGATGTAGGGCTGGAAGGTGCCTCACCTTTGGCGACGGTACCAGTGTCTAGTATAGATGTGCCCCCCAGGCTGGAGAACAGGTCAAGGTGGAGCCGGTGTTTTAATATATCGTCTTGTTCCGCGAGGGTAAATGGAACTGTGGGGTTTGGCGTTAGGAACGTCAGTTTTTTCTACCGTGATTTCCAAGCGGTATCCCACCCATGCACCAGTATACAGACAGCGAAATAACTTTCGAGCAATTTGGAGGACACCTGGTACCAGGTATATGGTGTGTGGGATACATCGTATACATACATACATACATAAATACATACATACATACATACACACATACACACATATACTGTACATATTTACGTTTAAAAGTCAAAAGCAACAACAGCTGTATACTATTACGGGGGTCCATAGTTAATAGGACCTATGGTATACATAAAAACCTATATATTTACCTATTTTTACTAACAAAATTTGGTCCCGTTAACTATGGACCCCCGTAATATTAATAATGCCATCATATACCAGGTGTGCATGCAGTGACCGCAGCAGCAGTTTGTGTTAATACCAGACACCTGGAACCTGAGACTTAAAGAAATCCTATGAAATGTGGACACCAGTAAGTTGTGTACTACTGTAGTAGTAGTGTATTTTTTCAAGTCTAGGGTCTTTAAGCCAAAAAAAGGTATAACTGGCCACTTTTCAGCCAAATTCAGTAACACACATGCTGAAATCAAGTACAAAACACCCCCGAGGAGCCCTGCTAATGACCAAGCTGCCATCGTAGCTTATTTCGGCTCGACACGGCCAAGGTATACCCGACTTTGTCTATTCTGTCTAGCTTTCAACTGATTTTGGCCAACATTGAACCATTCAGGGAGGTCATACGTACACTGTTTTTTCTCTCCGTGTGCGTCTGCCCTTCCTCGGTTGAAATTCTTCGGTGTGTATTGACGTAAAAACTTTGTACTCGCACGTCGTACGAAAAAGTACGTATTTATTCATGCATTCATGCATACATACATGCTTCTACACTGGGTTCACTTTTTCATCTTTGGGGTGTGCCACGTGCTTCAGTTATTAATAATAATAGTGGTTGTGATGTGTGCTCTATTGTTTTCCATAGGTCACAGCAGTCTATGCAACACCATGGTCACACGGCATCTTTTGTCTGCATTCTTTTTGTCTTCACCACTCCACATCGAGGTGGTCTCAGGTTTGGTACGGCAAGATATTATATGTACCGAGCAGGCGGTTCCGCGTGGACTGTCTAGAAGAACTAGAAGAAGAGCTGTCAACGGGAGGGGGGGTGCCAGAGTAAATACGTTTGGCGCTCCCGCCGTGGCGGAATAAACGAAGCATATAGCAATAGCGATTCGCTGCAGGCCCAAGTGGGGCCCGTGGTACGTACACCGTAAAGAAAAAAAAAAGAAAAACAGATTTTTTAGAGGCCATGTGCACGCTTATAAGATACCTCAAAATGCTTTAGGCGCATTCTCTTTTCATCGGATTTTCTTGTACATAACAACACCGCTCGTGGCGCGCGGTTTTTACTTGGTTTGAGCATGTACCTGATTTTGGCTCAAACTGATCAGGTATACCTGATTTTGGCATCTAACCTAAGCATTACGTACTGCGGTGTGATGGTACATAATACATGAGGCGTTCTACGATCGAGGTATTACGGGGGTCTGTAGTTAACAGGACCTATGACATACAAAAAACCCTATATATTTAGGTATTTTTACTAACAATATTTGGTCCTGTTAACTATGGACCCCCGTAATAGATCATTTCCGCTAAAATGCTTTCTGAATGGCGGGTCCCCTTATACCATAATCGTCGGAATGCTAACAATGATCTTTTTTCGAAAAGTGACGTAGTTGTATACTTGGGCCACGGAATTTATTCGTCGGGATGCAATTAGATTTTTTAGCTGGAATGAGTTTTCGGGTGAGGTGTGGAGCTCCACAGGAGCTTGAGAGAAGTTAAGGCGCGAACCTCTATCGTAAAACGCCTCACACATTAGACACCAGTAGGTAGTGTTCTTGTAGTGTACTTTTATACCATGGTACATTTTATGTGCCACCGTATGTATATGATACATAATGCTGGTTCTACGATGATAGAGGTAGCACACTTCCGCTAAAATGCTTTCTGAATGACGGGTCGAAATGCCAACCTTGTTTCGAAAAATGACGTGATTGTGTACACTTGGGCCATGATATTGTTCATCGGGATACAATTTGATTTTGCTAAAGTCATTTTTCGGGTGACGTGTGGAGCTCTACAAGATCCCCCCCCAAAAGGGCGAATCTGCATCTATCGTAGAAGGCCTGACATATATACCTGGATATAATATCCTGCATGTCGTGATTATTGCAGTGATACGGTGCAAGACAACATGTATTTAAGAACCTTCTTTTTTATTCAGGTTTGGAGAAAAATAGTGACTTTAACGTGAAGGACCGGCTCTAGACCCTTTTACGACTGCAGTGCTGTTTTAGGGACAGGCTACTTGGTAACTGATGGTTTGAGTGGTCTGTTCCTTCCTATTAGTAGGACATTCTGCGGTTACTTGAAAGGTTAACTAAGGACTTTTGTAAGCTATTTCGATTGGCTTCCTTTCTGAGCACAAATGCTTACGTGCGCGTCATTTCTGAAATTAATAACAGTTGAAAAAACCTCAGCCTTAACTTATCACCTACCAAATGATCAAGACACGGATACTGCTGTATGGATAATTCCACTTTTCACGAGTACGTCGATTCGGCAAAGATGCGAAAATTCGGTGTTTTCAAGGCTTCTAACCCTAGCATCGAACCGCAGTGAAGGTTTTTCTATTCTCAGAGTCCTTGGTTGCGATGCGGATCGGTGCGCACGCTGGAATTTGTGGATCATGCGGCGTTGGGCGGCGCGGGGCGGTGCTGTGCGGTGCTGTGTGGTGCTGTGCGGTGCGGTGCGTTGCGCTGCGGTGTGGTGTGGTGCGGTGCGGTGCGGTGCCGTGCGGTGCGATCCGGTGCGGTGTTGTGCGGTGTTGTGCGGTGCCATGTGGTGCGATGCGGTGCGGATATTAGTTTGCAAAAAGCATCCATTCGATGTCGAGGGGGTTGAGACTTTACAAGTGCGGTGCTGTTCGTCATAAATCGGCCATAACCGTACCGCACCGTGCCCACAAGGTATGAAATAGCAAACCACATGACTTGAACTACCCTACTACTATGGGGGGGCATACTAAAAAGGACCTACCGTACACACGAAAACCTGTAGATATATCTATTTTATTAACAATATTTGGTCCTAGTTACCACGGTCCCCCGTATTACTACAGAGTATCGTGGATGAAGCATAGGAGAAAGTACACATGGAAGGCAGATATATCTTGTACAATGTGCATAGGTTTCCTTTGATTCGGGATATTTCTTTTTTCAAGGATGCTTTGAGTGGTCAGTGTTCAAGCTCATGCTGCACATTGTCGGATGGCAAGAATAATAATAGTTGCCCCTAAAGGACGCATCCCACGACGGCAGGGATTGAAGGTTTCGGCTTAATATTTTAGGACCGGCTGACCCGCTGGAGTGCGCAACTATCATTTAGTACCTGTGATACCTCCACTGTTCACTCGCAGCCTACATAGGTAAGGACCAATCACAATGAAATGTTGGACGGGTTGTTTTCACGGAACAAACTTCTTTAAATGTATGTATGCTCCGGGTATTGTATTGCGCTTCTCATGTCAGGAGCTCACAATATAGTGCACTTCTCATGTCAGGAGCTCACAATATATTGCGCTTCTCATGTCAGGAGCTCATGAAATAAGTTACTTTCCCCACGAGGGTCTTACTCAATCCCTTCTCACCTTTTGGTATTTTTTTGAGCGTCGAATTTTGCGTGGGTTTCGTGCGGTGTTACAATGTTGTATTGAATAGCCCCGTGCCGTGCGGCGAATAGTTTGTTTTCGCCCCGGGAAGTTGGTCGGGGAATAGAACAGAGGGGGCAGATGAGACCGGGCAGTCGAATCGCAGGCGCACCACTTAAGCCCTGTGCGTGAACTTGCCAGCGTGAAAGATTAACAACGTTTTTTTCCTAAGGAGATTCTCATGCCCTGGCCCATCGCAGGAAGCGCAATATAGTCGAGTGCTGGTGTTCTCCTCGTCGAGTCAACAGCACCGACGCACACAGTTAATACCTTACAGCAGCAGCACTTGATAATATTAAAAATTCAAAACTTCAGGCTCGAGTCAGACGAAGGCAATACGAGGTGTGAAATTTCACTGCTATTTATTACAGCTGTTAACAGTTCTTGTTTTTGATGTTTATTTCTTTGTCCCTTTTCGGCCTTTGACAAGCGGTGCACATTTTCCGGTGGCTAACACAACACGGTACCTGTGAATGTATGCACGGAAATGCTGTCGTCATTGCTGTACCTAAATAAAAGTAGGATACACCCCCTACCTTACGACACATCAAGAATTTGAACCTCGTACAAAAAAATTCTGAGCACTCGTTTTGAACTTGAACAACCAACAGTTTACGGAACAAAAAGCGGTTAGAAAAGTAGCAGTATCACAGTGTGGGACAATAGTAAATAGGACCAATAATGTTCGATAGTGAAAATATGAAAATATGGTCGGCTTAGTGTGTACCGTAGGTCGGTTTTACTATGGTTCCCCGCAACAGTAAAAGGTGTCGGGTACTACAGTGCCGTACGGTGCTGGCGTGGGCGAGCTGCTCAATTCGCTCAGCAGCGCTGAGGGAAGGCTAGAACTAACACCTTTTGTGATCTTTGGCGTTGGTGCACGACTAAAGCAAAGATGACGCGTATATCAACAGCCAGAAGCAGTGTGGACGCCTGCCTGCCTACCTACGCGTCAACTTTGCACAAGTTGAACCGCCACGCGAAAGATTTCCGCGAGGGCGACTGCGGCAGTGACAGCTCGGTCGCGTGGGGGGGGGGGGCGGTTGTTGAAACGAGCTACCTTCTACTACTCTGTATGTAGCTGATCTCGTCTGTGTCAAGATTCTCCCATGTTCGATGCTAAGTGCAGGTTGAAAATTGTTGGGAAACCTGCACCCGTGTGTAGCACGTTGTTGCCGGTCACGAGCAAAAACAAGAAACCCGTCCCATGACACGATGGGTATTAGGTACGACGAAAAATATCATCCTCAAATGGGAACCAGCTCGATCCAGACCTGCCCGTGCTACATCATCCCCCGTTCCACGTGTTCCCCATATTAAACAGCTGACTCTTTGTTTTTGCTGTTTGATTGCTCTTTGATGTGTTTCAGTTTCTCTTCTTTCACGTTCGCCCTCGTTGGCCGTGGACAATACGGTTGGCGCCACGGGTGCCTTATCGATTTTTTCGACGCTGTGGTGATGGGACAATGTGAACAATACGCAAATAAATGTTATTGAATCAATGACGCCATTACTTGTGTCTGTCTGCCGGTTTGCCTGTCTGCTTGTCTGTCTGTCTGCCCGTCTGCTTGTAATTGGGCAGTGCGATCACGAGCGCTTCAGCCGCCTTGCCCCATGTATCGAAACTGTTTGTTATCACATCTAGCAGAACACATGCATGGTCTAATGCCGTGTCGAGCCGTGGCCACGACGCTATCCCGAGCCAGCTCTGACAGACAGCTAGCCAGCCGAGCTGCTCATTTACATTCTCAAATCATAACTTTTGCAGCGGACTGGTTGGCCAGTACCATGCCAGACGCCACTGTTTCTTTCTAGAACATGGGTGCCAAATACCTTCATCGGCAATTTTTTAGCGTCACGGGACAGCTTTCGCGGACCTTTATTACGCGCCGCGCAATATATATATAAAACCCTTTCTGGCGGGTACTGGAGCAATGTACAGTCAGTCCCATTGACTAGAGCCGACGTTTATGAAACTTCTCGGCAGACATCGATCCACAAAACCAACAACACCGTCACGAAATCTGAATGTAATGCGCTGGTTAAGGTCTCCGACCAAGCCTTGTGTCACAGTGCTCACACATCCGTCGGTGATATGTGGCGTGGGCTGACCAGGCGTCTGATAAAAAAACATTTTGGCGCTGATCTGTAAACAAGGACAGACGACAAAAAATCTCGACCCCTATCCGATGGCAAAAAAAAAACCACTTTTCAGATTTGACATCTATCGACAAACCCAACGATTACGTCAAAAACTCTGAATGAAGCGCGCTGGTTAGAGGCTCCGACCCACACTAGTCTAATATTTCTCTCACCTCGGTCGGTGATATGTGGTTTGGGTGGGTCAGCCGTCTACTAAAAACATATTTGGCATCTGACGTGTAGAACACAGTCGAGAGAAAAAACTAAGTCTCGATTCCTCTCCGTTGGCACGAAACATAACTTTTTGAAAGTTTTGACGAAAAGCATAAGACGCCGCGGCCAACCTCTCGCCTCCTAGACCACGGATTCCTATGATACCCCTGGGGCCATAATTTACACTAAATGGCCTTGGATGGTAGGCAGCTCGTTGACCGTGGGTGGATTATATGTCGAGATTGAGGTTCAATCGTCGCGTGACTGCGGGTGTGCGAGCTGCGACCTGTGTCTTTCTTTCTCTAGTTTGTATGCGGCGTGATGTCACGTGGTTCCCGTGGTTCCCGTTAATACAGCGATTTTATTGGAAGATGGCTCCCGTCGTTCGCGTTATTTCAGCTAATTGATTGGCAGATAGCTGGCGTGACTTGCCCCGTATAATTTTAGACTTGCCACAGTAATCGGAGTTGCATCACTTGCTGGCCCTATCCCGGGTTCGGAAATCCCTCTATACATCTATGACTCCGAAACACGCGGTATAAAACGACGATCCCCGCGCATCCGACACCGCCCCGCACGATGTAGAAACCCCAACATTATCGTCTGGTCAATGGTTTTTCTTAAGCTCAACGAGCCAGCGGCCCCCGGGAGCGACAGGGTCCCACCCCCCGAGCATCAATTATTTCATGCACCTTCAACTGCAACAACTCCAAGAACAAACCAGACACCCACCGAGTCGATACCGCCCCGCGAAGTGTGCAAAACCCAATCAAAACCCATTCCTACTGGTTGATTTGGGGTTGGCTGCGGCCCATGGAGCCAGTGCGCTGCGAGAAATATTCAGCGGGGCAGCGTCGAAGTCCCGCTACACCTGGTGACGATACGCTCCTATCCCTGAACCAAGAATCCCTCTATGCGTTTCACCGTCAGCAACTGGGGGAGCACAACAGTGTCCGCCCGGGTCGATATCGCCCAGCAAGGTGTGGCAGCCCCACCCGTATAGGCTGGTTGCTGCTTTGTCATAGCTCATCAAGCCAGAGCGTGACGAGAGCTGCCCCTCGAGGCAAGGACGACGTCCTGCCGCACCCGGGAATGAAAGGGTCTCACCCCCAAATTATTTGCATTTCCGCACATTTCCAATCCCGACAAGCCGGAGACGAAAATAAGCGTCGTTCGAGTCGATACAACCCCGCAAGGTGTGGAAACCGCAACCCCACTGGCTGGTTTTCGCGGGGGCTCATAGAGATGTTTGATTTGAGCCCATCACCGGATAAAAAACATTTCCGTACGTCAACAGCTCCAACAACCCTAGGACGACGACAGGCATATCCGCGGTCGATATCGCCCTGAGATATGTGCAGAATTCAACCCCACGGTCTGATTGTTTGTTTGGCTGGAGCTCGTAGAGGCAACGCACGGCGCCAGTTACCCCCCGGGACAACGTCGAGGTCCCGTCACACGTAGAGACGATAGTTTGCGATCCCCGGATCTGAAACCACGCGTAAAACTTTAATTGGAACAAACCCGGGACGAGAGCAGGCTCCCCTCCGAGTTGGTACCGCCCAGCAAGGCGTGGAAACACCAAAAATTACAGACTGATTTATGGTTGACTGGGGCACATGGAGCCAGCGCGCGGCGAGAGTTGCTCCTCGGACAGTCAGGCCCGATCACCGGATGAAAGATCGTCCCGAATATTCACAGCTCCATCGACCCGCGAGCAGAAAGGGCATCCCCCGAGTCGTTACCGCTCCGCAAGGTGAGGAAGCCTTCATCTCACGGGCTGATTATTAGTTTGTTTTTAGGGCCCATGCAGTTGGCACGCGGCGAAACTTGCTCCATAGATAGGACAACATCTAGGGACCGTCGGGGACGACAAGGTCCTATCCCCTCGTCAGAATTGATTCCATACGAATGCAGCTCTGACAACCCGGGGGAAAAAACAAAAATCCCCGTGTCTGTACCGCCCCGCGAGATGTAAAAACCCCAACTTTATCGGCTGATCTATTGTTGACTGGGGCTCATGGTTGATGTTTCGTGGCACCCGGGGATGGTTGGGGCCCATATCCGAATCTGAAGTCCTTCCATAGACGTACAACTATAATAACCCGGCAACGTTAACGGACATCCCTGGGTTCAATACGTAAGAACATAACAGTTGTTCACAGGCGCGCAAATGTCTCTGATGTATTCTGATTGACTGATTGGTGTGATTTATGTAGCTGCAAATTGTCCCAGGGGGCATACACGGTGGGTTTTGTGCTTTCCCGAATGGCTTGCATACAAACATTATTTGGATGGTTTTCTAGGGTCACGGGGAAGAGGGATGAGAGCCCCGTTGTTCTCGCAGCCCGTCGACGACAAAAATAACAACAACAACAACAACAACAACACCATCTCTTTTTTTGGTCCCTCGTCTCATGGTAACGTTGAGCGGCGCCACACCCCGTGTACGTGTTACCCTCTTGCAATACCACCCCGCCCGTATGGTGGTCCGTATATTTTCGTTTGGCGTGGTACATCACAGCGAACTACGAGTACTACTACCATGTATATACCAGGTACTTCCAGACTACTATGAACAACGCAGGGCTAGCGCCACGGACGGAGCCGTGGCTGCACCGCTAGTAAATTGGTTTTTAACCTACGAGTAGCCATTGTTAATATTTCTAGGTTGGAAACACAATAAATACAAACGATTGCTCATGACCTTCAGCCATGATTATCTTACAGCATATGCCCACAAACAGGACCGACATTTATTTGGCGGTTACGTTGTCTATTGCGTACGGCGTTTACAGTAGAAAGAGAAACTAAGCGCCATACCTGGTATAGGAATGGAGTCTGTGGGTTTCAAAGTTAGGGGTTTGAAATCTACATTACAACACATTACGCATAGAACTACGTACTGTACGTGTGTCAGTGAAAAAATAGTTCGTACGAGTTCCGTATCATCATTCAAGATACAAGATAATATTCAGTATGGTTCCAGTGACAGCCAAAGCTTTACGGCTTCACGCGTTTGTTTGCGGTTCGAATTTGTATAGAGGCATAACTCGAATTTATAGTGAGTAGGGCTGGCTGTGCACCGTCATACTGCGAAAACACTCACGTCAGGAATCTAAAAAGATACTGACTGGCGTACAAATTATTGTTGGGTGTTTTAGATCCCTTTTTCTACGTGTTTTGATGTTTTTTTCGTCACCTTTGACCGATGCATGGAATGTATTCCAGATTCCTCGTAGTTATTTCAAATTTCCAGGAGAGACTCACGTTTTGTGATGGGTCGTAATAAAGCATATCCCAGACCAATTACGCGTACGAGTACGTGTTTCAACTTTCGAAAACAAACAGCAGAAACGATTTCCGTGCAAAGTAGAATATTCTTGTTGAATTATGTCTGTACCGTGGGTCATTTAATGCAAGTACTGTTATTATTTAATGAGGCCTCCTTCGCGGGGCCGGAGGTTTTCGTCTGGTATTCTCCCTCGCGCTGAATATACTAGCGCATCACGTACTCCGCGGGGCTAGTACATGTATATCTGTAAATAGAGGATCTGGGTATACAACAGAGGATCTGGGTATACAAGCATAATAAGAATGCTAACCGTACTGCCGGGTGGGGTGATAGGATAGTCTAAAAAAATGTCGCGACCAACTATAATACTCCTCCTGAGGATTCGGGAGCGAAAATAAGTGGGCTGTTTGCGACACAAATTCCGAGACATTTCGATATATTACCGATGGTTCCATTATTTGTGCCAAATTTTGCGCCCATCGATTTCATCGACATTTTACTACGGTTGTATTCTGTCTCTCTACCGTGCTCGTGAAGCATTTCATGGCATGTGAGTATTACATTGGACGAAGCCTCCTGCGCCGGCCTGTGGTCACGCCCATACTTCGTTGCGCCTCTTTAGCTTGTATTTGTAGTTGACCACCGATCAGGGGCAGAGTTGTTTCATCCAAAATTCTTCAACATTGACTCACTCCATCCCTGCACACCCCGCTAAATCCTTTTCGATACCTGGTATCAGTTATTATTTATTATTACACTGAAATTTGTAACTTGGGAAAGTGACAACCAGTACCTGAGAAAAAAACGCCTGTTACGGGAGACCATAGTTAAGAGGACAACATATTGTGAGTAAAAATAGCGAAATATATAGGGTTTTGTGTGTACCGTAGGTCCTATTAACTATGGACCACCGTAATACTAAGCGACTAACTTTTTCAATTATTCGTGAAATAATTCACGTCTGATAGGCTCAAAAACTATTTTCTCTTCGACAGCGACCAAACGCACATACATACATACATATGTTTTTTTTTAAACAGATGATGTATTTCAAAATTTATAAAAAGTTAAACGAGTACAGCCAGAGTTACAGCGACACATATCTACCGCGGATTCTTTATTTTTCGCTTCGAACGATTGATTGTTTTGACCGTACCTCCGTCTGTACAGCAGTACTGGTTAGAGTTTATTCAAATAAAGTGCGTTCGGTTGCTGTTGTTGGGGAATACATAGTTTTTGAGCCTATCGGAGATGGAGTATTATACGAATTGAAGAAGTTAGCCGCTAAGTTAGACGTTCGTGTTTCCCGACTACTCAAGTCGTTTTCTTATTATAAGTTCTAGATTTCATTAATTTATTTTATAAAATTTATTCTATTACTCGTGCCAAATGAGCCCATCGATTGCATATCCATTTTACCTATTACGGGGGTCCATAGCAGACCGGCGTCCCCGGTGGCTTGGTAGGTGGTCCGCGTGCCTGTCAATATCAATTTCGTGGGTTCAAGTCTCACCCAGTGCATGCTCATGCCAGGGACTTTTTCTTGCATACCTGGTATAAAATTGATAAGCGGAAGGCGCGAAAGCGTGAGTTGGCTACATTCGATGAAAATCGACGAGCAGTGGGAATGCTGAACCCTATGCGCGACAAAAAATAAAGGCACGTACCGGGGGGGAGAAGGGACGACACCTGTGACCACGGCTTGTCCAGAAGATCGTCGAGGGTAAAACCTCCTACGAGTACGAGTGGGCTGGAAAGTAAAAATGATGAAGAAATATAAAATATATATATTTAACGGGACCAAATTTTGTTAGTAAAAATAAGTAAATATATAGGTTTTAGTGTATACCATAGGTCCTATTAACTATGTACCCCCGTAATAGAGTTTGTAAAGACATCACTCCATCGTTTTTGCACACTTTGTATAGCAACCTTGTACGGCTCGCAAAATGAATCAACCGGCATGCACGCTTTCCTCTTGTTGATGTGCTCAATATTTTTCCAATAACAATGGGTATATTGTCGGAATAATCGGAATATCGATCCCATCACAATGCCAGTTTACACGCAACAAAGAGCAAGAAGGAAACTGAAAACTGACCCAACCAAACCAAAAACTAACTTGAATGTAAAAATATTTGAAAATATACACAAAAAAAGTGACGTTGAATGAAACTAAAATCGAAGCAAGTTTAAACGAAATTAAACCAAATAAAAAAGTCAACAATCAGAATGAAGATATTTTATTTGAATACGACGCGCTGGTTCCAGCGACACACATCAAACTCCACCTTCGGGCAATAAAAATCGTAGAACTTCGAGTTTTTTCACACTAATAAAGATGTCCACATGTCCGCATGAACGAGGGGAACACATCGATCGCTGGAGAGATTTTTGGCTTTTTGAGTTGTACTTCGCAAGAGGTGTAGACATTGTTCGTGTTACTTTTGCGGAGGACTTGTTGAATGGGGATTTTATAAAATAAATTTAAAATGCCTATAGAAAGAATCATATACCAAGGTAAAGTCGTATTTAGGCCTTAAATCGGGCAATACCACGAATTATTCGACACTAGAAGTGTTTACTTGCGTGATCGTATCAACAAGCCTTAAGGGAAGACGTCTCTGCGACACTTGTTTGTTTTGATCTGCGAATCATGCAAGGAAGGCTGCTATATTTAACGCCTGCCAAGTACCAGAAAACTGTGCTGTATTGAACTTCTCGAGCTTTTTAACAACCACCCTAAGGATGAATTTTCTCTTCAATCTTCGCGGGAATAACTTTGGCACTTTGTTTGGTTTTTGAGATTTGGAAAATGCAATTTGGCATGGGTGTGCGTCATGACAAGATGCAAAAACTGGCGAGTGGTATTGTTTTAGTTTTGTTTGTTCGTGAATGAGGGAAGGTTAAAGTTGACAAAAAAAAGTCTGATAAAACTGAGAAATGTATCCTAGGAACACAAAAAAAAAGAATAAAATACGACCAGGGGTCAGGTTTGTCATCTTGTCATGACGCACATCCATGCCAAATTTCATTTTCCATCTGTCGAAAACCAAAGTGCGAAAGTTCAAAGATGTAAGTCACGCTGGAACCAGCTCGTTCATTTGAATCGATCAAATTAGGAATATGTGTATATATAATAATTTATATCGCTTAAATCGAGAAGAATCAAATGAAACAGATATAACTACTCGTAGATAAAGTGGAATATACTTACTGTAGGCAAATTGAATTGATATGGAGTCTTTTTAAAAAAAAATGTAACGAAATGAACTAGGTTGGGAATTAATTTAGGTTAGGTAAACTGAAGTAATATCCTGATATGAAAAAAACACAACTTGATAAAAATAGAACAAAAAATATTGAAAAAAATGGAGACAATAAAACGAAAGAAAATTTAAACGTAAAACTTTGCAAAGCAAATCAAGAAATAGATACATAAAAAACAAACAAGAAACAATCATGACGTCCAGTACACGAAAGTAGAATATCTCAAGTGTTGAAAGCTACTTTTTTACGAAAAAAAACAATATAAATACATACGTAGAAAAGAAGGTTTTTTGAAATATAAAGATAATATACGTAAAAAATATGTAAAAGCAATTCTCGGTATAGCAGTACCTGGTACCTGTTCTGAATGAATGATATACTTAGAGAAATTAAACCGAATAATATACCTGCTGAATATGAAAGTAAAATATGCTATTGATATTAATAACCAAAAATATGTAATACACAAGAAAAATTATTTTTATACAACCAATGGTGCTACCATTACGTACGGGGGACCATAGTAAACAGGACCTATGGCAAACATACAAACCTATATATTTAGGTATTTTTACTAACAATATTTGGTCCTGTTTACTATGGTCCCCCGTAATATTACGTAAGTAGGACCGAATATTGTTCGTAAAAATACAGTACAGTAGGTAAAAAATATAGTTTTTTGTGTATACCATAGGTCCTATTAACTAATAAGAACTGTACACGGTTTTAATCAAAAGTCCAATTGCGATACGTTTCGCATTCACGCACCGGGCGCAGCCAAGACCGACGGCCACTGATGGCAGGGTCGCGATGGCCGAGCCAGGTGACGCTCGTCCACCCACCAGCGCCCCAAGAACAGGTGAATACCATATTACTAGTACTATGGTGCTGTTTTCGGCTTGATATGAATGTAATGTAGTACAAGTAAATAAAGGTAACCATACTTTCAGACAGTTATTATTCCTGTGAACATCCATGGCCCGTTCTACTGTATGTTTGTCAAGATTATCTTTGCAATTTGGCTTCGTAATCCTTCGATATGTGTAGAAGATTGAAGGGAGGAAACTGGGGTTGGTGGAGAGGGTGGAGAGGCATGAGAGAATGAAGATGATGAAGCACGGGTTCGAAACTCACTTTTATTTTCTGTGCGTATTCGTGCGCCGCTAAAAAACAAATGTTGAAGAAGAAAACATACATATCCCTGGCCTCCCACGGTGTTGAAACGAAGCAGGTAGGCCAATGTAACCAGCCGTATAAAGTATCGACTCCCCCAAAGATATTGAATCGTTGGCATGCTTGGACAGAGGGGATGGGCGAGAGGTGGATAGAGTTCATGTCGAGTGCAGTTTCTTGACTTAAGGAGACAGCCTGAGAAGGGTTGTGACACAGTGAGGAAGAAGAGCAGTGAGGAAGAAGATAACCCAACGGTTTAAATGTGAGTAACACCTTGACAATTGACGTCGTCGAGGACACGGGTTCGAAACTCACTTTTATTTTCTGTGCGTATTCGTGCGCCGCTAAAAACACATACATATCCCTGGCCTCCCACGGTGTTGAAACGAAGCAGGTAGGCCAATGTACCGCCGTATAAAGTATCGACTCCCCAAAGATCTCGCTGTTCAGGGCGAGGGGTGTACTCACTATCATGCATGACCGTAGTCGTATGACCATAGACCCTTGCATCCCTACAATGCCGGGACGGAGCACGTCGGGGGGGTGCTCACCGCCCAGACAGACATTGCTTGTACCAAGCGCGAAGCGCCGTGAGGTGTTCAGCGAATAGCATGAAGGGTGAGTTACATCCTACAAAGAACCGGAGACCGATTCGCTCGCATGTTATGATGACAGATTAACAAATTGATGTGAACATGTTTCCAGAGACAGCAATAATAATAGTGGGTTTTCTATATTAGTAGGTGCCTCGTGGGTGCCACACCATATATACGCACCATGTGATACGATCATCCTCCTTGAACGGAGTAAAGGTTCTCTCCGCACAGAAGTGATTTAACTCGACCGCCAGTCGCGGTAACAGCAAAATACAAAAAACGGTACCCTGGCTGACGAGCTCACGCAGTGAGAGGCGTGTTTATCAGCGTGGTCAGTCGCCAACCGAGGGCAACCAAACCTTCCTATAAACACCAGGTATATAATGTTAGGCGGGGGCGGGAGTGTTTGGAAGGATTTACATCGGCTGAGTGGTATTCGATCGATTACTCTCCCCACCTCGGGTTCAGTAGGTAACATCTTCATCTTCGACGTCGTCCAGGACACAGGTTCGAAAATTACTTCGAACGTTTCTTTCATCGAAGCGCTTGCGCATGCATCCTTCGAAACACATCTCTCCCCTGAAGCTCACTAGGTAACACATTTCACTTACACATACATGCTTTCCCGGATAGAAATACAATCCTATAAATCAACCATCAAGTACGTACTTGCCGGCAATATTACTCAATCACAAAAAAACTCAACTTCTCTAAAATCAAAATCCCACGTTTGTGAAGGAGGATCATGAAAAATCAACTTACTCTCGATGTAAATATCTCAGCGACAAGCCCCCCATACTTGCATAAACGGATTGTATATCACATACGAGATGAAATTGTTGAAATGGCCTTGAGAGAGCGGTGATGATGGACAGCGAGCTTGTGGGGCTTGCATCTCCGGTGCAATAGCCTTCTGTGATCGCCATTCATTGTGATTACCCCAATATTATAAGAAGTCGCGCATGACTCTATTCTGCATGACGACCCGGTACGCCTTACATATTCCCGTAACCTATCCATGATATATATGATGCACGATTGTCTTTTTTGTTTTATATCTTGCTGATGCATGGTGATGCTGGAGAAATAAAGCGGGCATAGTCATCGCGGTGTGTGTGACACACAGCAGAACAAGAGTTAGCCGTAGAGCTGGACACGTGGTTTACCCATAGCTAACGTCACAGAAGTGGCGCGCCCTTCTACCTAAACACAGATAGATGTCGCCATCAAACCGACAATGGGTGTGAGGCCGGTACATCGCTCAAGGGGGAAATTTCTAGAGAAGTTTCCTTCAGATTCTACGCGGGCTGGTGCGTGGATAAACGTTTCTAGTTGGTTGCTCCCAAAACTCTGCCACTGCTACTGCTACTGCTACTGCTACTGCTACTACTACTACTACTACTACTACTACTACTACTACTACTACTACTACTACTACTACTACTACTACTACTACTACTACTACTACTACTACTACTACTACTACTACTACTACTACTACTACTACTACTACTACTACTACTACTACTACTACTACTACTACTACTACTACTACTACTACTACTACTACTACTACTACTACTACTACTACTACTACTACTACTACTGCTGCTGCTGCTGCTGCTGCTACTACTACTACTACTACTACTACTACTACTACTACTACTACTACTACTACTACTACTACTACTACTACTACTGCTGCCTCTACTTACTGGTGTGGTTTCGTGTCTTCCCCGAAAAGCTCCTACGGGGTATCTTCCTTGCTTTCCTTATCTCGTATCAGTATTGCTATATGCCCGATCTGCTTCTTTTTCTGTTTAGGACTTTTCTATTCCTGCCTCGTTTTTTCTTTGGTATTCCATTATTTATGTTTCCTCGATGTACTTTGCGTCAAATACTCCTTTTCTCCTGCAAGGTATCTGGTTGGATGGCTCGCGCTTTGTGGATACAATACATATGTCTTACATTGCCTGTATGTATGTGCTTTGACGTATATACGGCTGGTTTGGGCCGATGGATGGACACAACCGTTAACTAAGTCTTTAGACTCTAGACCCCAGACCACCACACACACATCGAGCAAGGTAGTCGGTGTTTTAGTGAAGGGGTTTGAGACGTCGAGCGTCGAATTTTTTCTACATAAACAACTATTTACTACTACATGCAAGCACTGCTGTTGTATGTATCTTACAAGCGACTACCTGGTATACAACGAACCGTGATACAGCTATTGTTTTATTAATGAATATATGTAGGGACGAAAGAATAATGGTAGACTCGACTGGCAAGGTATATCTTCGAATAATAAAATTGCAATCACTGAAAGTAACCGTTTCTAGCGTCTAATTTACTGTAGTCTCGTTTGTTCCATGTTGAGGTGTGTACTGGGAAGGGCGAGACAGCGGCGGTACTCACACATGACGTTGCAACTAGTTGCCTCGACGGCAAAAAACTGAAATATCAAGAGGTGTGGCAAGGTCGTGAGATCGGCTTTGACGCAGGGATGGGAATCCATCTAATTAATATCACCGCTTTGACTTTTGTTACTTTTTTTCTTTCTTCATTGCTGCCTTTCGTCTTGTTTCCCTCCTTGTTTCCTCCTTATCCGTTTCCCTCGCCGCCCTCATCATGCCGGTAGATTTATCTTCATGTTGGTTCGATCGTGCAGCAGAAAGCAGTTGTCTGTTCCTCTCGACCACGTGTAATTTCTTGCACTCGGGGCAATGCTACGTAATGCTACGATAAACGTAGCACTTAATTCTGACTATTTTTCCCCCCGACCGACCCCCGACTGATGGGAACTTCTTAATCCATAACATCGTTGATTAACAAGAGAACAATATGCTGATTGTTTTCGTAATACACCTACTACTGTTACTTGCTGCTACAGTAACTGAACTGCTGTAGACGCTGGGATTTTGTCCTCGGGTTGCACGTTTAGTGCGTCTTGGATCCGGTTAGCTTGAGTGAGGTATAGAGCTCCTCGACTGAGGGAACTCAGAAATATCGTAGCATGATGCACCTCACCTCTACGGTGGTAGCACGCATCACCCTTGCTGATTTGCTTGCGTCATTTGTAGTCCGTGTCAATAATTAATTATTATTTGGTATTTCTAAAACCGACGGTGCTTTTTCTCCGGATTAATTGTCGATTTTGAGCGCGCACGCCTACGGTGGTAGCACACATCACCCTTGGCGATTTGATTGCGTCATTCGTAGTTTGTGCCAATAATGAGTTATTATGTACCTTTTCCGAATCCGACGGTGCTTATTTCGAGACCTCCTTCGAAGTATCTGTCCGGCAGATCGATGTAAGGCTGCGATGCCCTCCGAAAATCCACAGCGGATGCATCAGCCGTCAGACAGCCCGCCCCCCCCCCCCCGCCGCACGCCCACGCCAACATAAATTGATTGGTACCGCATCAGAGTAGGAAGAGAGTACAGCGTTCAAGGGGTCCATATGCACAACATCACAAGGCGGGACAGCCAACGGGCGAGCGAGGCCGCGCCACGCTGTGTGTCTCGGAAGAGAACGGTTCCTCGGGATTTACATGCTGTGCTCCGCTTGAATCTCGTGTGCTTGGTGTTCTGCAATACCTTGCAGTGAGGTGGGGGGTTTTCCCAGCCATCATGGGATCCTTGTTGCCGTTGAGGACCTCCAACACGCTCGGGGCACCTCCCCGCACCTTGAGGGATCCCCATACACATTTCGGGACCGCAACCCACGTTGAGAGACACCCAGCCGCCTTGTGGGACCTCCAGCGCAAATGTTTGATTCATTAAATCCACCACTCTTTAATACGCAATGTCATGCGATAAAAGCATTCAGGCAAATGATATTGGACATCAACCGATAATGATGTTCGTATTGATCTCCTAACACACACAAAAGACGCTAACTGGATATCACCCAAATTTCACCTTGATTATCACCTATTAGACCAACTATTATGGGAAATTTTTGAGACGTTATTTCTGGATATTTTAGCGATCTCCGACGCTCAGAAATAAGAACCATCTATTATGGGTCAGAAAAACATCGATATTTTTGGTCTCAGTTCCTGGAGGGGGCAGAAATCAGCAAATCCTCTCAGAACTGAGCCCAGTTCTGAGCGGTGTCGCGTATCTCTAGGAACTGAGAAATTTGGATTTTGGGTGCTCTGCCTGCTGCTGCCCACCTGTCCACCACAGCAGTACATACACCTTCCACTCACACCAACGGCTAGCTGTACGTACGGCCTACGGTGCTCGTGTGGGAGATGGCCTCTTCATCACCTAGAAGCGATAGCAGCGGCAGCGTCAGCAGCAGTTACTAGCTAGCAGCAGCAGCAGCAGCAGCAGCAGCAGCAGCAGCAGCAGCAGCAGCAGCAGCAGCAGCAGCAACAGGAGGAGCAGCAGCAGCGATGCCGATTCGACATGGCCGGCGATGATCCTCTAGTACTATGAAACAACGCTCGCGGCAGCCGCTGCAATCGCGGACCTCGATGACGACGAGGAGGACGACTTGCCCGCTATGAAACGTTCGCGACGAGCGAAGCCGCGCCGAGACAACTGAGAAACAACTTGGATGAAAATGTCGCGGGCCACAGCCATGTAAAAAAAGAACAGCTCTCGGACGCCTCGTCACGAAACCAACCAATCAATACTACCTGGTACTGTATATAAAACCAGTTTTGACGATCAGAAGCCATAATAGATGGTTCTCATTTTTCATCCACATATTTTTGGAGCCTCAGAACTAGAAAAATAATCTCCAGAAATAACGTCTCAAAAAATTCCCATAATAGTTGGTCTTACGGGGGACCATAGTAAATAGGACCAACTATTGTCGGTGAAAATAGTGAAATATATAGTGTTCTTTGGTGTACCGTAGGTCCTATTTTCTAAGATTCTCCGAAATAGGTGATATCTGGTGAACTTCCCACGTTGTTGGATATCACCTAAATTAGGTTTTGAATATCATCTGGATACCGGTGTACCTACCTGCGATATAGCTTATCCGCTGATTTCGATACTCGATATTGTCCGGTGGCAGGTTGTGGTGACAAGAAGTATCCTGAATAGGACCGGGGAACAACCTAACACGAACAAGATATATTGGATTTCACCAAACCTTGATTTCGAATATCGTGGGTATACTATTTGGTGAACCTACATGCGATAGAACCAAATGGAGCATATGTTGAGGCTCTGTCTCTGTGAAGAGAGATTGCAGAAAGAAGTGGCACCGAACTGTCTTTAAGGATCAATTGTGAAGATAGCTGGTTTGGAATTATTGCTCGTTATGTGATCATTATGGAAAGGTTATTGATGCCAGATATCAAGAAGAAGATTGGAGAAGTGAAACGGAGACAAAACGAGAGGAGACGAGTGGAGTAAAGTAGAGTGGAGTGTTCGAGGTAGGGCTGACCTTCGTCTGGTCACCCGGCACAATGCCCACGCTACGGGCATATTTATTTTCCCGTAGTCCTCATAGTTTGCTCTCTACCTGGTACAAGGATCTAGAAACGTTCAAACATCGTTCGTTTTCAGCACCGCTACCCATGGTCATGCATTAGATATACAATATACAGTGCTACGAGTAAGAGATACTATTGTTAATATTTGTAATCTATCCGCATATCGGTGCGCATCAACTGCACATCACAATAGGTACGTATGGATATTGACGTCCACGTGCTAACAACGATTTTCCAGATCGTTTGATTTTGATGTTCAATACTCGTAGCATCCGGTGACATTTCTTATAATATTTGGATTACGAATTGGGGAATCTCCCACCATGCACGTGATATTGGATATCACTAAACATTTGTACCTCGTACAGTACCTGGTATGGAGCATCACGTGGTGATTATCAGGTAGGCCTACCTGCCATAATGGCTATCCCGAAATAAGATATTGAGTATCATCCAGTTATATACTCCAGCGATATTATTAATAGGACCGCGGGACCCCCTATACTAGGTTAGATAAACTGGACTGAAATATTGCTGTTTTTCGACGCGGATGATACATCTCTTATTGAGTCGTCGTCGGAGATGGTGCGGGAGGCAGCACTTCGTTCCCCTGATGGCTCGTACTACGAAAGTTATTGGGCCCAAAAAAGAGCCAAAAGGTAGGAAAGCCCAGGATTCTTGTATACTTTCATCATTCTAAAACTTCAAAATACGGATAGTGGTTATACCTGGTATGCCGTTTCCTCCAGTTCCAAGTCGTATGAACAGATATGCTGTCGGAACGTCTACGCGCGGGTACTGGACGACGCATTCATAGGGGTGCTAGCGTCCCGGTAGTATGAATGAAGTGTTTTACACCCTATACAGCCCCTCAAGTACGGCATTCGCGAATTGGGGACAAACCATTCTGATTCCAAGTTATTTGTCCCCAAACGGGACTGCAGTAGTACTACTTGGCTCAAGGGAATGCACCCTGTCCAGTGACCACACTGCGTTGTAGTGATGAATGGATACGGAATTTTAATGGCAATAACACTATTAATAATACCAAGAACAACGACAACAACAACAACAACAACAACAACCATGTGCATGCAACAATACCTGGTGGCTTCCCGAACCACTGCTGCGTGGTCGTGCCCGCCGATGTACTCGGTAGTGTTATTCGCCCCGGCCTGCGTGTCCCTTCAACAACAACAATAACAACAAAGAACAACCATGTGCATGCAACAATACCTGGTGGCTTCCCCAACAATTGCTGCGTGGTCGTCGCCCCCGATGTACTCCTATTAATAATAGTGATGATGTTCGCCCTGGCCTGCTTGTCCCTTCAATGCGCCGAATATATCCGGATGGTATATTTTGAGGGTGTAGTAGGTGGCAGGCAAACTTGTATTATCACAGTAGTAGTCTAAGTTGGTACATTTTGCTGCAGTACTAGTGTTCGTGCGGCTGGAAGATGTTTATAGTAACTGAGCGTTCCAGACGTCCCAATATCCATGTGGCGTAGCTTTGTGACCACAGAACATGTATCTCTTCAAGGATTGAAGAATCAGCACGGACACTGGTTGTGCTGAATGTAGACGGGTAGAAAGAACGGTTTAATGTGAAGAACACACACAGAACAGAACAAGTGGGCTAGCCACTGCATCCAAGGATATCCCCCACTAAAAGTTTGGGGCCCGCATCTACAATACCTACCTGATACAAAAACACCTGGTAAAAACGTTTTAGCTGTGAATGCAAGTCGTACTACTTACTAAGTACCAGGCATATTTAGTCTATCTGCAGGTACTATGTCCTCTAATATCGAAAATACGTGCGGGAAAGCCATGTGCACGCTTGGGTGGTGTTTTCGTGTGCACGGCGGTACCTAGAAGGGTTCGATATCGAACGTTTCGGTGCGATAGACAGATAAAAAGACGATAAACGATAGCGATGACGATGGCTTTTGTGTTACCGAATCGAAACACGAACATTTCGATTCACGATAACGACAACGAACGATAATAAAAGTGGAGGCCGAAACCGACGCACACTGCCCATTACTCAGTAGACAGGTTGACGATTTGTCGTTTTCAGTTATCAGTTACTATTAATAGTATGTACGAGCCTAATTTAGTCGCGTCTAAAAACTCAACGTTTGAACATTAAGGTCCTGCTGGTATGTTGTTGCTACTACTACTGTCGTCGCACTCCATGACACCGCCATGCTGCGGTGCATACACGACCATAAGCCATAGCAGATAAGGAGCGTGCGATCCATGTATTTACGTAGACACGTTACCTGGCATGTGCTTGTATACGAGTAAGACAAAATGAGTAGATAGTGCAGAAGTACGTATGTATGTTGTTTTCTGCTTTAAAACCATAGCTCGTTGTCACTGCTGTTTGTTGTTGTAGACAAGAAATAAGTGACAAAGATGAAATATGAAGCCATGTCATATGAGCAACTTTGATCTCAAGACTGGATTAACGTTGGTGACCGGATAACGAAAGGGACAGTATGGGGCTGGCCCGACAGCTGTTTCATACGTTATTTGCTTTGCGCGTTTCATCTGAAACGCGCCTCCTGGAGAGTAGAGGGGAGACGGGGATACCATAAATACCGTGACACAAGGCTACCTTGAAAGGCTGTAGGTGCAGATACATGGATATCACAAGGCTACTATATCCATCCACAACCTTGTATGAGCAACGCATCGAAGATGCGGCGCTTCACAACCCACTCCCGCGCCCCTATAACATTGCGCGGCGACAGCCGGTTGAAGGAAAAAACAATGTGTATCCCATAGAATGCCGGTTTGTCTCGAAAGGGGCTCGAGGAATTGCAAAATTCGTGGCATGCAGCGTGGGTAGAATAAGGTCGCGAAGACAAGAATCAATGAAAACAGAACGGCACGAATTCGAGTGACGTAATGAGTGGAATTAACAGCACGTAAGAACGCTGACCTACCTTGGGGGGAGAGAAAAAAAAAAAAAGTAAAAAAAACAATAGACGCATGTCGGATGCGAAAAGAGAAACAGAGGCAAAACAGGAAGAGGAGCACGGTAGTCAAAGCTTAACGATGATACTCACCGGGTGATCCTAAAAACTGTGTCTGGCGGAACGGTTCAAATCGGTAGGATAAAACACACATTGACCAACGGGAAAACACGGCCCGATGTGAAAAGAAAAGGGCGATCAATAGTCGATGTCGCCACAGCAGTCTCGGGAAAAAACTTAAAGAACATCCAGACGAGGGAGGCGCGGCGGAATCAAATCCTAAAAACAAAACCGATAAATCAGAAGCGGGGGCTCGTGCCGAGGAAGAGGGAAAAATAAGAAAACGCACCAATACATACGAGTGCGTGAGGACCAGCCACACGGCCCTCCCACGTGAGAAATGAAGCCGGAGGCGTACAGTGTCATGCATTTCGCGGAAATAAGAACCAAAACAAAGCAGAAACAAATAGGAAAACGAGAAAAGACCGCACTCCCCGACTCCCGGAACGGTCGAAGGGGTGACGCAACAAATATCTTGCGATAACCAGGAGAATTGGCATGCTGTGCCTGACACTCTCTAGCCAACGCCCAAATCACCCGAAAATAAAAACGCCAGACCAACACTTCGCCCACCGTCCCCACCCCTCAGCAGGCCGAAAATACGGTTATAACAACTGAAAAAAAACGTAATATAAGGATATTGTTTAAACACTTGACCGGATAAATGCGCGTTAATAACGCCTCGATACACGATTTTTCTTTTCATTTTTTTCGCCTCGCGGTATCCACCTCAAATCAACAACAGGATACACATACCTGCAACAATTTTGTCTGCACATAGCAGTCATGTAAAGCATACCTAGTACGTTGTACATACATACCATGTACTACTGCACTGTAGGCATGACGCAGGTCTTTCCGATCTCCTCGGTCTCCTGTTCGTGGTCGCCGTCTTCTTCAACAACCTCCTCGGCCAACGGGTTGCTTACCGTCACTTCTGGATCATTACACGTAGCTTGTCTCGGCGACGTGCTGCGTTCGTGCTTCCCGCTGCTAGCGGTTATAATGGGGTGTGATGCTCCACTGCCGCTTGGCGCTGCGTCCCCTGGATGCTTGGCGTTGTGTCCCCTGGCAGGTTGTGAGACTTTTGGCGTATCGTATTTGTATCGAAACACCGAAATTATTTCGGTCATCGTATTGCTACTGAACGATAAAATCGAGACCTTCGATAAGATATTCAACACTCACGGTGTGTGGGTGTTTTATCTACGTACCCGTCGTTATCCAGCACAACCAGTGCCCGTGCCGATTCTCCAATCGTACAGACGTACGAGTTGTGTGGTCACAAAGCTATGCCGCATGGGTGATACGCATGGGTGGGCCAGCGAGCGAAGTCGTACCTACCTGTAGGCCAAGTCGTGAAGTACGGTGTTTTGAGGTAAGAAGGGTAGAAAACAATCCAAGGTCGTGCCATCATATTTGATACTACAGGCACGAGATGCGCATTGGCATTTTAAAATGAGACTATAAAACAAACAAAAAAAACAACTAATAATACAAAACAAAACGAAAGGAAAAAGGAAGAGGAAAAATATATATTGAAAAACTTACGTCCCCTCCAACAGCGGATGTAACAGACACTTAACAACAAGAACGAGCCAAAGAAACATCACCACTACAAATCTGGTGAAAACAAATCAAGACGATTATTAACCAAGGGAAATAACAGGCAAACCAAACAAAAGCAGAAAAAAGGCACAATCCAGGTAGCCGCAGTAGTTTGTGGTACGCGTTTAGCATAGCCAGGTTCTATCTACTAGTCGGTCTGGTATTTTGCTAGCCCCTCTGCCGTCTCTGTTCTGCTTTCGTCAAATATGCTCCACCCCCGGAGAGGATGCCTCAGACATAACAAAGCTACTTAGCGTAAGAAAGGTCGTCATACACCAACGCCACAAGATTCCCGTCATTCATGATGAGGACACAAGAAAGAAGAGCGAAAGCAACAGTAAGAAAATCACGCAGGATCAAAGTCGTACAGTATTCCGACCATATTGGCAGAATTCGTGCTACATGATATAATAGCAACACAGAGTTCGGGAGTGTGTGTGTTTTCTTCGCAATAAACCGTTCTTTCTACCCGTCGACATTAAGCACAACCAGTGTCCGTGCCGATTCTTTAATTCTACAAGAGATACAAATCTGGGGTCACAAAGCTACGTCACAAAGCAACTACGTTGCCACGTATGCAATAAGAACAGCAGTGAGCATTGCAGTTCCATGTCATCATACTGGATAGACAGGCACGAGATACCCATTCTATGGAATAGAGAAACGAATGGAAACAAAAAAAACGAAAACAAAGACGACAAATCAAAATAGAAGAAGGAAAAAAAAATAGCACAAACAAACTACTGTCGTACCCCCCCGTGCGGGGGATGTGGCAAACACTTGAAAAGAGCGAACGAGCTGGAAGAAAAAAGAGAGAAAACGACGAAAAATATCACTACATATAAACAGTGTATAAGACTAAGAACCAACGTGAAAAAACAGGGAAACCAAAGTTTCCAGGTAGTGGCAGCAGTTTGTGGTACGAGCATAGTCAGGTTTTCTCCCTGCTAGTCCGCCTGGTACCTTGCTACCCTGACTGCCGTATCCGTCCTGCGTTCGTCAACTATGACCAGCCCCTCGGCGTCAGACAATACGGAACACGCAAAGCAGGCTCGTCATCCACCCACGCCACACGACTCCTTCAATAAGGCTTGTCAATCGAAGAAGGAAGAGAAATATATTAAACCAAAAATAAGAGAATACAAAGGAAGACCACGTTCGAACCAGCTGCACCAGTTTGTGGTACTACTGTATTTACGGGGGACCATGGTAAATAGGGCCAAATATTGTTATTAATCGTAAAAATATCGAAATGTACAATTTTTGGTCTTCAACGTACGTTCTATTTACTATGGTCACCCGTGATACTGGTAGTATTTATAAAAAGTCGTGAGTTCTACATTATAGATACGAAGTTCGCCGTGTCGGCGCTTACGTACATGTTTTCACTAATTATCTGTAATACGATCGGTTCAAAAAAGGTACACTCCATTGTCAAGATTAATATTATTATCATTGCCATCCAACAACGTTGCAGTATGATGAGCTTCAACCATGATTACTCTATCCTTCATAATGTTTTGCGATTGAAATCACACTCATGGCCACAGCAGCACTACGATTAAGCGTAAGAACGACATTCTGTTGACAGGTAAAAAAAAAGATGAAAAACAAAACGCGCACACAAGACACACGCACGTGCATGCATGACGCAGTCCTTCAGTATGCATAGTACTTCGTACGACCGTAATCGAGTGAAACATATACCGCACATCAGGGGGAAAGATGTAGACCTGGTATTTATCGTTGTAGACGATGAGTCATGGTGCCCTTCATGTAAGTACATGAAACATCTGGTTAGTTAGTCAACTCGGAAACACACAACGAAAGAGACCGTAGTGAAGAAGAGCGTGCCTGCTGGTGGTCTTCTAGTGAACGCAACGACTAGTCTCCATGCCGATAATTCGAAAAATTCAAGGAATGCTCCGTGCAGACACCGAGGTTACACGAGAGGTACGAGCGAACTGCTTCGATAACTATCTATTCGTCATACCGCGTGCGAACCTATATGGGTGCTGACGTTGTGACCCGTACATTAAAAGGTGAACTGACACGGCCGTTTAGACGTTTTACAGCAGCAGCAGCAGCAGCAGCTGGGAAACAGCAGCGGAAGAAGCAGTAGTGGCAGATCGATGTACGCATAACGCGCCCATTACAAATAATAAGGTCCACTTACCAGATCGCCCTGCGGATTAATGCGTATACCGATTAGTGAGCCTGTCGAGTAGGGCCATTGGTAATGGAGCTTTTTTTCTCCATCCTATCTCTATAAATTTGTGGTTTTTTACGTCGATACTGAGGCGTTCTTTTAAAAGTAGATATGGTATCGAACGACCCCCCGCAAAAATTGGCGAGTGTGGCGACGTGGCGCCATGACGAACAACCTTTCGCGTTCGGACCCTTTCAAGCAAAGAACACCGTGATAATATAACTCTAACAGTACATTCCTACCAACAAATGATCGCGTCACACGGCGGGGCATATTTTGGACAAAGTATTTGTGATTTAATTCGAAGCTGTAGTTCTTCACATACAAATGTATACATACTACTTTATCCATAACGCGTATACCAATACGAGGTATGGAACATGGGTTCGTTGATAGGCAGGGTCCCCTGTAACCTGGTAGGTGGACCAAATGCCTACTATTACTTAGGACCGTGTAGTAAATAACACCTACGGTACACGCAAATTACCTATACATTTCCCTATGTTCACGAACAAAATGTGTTCCCATTTACTATGGTCCCCCTTAATGCTCCAATAAGATTAATTTTGTGGGTTCGGGTCTCACCCCATTCATGTACTCTTCTTGCAAAACAAATGATAAGAAGAAATCACGATAATAGCGCAAGTTAGCAACATTCGACGAAACATCGTCGAGCAGTGGAAATACTGAACCCTATGCGTGATGAGATCGAAGGCAAGTACCGGGCGGCAGAAGGAATGACACCTGTGGCCACGGCTTGTCTAGAGTATCACTCAAGGGAAAAACCCCTACCTGGTATGATTCAACCCGGGATGATGATAATGACACATTATTTTTAGCTCACTTCCCTGAAATCCTTCTTGTGTGTGGTCACAAAAACAGGCTGCCACAACAAAAGCATCTCGATGAGAGGAAGTATCAGGTAACAGGAACGAAATGGTGCGCACGCCCGTAATATACCAGTCCGCAAGGAAGACTGCGCTATCAAGCTGTCCCCTGTATCACTTGCAACCAAATAACACCAGGAACATATGCATGGTACACGCGAAAACAATATACAAAAAAAAAATAACCAAAGAGAAGATAGAAGAAAAAAAAAGAAAAAAGGAAAAGAAAAAGCAGAAAAAAAAAGTGAATCAAGCATGTATGTGCTCAGGACACAGACCGAGTCCTGAGGACAAGATTGTTTATGTTTACGTGTACCATCAGACGTACGTAAGATATGTCTAGCTGATGGACCAACCTGGAGACGTCACAGGTTGTACGTATATTCTATGATATGTCTCTCTGGCCGATTGACCAAGGTAAAGACGTCACAAGCAGACCAGATGGAAGTCGAAAAGGCAGGACGAGGGTAGATACAAAAAGCTAAAACAACGAACGAAATCCGAGCAGCCCTACGTCCCTCTCGTGGGTCAATGATGATACAACGGGCGCAAGGAGAACAGAGGCAGGCGAACCAAGCAAAACAACAGAATCGGAAAGGAAAAGAAAACACCAAAGAGTCAGATAAATACAACGAAAAATGATACTAAGGTGACGCAGCCGACGATGCAGATTCACAGATCCTCGAACCAGCCGAACGGTTCACGGTGAGGTAGCACGAGGCTGAGGCTGAGCTGAGTAGACAGCGCCGCGCATCCGCCATTGGTGGTGTCCAAGGGAATGGGGGGGGGGGGGTAACAAGAGGAGTACCAGAAAACCCGACCAAGGGAATGCAGAGAGGGGGGCGGACAGGGGTAGAAATGAAACTGCAGTGGACGAAGGTAGGAAAGAGATGGCAGACAGGGTAGCAACGTACCAAGCAGACTAAGGCGTAGAACATGCTTATACTACTCGTACCACCAGCTCGTGCAGCTGGTTCGAACGTGGTCCTCGTTGGTCTTCCTTTTGCTTTCGTTTAATTGTATTTCTTTTTTTTTTTTTTTTTGAAGAGGTCGTGTGGCGTGGGTGGATGACGAGCCTGCTTTGCTTGTTTCGTATTGTCTGACGCCGAGGGCCCGGGCATGGTTGACGAACGCTGGACGGAGGCGGCTGACAGGGGAGCAAGGTACCAGGCGAACCAGCAGGGAGACCCTGTCTGTGCTACTCGTACCATAAACTGCTGGCGCCACCTGGGGATGCTTTGTGCTTTGTTTGGTTTGCCTGTTAGTTTCCCTTGGTTCTTAGTCTTACTCTGTTGACGACGACTACAGCAGTTACTAGTAGTGGTGTTTTATTATTCTCCTTTTTTTTCAACTTCGTTCGTTTTAAGTGTCTGCCAGATCCCCTGCGGGGGGGGCACGATGGTTTGTCTCTTAGATATAAATACAACTATAATTACGATTTTTGAGGTCGTTGTCACTTGCTAGCTCTTGGCAGACAGACCGACTGATAGGCAGCTCTTCGCAAACAGCCCTTCTTCTTTGAAACAGCCGAACAGCCAAACAGCCAAACAACCTTTCTTCTTTCTTCTTCGCAAACTGCACCCAATGGACAGCTCTTCGCACGGCGCCTAGAAGAGGCGTCTCGCCTTCGACGAACGGCATCTAGATGCAGCTGTAGGCGGCCAAGCTGCTGCTGTCGGTGGCGAACCTGCTGGTGCTGCAACCCCCGCCTCTCCCTTCTCCACGCCTCCTAAGCTCACCCCCCCCCCTCGTCGAGAGGCGCGTGGTCCTCGCCCTCTGGCAAGAGAGCGGCAACGACAAAGACCGACCTGGTGCCGGCTGTTGTTTGCGACCGGTGCACGGACCAGCACTTACTTACTTGCTCAAGAACTCCGCGCCTGGTGGCAAAAACATGGCCTTCGCCACCTGCGAGGATCTCATGTGCGATGGTGGCGGGATCATCCTGTACTGTATTGGGCAACCAACTGCGAGTTCTGTGCTCGCCCGATCAAGGAAGGGACTGTCTCGTACTCCCTCGAGATTGCTGACAATGGTGAGTGTCTTGGGTCTATTGTTGAATGCTGTCTGTTGCCAGTACGTTTTTTCGGGGGTTTTCAATTGCCTTTTTGCATACAAACCTACCTCAAAGCGTTCATTATTTTTTGGACTCATCCACGCTCGTTCTTTCCCCTTCGTGCGTTGCGTAGGCTCCTCTTACACAGTGCACGCGAACGCGCACGTGCACAACTGTTTGCGGGACGTGAACGAAGGAACGGAGGATTCAGCTGTCGCCGTCATCGCTGCACCGAACGATGTGAGTGCTGCTGCTGCTGTGGTGACATTATTGTCTTTTTTCGCAATAATGCCGTGGCATGCCGTGGCACCACCTGCGGCAAAACCTTCTACGGCATCTTCCACGGCATACCACGGAACTTTCCACGGACCTCCACGGCATACCATGGGACCTTAACCCTAACCCTAACCCTCACCCTAACCCTAACCCTAACCCTAAACCCTAACCCTAACCCTAACCCCAACCTCAACCCTAACCTAGGTGCCGAGGACATTGGGGTACCGTTGGGGTTGCCATGACATTCCGTGGGGTTGCCATGGAGCGCCGTGGCGGTAGCTGCGGGGGTTGCCATGGTACTACCCATGGCATGTCGTGGCAACCCCCACGGCGTGCCATGGAATCTATTGCCACACCATGGTATGCCGTGGTGATGCCATGGTATGCCATGGGCGGTACCATGGCAATGCCACGGCATGCCCACGACAAGGTCAAATAGTGTAGAACCCTGTGCTGCTGCTGCTGCTGTCAGCGCCACGCCATGAGTGCTCCTGCTGTGCACCTGCTGCTCCTGTGCACTTGCTGCTGCTGTGCACTTGCTGCTGCTGTAGTGCTGCTGCGTTGTTGCCGTGCATCATGCTGGAAGTGTACATATTTTCGGATCGTCAATAAAATTCCGTAGGTTTCGCGATGGCGGCATACCAGGGTACATCATGTTTTTTTTTTCTTCATATTTTCATATCGTTGCTATGCTGCTGCTGCTGCTGCTGCCAACGCTGCTGCTGCCAACGCTGCTGCTGCTGCTGCCAACGCTGCTGCTGCCAACGCTGCGGCGATTCGTTGCAGCTTCTGCTGCTGCTAATGCTGTAGCTGCTTCTGCTTTTAATGCTGCCGCAATATCCACTGAATGTTCGTATGTACTCGGATTATTGTTTTTATTGGTCGTTTTTGTACCCAAATGGTTCTTTTGATACGTGAAAAATATTTTTGTCGTTTTGGTCCTGCATTTTGCGTACGTGCTGCTTTTTCTCGTTTTTGGCTTGATTTTTTTTTCCTATCGTTGGTATGCTGCTGCTTGCTGCTGCTGTGGTGCTGCTGCGTTGTTGCCGTACATCATGCTGCACTTGTGTGTGTACATATTTCTGTATCGTCACTGAATTTCCGTAGGTTTTGCGATCGCGGCATACCAGAGTACATAGTCTTTTTCTTCCTTATTTTCATATCGTTACTATGTTGCTGCCAACGCGGATTATTGTTTTTGTTGGCCGTTTTTGTACCCAAATGTTTTTTTTTATGCGTAAAATTTTTTTTTGGTGGTTTTGCTCCTGCATTTTGCGTACGAACTACTTTTTCTCGTATTTTTTCATGGTGCTTTTCGTATTGTTGCTATACTGCTGCTGCGTTGTTGCCGTACAGCATGCGGGGGTGGGTCTATCTGTAGTGAGGTACCAAAAATACTTTTCGGACGGACTCGGGGTACATACGTTTTTTCTTCCTTCTATTCGTATCGTTGCTATGCTGCTGCTGCTGCTGCCAACGCTGTGGTGATCCGTTGCTGCTTCTGCTGCTGCTGCTGCTATAAATAGTGGTGCCGCAATATTCACTGAATGTTTGTATGTACCCGGATAATTGTGTTTCTCGGTCGTTTTGTCGTTTTGCGGCGCTGCTGCGTTGTTCCCGTACACATCATGCAGGACATGATTTGTGTGCCTATTACACTTGTGCGTGTGTACATATTTCTGTATCGTCAACGATTTTTTTTGTGGTGTTGCTGCGTTGTTGCCGTACATCATGCTGGACGTGATTTGTGTGTGTATTACACTCGTGTGTGTGTACATATTTCTGTATCGTCAATGAATACCGTACGTTTTGCGATTGCGGCAGACCAGGGTACATAGTTTTTTTCTTCCTTCTTTTCATATCGTTGCTATGCTGCTGCTGCAGCCAACGTTGCGGCGATCCGTTGCTGCTGCTAACGCTAACGCTAATAATAATGCTGCCGCAATATTCACTGGATGTTCGCATGTACTCGGATTATTGTTTTTCTTGATCGTTTTTGTACCTAAATGGTCGTTTGGGTACCTGGAAAAAATATTTTGGTCATTTTGCTGCTGCATTTTGCGTACGTACAGCTTTTTCTCGTTTTGGGCTTCGTTCTTTCCATATCGCTGCTACGCTGCTGTGGTGCTGCTGCTGCGTTGTACATCATGCTGGTCATTTGTGTGTACATATTTTTGTTTCGCCAATGAAATTCCGTAGCTTTAGCGGTCGCGGCATACCAGGGTACGTACTTTGTTTCTTCTTTTTTATCATATCTTTGCTATGCCGCTACTGCTGCCAACGCTGCGGCGATCCATTGCTGCTTCGGCTGCTGCTACTGTTGCTAATGCTGATGCAACCACTGCTCGAAGCCGTTGCGGCTGCTGCTGCTGCTGCTGCGGCTGATACTGCTAATGCTGGCTCAATATCCGCTGATTGTTCTTATGTATTCGGATTACTGTTTTTCTTGGTCGTTTTGGCACCCAAATGGTCGTTTTGGTACGTTAAAAAAATATTTTGGCCGTTTTCCTGCTGCGTTTTACGCATGTACTTGCTGCTTCTGCTACTGCTGCTGCCGTCGTATAGCAAGCGATTACGTACTGCTGTTGTGGCGCTGTAGAGCGGTACAAATAATGAACTCTGCCCCCCCCCCCCCCCCCCCCCGCTTCCCCCCCCCCCCGCCATTCCCTGCACGTCACTCCCGCCCCGCGCACCCTGTTTACTTCGACCAGGTCGGTGGCAAGTGCTACAACTGCCGCCTGACGGACTCCACCATCAAAGACGGAGACATCATCCTCAAGCGCAAGAAGACTCCCTTCCATTTCGCTTGCTCCAGGGCTTCGCGGAATTCCGAAGCAGTACGCCAAGCAGATTGTCTCCATCCAGGACGAATGAGAGGCAACAAATTGTTCCCACATTTCCCAAAATCACGATTATTTCTCCCTACACATACCCAACGGGTTCAACAGCGGACAGATCCACATTCTGGGCCTCCCGCCTCGTTACTACAGCAGCCTGGAAGACTATTTACATATCATGTCTCATCCAAACTCCTATGCTGGTTAAATCGAAATCGCGGCCGCCCAGCAACTATACAACATTTCCATAACCGTTGTCGGTGCTGGCACTGCTGCTTTCCCCTCTGTCCCGAACCTTCCTGAAACAACAGCCTGTATGTTGTATATCATCCACATGCCATGCACTACTCCACTCTTTCCCAGCACTGATGAAAGATGTTATCCTTATTATTTTGCGAATGTCATTCTTACTCTTGCGTCACCCGATCTTACGTTTCACATTACATTCACAAATAAACGCGGTTATTACATCCTTCACCCGTTTCTTACACAAATACATTTAGTTTGGTTGGCTTTGAGTATTGCCCCAATTGCAATATAACTGCAACTGGCGTCATAACATTTAGTTTGGTTGGCTTTGGGCTAATACCCCAATTGCAATACAACTGCAGCAATTGGCGTCAAAGCCAAAAGCCAACCAAAACTGCAATTGGCGTCATAGCCCAAAGCCAACCAAATTAAATGTATTTGAACAAGAAACGACGGAATACCCACTCCGAAGGAAAGCCTTGTGTATATATATATTTTCCCCCGGTTTGTTTTTGGGTTTGTACCAGTAATAGTGGAGTATATATACTCTCTGAGTCAAAAAAAAAAAAAAAAAAAAAAAAAAAAAAAAAAACGGGTTTTAGCCGTCGCCGGCTGTTAGAAATAGGGACGGGGATGCAACACTTGACGGACGGTAGCACAGGAATAACAGAAGGCTGGGCTATGCATAGCGACCTGTACGCGACAGCACGGGCGAATCGACGCCAGGAGTGCGCCAGCGTTCGCGACACGATAAGCGGCGATGTGGAACTGTAACGGGAACAGCGGGAGCGTAAGGTGCTGGCGTTAATACAAGGGGGGAACGTGCACGGGCCACGCACCTGGCGACTAATATGACGAGTCGCGGCGTAATCCCACTTTCATGTTCGTACACAAGTGTTAGAATATACATACCGGTATATATAGTGGCAAAACAATATAAAATAACAAGTACATATGTCGTATACATGCGAGTCCTCGAGCGCATATGCGAACACGTTTGACACACGCACAGAAAAACAGCGAGCGCACGAACCAGTTTATTTTGCATCCGTGACACTTATTTTGACCGATCAAGTCTATTATCACATATAATCGACAACTGTTTCACGTCTGTACCCGCGTGGTAGAAACTGTACGGAATATAAATATGTGTATATATATCATACTACTGATATTCATAGACCGTCAATCCGAAGTGTCGTTGCAATTGATTGCCCTTACGTCCGCCATGTCTCTCGGCGGGTGCGTCTGGTCACAGTCGCATCGAACCTACGTTAGCTTCAAGTACATCGCAACCCATGGTAGTGAGTGGTGCACCGTATCTCAGGTGCCTGTAATTGCTTGCTATAACAAACATAATTGTGCATCGTGCCGTTTCAAGCGTGGTGGGATTTGCCAGCGTATGGCTCGTGACCCTATCACGGAGGCACAGAGAAGTAGGTTTCTCGTTCCCATTTTCCCCAAATCTGAAAGTCGAGGAACAAATGGGATGAGGGGGCGAGGACCAAGCGAAACGTAGAAAACATGCCGACTGTGGCAGACGTCATGCGTGCTTCGTTAGACGAAAGCGTATGGTAACTACGGTGGGGGGCGGGCTGCGGTATCTGAGAAAATATAGTGTGGGAGACCACCTACATAAACGCTCCGCCTTTGTCGCCCCTCGAGCACGACTTAAGCGTATGTTAGTTCCGGAGGAACCGCACGGAGACACGCTACAACACTGCGTGCCGACAACCAGGTAAACGCGTTCCGGGTGCATCACACCGCAATCGCATACCTCAGCGCGTATCACCGTCAGAGGGGTCTGGAAAATCGTACACGACGTTCCCACGGGAAAACCAACGGTAGCAGAACCCCTAATCAACTGGGCGACAAGTTTGGGGACAATAAGGAATAGAAGGCACCCGCAAAAAGGATACGCATCAAAAGAGCGACGGCATTGAGATAAGAGAAGGGTCAACAAGTATGGGTGTGATCTCATGCCGCAGCAGAGAGAGGCCTCATTGATCCCAAACTAGATACGAATTAACGTACGACGCGATGTTACAACAGTAATATAGTTTTCTCTCTTTCATAAAATGTGTATGTCGTGCCTGTCGTATCCAGTACGATGGCTTGGCATTGCATTATCTACTCTGCTTACTCCATAACAATATGCTGGTACACAGAACTTGTACGAGTATCTCTTCAGGACTGAAGAATCGGCACGGACACTGGTTGTGTTGGATATCGACGGGTACAAAAAACGGTTTAACGTGAAGAACACACGCATCTCTCTAGGAAGGATTGAAGAATCGGCGCGGACACTGGTTGTGCTGGATGTCGACGGGTAGGAAGAACGGTGTAGTGTAGTAAAAGGGCTATCAACTGATAGTAGTGATGGTTAGAGACGGGTCGTTGTCACGGTTTGAGCTGCGTGTGTATTCTTCATACTCAAACCGTTCTTTCTCGTCGTTCCCATCCAGCACACCCCAGCACACCCAGTGTTTGTGTGTTCTTCTATGTTATACCATTCTTTCTACCCGTCGACATCCAGCATGTGCATAAAAAGATGATCAGCGGAAAGCGCGAGAGCGTGAGGTATTAATAGCTACATTCGATGAAAATCGAGGAGCAGTGGGAATGCTGAATGAACCCTATGCGCGACCAAAAATAAAGGCACGTACCCGGGGGCAGAAGGGACGACACATGTGACCACCGCTTGTTCAGAAGATCGCTGAGGGTAAAACCTCCTACGAGTTAGGCTGGAAAGTAAAAGTGTGATTATATCCGGACCGATTCAACCCTCGAGAAATATACGTACTGGTATACAAGCTTTGTAGTCACACAACTGCGAGACATTAGAGATACTACAGCTGTATATTGTTATGCAGTAAGTAGAGTAGACAATTCAATGCCATGTCATAGCGCTGGATACGACAGGCGCGACACTCACATTCTAGCACGATCATGTGTTGAAGGAGAGAAAAATCGAAAGAAACAAAGCAAAACAAATCGAATGAAGAAGAAAGTGTCGTGCCCCCTCGCGAAGGAGATGCGGCAGACGATACAACAACACAAACAAAATACCAGGTAAACAGTACCACAACCCATAAACTGCAGAGCAAGGCTTAAGAATGAGAGGAAAGGACAGACAGACAGAAGCACAACAACAGCACCCTCCAGGCCGCCGCAGCAGCTTGTGGTACGAGTATCATCGACACGTTATGCCTACTACTACCTTAGTCCGTTCGGTACCTTGTTACCCCGTCTGCCGTCTCCTTTCGAGTTTTGTTAACCGCGGTTTCCTTACGACCGCTGCCCCCGCCCCCCTCCCCTTCCCTTGAACGCCACCCACATTGCGGATGTGTGGCGCTTCATGGAAAATCTAAAATAATACGGGGCAGTTGACGCCAGCTGGTATCTTCCAATCAAATAGCTGAAATAACGCGAACGACGAGAGCCATCTTCCAATCAAATCGCTGTATTAACGCGAACCACGCGAAATCACGCCGCACACAATAAGAAGACAGACACAGCTCGCGGCTCGCACACCCGCAGTCACGCGACGATTGACGTTCGACCTCGACATGTAATCTACCCACGGTCAACGAGCTTAGTACCGGGCGAGGCCAATGAGTGTAAATGATAACCTCAAAGGTGTCATGGGAATCCGTTGTTTAGGGGGCGAGAGACTGGCCGCGGCGTTCTACGCTCTTTGTACAAATATTCAAAAAGTTCTGTTCGGTACCAACGGAGAGAAATCGAGAGTTTTTGTCGTCTGTTTTCTACCCACTAGCTGCCAAAAAAATATGTTTTTATTAGACGCTTGGCCAATCAATCTACGCCACATATCACCGACCGAAGTGTAAGCATTGTGACACTAGGTGGGTCGGAGCCTCTAACCAGCGCGCTTCGCTCAGAGTTCGTGACGCAGTCGCTGGGTTTGTCGATCGATGTCAAACCTGAAAAATGGTCTAGTTTTTGCTATTGGAGAGAGGGTCGAGATTTTTTGTCGTCTGTCTTCTACAGACCAGCACCATTTTTGTTTTTTCACCATTTGTTTTTAAACCAGGTGCCTGGTCGGCCCACGCCACATATCACCGCTCGAGGTGTGAGGACCTGTGACACTAGGGTGGGTCGGAGGCCCTATCCAGCGCATTCCGTTCAGATTTCATGACGGCGTCGTTGGTTTTGTCGATCGATGTCTGCCGAGGATTTTCATAAAAATTGGCTTTAGTCTCCAGAGCCTGCCAGAACAGGGGTTCTGTATACATTGCGCGGCGCGCAACTGAAGCCCACGAAAGCTGTCCCGTGACGTTAAAAAAATGCCGCGCTTCATGCTCAATTTAGCCTCATCTCCGTACCGAACACGACCGATACAGAACGAAAGAAAATAAGGGGACCTAAAATAAACAAATAAATGAATGAAAACGTAACCATTAAAAAAAACAAATGGAGAAAAATTGAGAATATACGGAAAAGACAGAACGCAAGGGCAAGAAGCGACCACCAAGACAAACCAAAGTACGAATGGTTGTATTATCGCCGTCTTTCTCCCGTGATGGGGGCAGCTGGGACGGAAAATACAAGAAAGGGAACTACAGCAGTAAAGTAAAGACATAAAAAAACACGAAGAAAGCACCGAGAAAACAGGCTCGCCACCCATCAAGCCGGGCAGGACTCGCTTCATCTTTCAAGGACAAGAAGAAAAGGGAAAAGAAGAAGAGGAAAAAGAAAACCAAAACACAACAGCGTCACATTCGGAGCAGCCGCAGCAGTTGGCGGTACGAGTGGCCTATGCAAGTTGTGCCAACTACTCGGCCTGGTACCTTGCTAACTTTGCCGGCTGTCTCCTTCCTGCTTTCGTCAACCGCAGTTCCTTACGACTGTTGTTGCCCCCCCCCCCCCCCCCCCCCCCCCCCCCCCCCCCCCCCCCCCCCCCCCCCCCCCCCCCCCCCCCCCCCCCCCCCCCCCCCCCCCCCCCCCCCCCCCCCCCCCCCTCGGTCATACGACGACGGCCATGCATGAGATCGAGTACATCTCTCTTATCGAGTACACCCCCCCCCCCCCCTCCTGGTCGGTGAAAACCCGACGTGCTCGGTCCCGGCATTGTCGGGATGCGAGGGTCTATGGTCATATGACTACGGCCATGGAGGATAATGAGTACACCCCCCCCCCCCCCCCCCTCCCTCCCATTCCCTCGGGCCCCACCCGCAACGAATGTGTGACGCTGTCTACTCAGATCTGCCTCATCCTTGTGCCACTTAACCATGAACCGTTCGGCTTCTTCGAGAACCCCCGGGACTACTTACCCGCCTTCTTTGCTGCTACGGTCCGCAACGCGGTCTCTGCTCCTAACAGCATCGGAGAGTGTGTTCCGTGGACCCTCGGTGGCTCAAAGCACCCTTGAGGTCTTATACTAGGCATCTATGCCAAGTCTTTGGCTGTCCGCACCATTGCCGACCCTCCCCACCGGTCATGGGTCGCGGACATCACCCGGCTGGGTAATCGCTCGTTGTTTCTGTCGCGTCATGGCCTCCGCAAAGACGAGCCGCTGTTTGCGGATGGTCGTTTCGATGCTCTCGCACCGTGTCTTAACCAGGACCTTCGCATACGAGAGGGTCGTGTAGTCGGCACATCGTCGGCGCTGGAAGTCGAGGACCCGCGGGAGGGCTTGGTGGTGCACCGGTCGGAGCCTGGGGAAGTGTTGCACAATGAGAGTCCACGTCGTACACTCCGAACTGAAAGAGTGATGCGTGTGTCGAGGCTCTTGTCTCAGTATGGAGATATGGCAGAGGTGGCGTTATCCAAGCGTCTGTGAAGATCACTCGTGAAGAACTCTGAATTGGCGCCTATGCAGCCGTCATGGAAAGAAGGTTGATGCCAGAGATCAAGAGAAGGGGAGAAGTGGAAAGCAGAGACGCGGAAAGGAGAGGAGAGGAGAGGAGGAGAGGAGTGATCGCGGTGGGGCTGACTTTCACCTGGTCATCCGGGACAATGCCCCTGCTGCGGGCGGATTTATTCCACCGCAACCCGTGCTCTTCCCTATAATGTTATTTACAACGTTCTATAATAGCAGAACTGCTCAGCATCGGTACTTATGGTGATGCATTGGATATACAATATGCCCCGTACTACGAGTAAGACAAAATTGTAATATATCGGCGTCTGGCATTTACCCGAACACTCAAACTATTTCGGGGGACCATAGTAAATAGGACCTACGGTACACACAAAAACCTGAATGTTTTCCTTGTTTTTACCTACAATATTTGGTCCTGTTTACTATGGCCTCCCGTAATAAGATAGCCGTATTCTCGTATCCGTGCGTAGTGCCTGCACATCACAAAAAATATGTATGGATCCCAACGTCCATACGCTAACACGTACACCAGGGTCTCAACTCACCTCGGCCTTGAGCGGGCGGACTAGGCGGGGCCGTCTTCATATTGCACAGCTCCAGGCCGAACCGTTTAAGAAAGGCACGCCCACACAAGACGGATCCGTCGTGCGATTTCGAGCTACAGACAGCAGTAGCAGTAGAGGTCATCGTTTTTTTTCGTGCATACTGCCGCCGAGGTATACTATCTGGCCCGTCTGTCTTTTCCCTCTGTCCCAGCTGCTTCGATCACGAGCGATGGAGCAGTGGTCTGCGGCAAAGATGTCAGGAGACAGACAGCGCTTTCACCCCCTGACAAGAGAGCATATTTTCCTTGACATGCACTGACCGACACCACAGCCCTACCGGTAGGTTTTTAGAGTGGAAAACTCGACCTCACACTTGCTGACAGCGCACGTTTTTGCCTCGCTTGACGTGTCTTCAGACAGCTTCGGTCTGCAGCCCCATTTTTGGGGGGGAGACAAGTAAACAAATCTATTCTGAATTTGAGTGGTCTGTCCTCGAAACGGGTCTGCGCTGCGGCCCTAAAAAAGGCCTGGTAGCGGTAGTATTGGTTAAGACACGGCTCGTGGTACGTACAGTCAGAAAAAAAATATTTCGTGCTTAACCGCTTCTAGGACCTTAGAAGTTCCGTTTTGGGGGACAGACTACTTGGAATTTGAGTGGGGGTGTCCCCAAGACGGGACTGCGGTCCTAAGAGGGTCAACACCTTTTTCGGACCTGCAGTCCCGCTTTGGGGACAATTACTAACTCCAATTCTAGTTTGTCACCAAAACGGAAATGCAGTCCTAAAATTGTTCACAAAGTAGCGCTTACGCACTTGGCTCAGTTTGGACGCGCCGATTATTGGTGTCGTAAGAGTTTTTTACGTTGGGGACGCGTGCTTCGATAGGGGGGGGAGGGTGCTGCAGTTGCTGCAGCACGCTTTTGGCCTCAATATTGCTGACTTGTTTTTTTTTTTTTTCTTTTCTTTTTTTCCATCCCGTTAAGTAATCTTCTCGCCCTTATTGCTCCTGCTCGCTCCTGACAGTTGAGACTCGGATCCCCGGGGTCGACTCTACGTAGGTTCTCCTCCCCCCTCCCCACCACGGTACGTGCCTTGTGCATTTTCATCGCGAGAAGAATTCAGCACTTTCTTTCCCTCGTCGACGCACGTCGAATTGCGCCTACAATACCCACGCTGTGTACAATAGCTAGGCGCTCTCGACAGCAGTTGGTGCCATTGCGTAGATGATAGCTTAAAAAAAAACTCAATACGGAGACTCGAACCCTCGAGCTCAATCTTTTAGTAGTATTCGAGGTTGACCACTTGACCACCGGGGCAACCGGTGTCATCTGTGGGGCTCAACTGGGGAGCTACGGAAGTTTGGTTCGTGGTTCACGTTGTCTAGAACCATTTTTTGCTATGCACGATGTTGACGCTTCCGCGCTCGCTCGCTCGCTGCAGGCGCCAACTCCCGTGTGCTTTTATCACTCCGGTCCGGCGAGCCACCGCTGTCCAGCTGCTAGCAACAGCCCCATTTGTTGGCGTGTCCTACCAGTCTGCCTATACACCGTTCCGTGCTGCATCCACTTGGTGTTTCCTCAAGCGCGATCAACCAAAAAACAATGCCAGTTGCTGCTGTGGAAGCGAACTAATGCGGGGGGCCATATTAATAGTAAATAGGACTAAATATTGATAGAGTAAAAATTGGTTTAACATACAGGTTTTAGGGTGTACCATAGGTCCTAATTACTATGGTCCCCCCCGTAATACGTACCTGGTACTACGTACTCAGCCCAAGAATATGAACCATAACGCCTAATTCTCTCTACGGCAAAAAACCGCAGGTTGTTCTCATATCGGGTTCCCGATCCGAGGGGTGGACAGACCTTGATAGTAGATCTTTATGGGGGTTGTGTGTTGGACGTCTGAAGCCGACCCTCCGACTCGAACCCTAACCCTAACCCGAACCCTATGCCAGTGGTCAGTGCCGGGATGCTGTGCTTGTTAAGACTCTTGGTTGGCTCGGCCGTCGTGGATGCTGAGCGTGGAAAGACTCTAGGTTGACTCGGGATGACTCGGGATGCTGTGGCTGGGAAATACTCGAAAGTTGATTGAGCCGCGTAGAACATACCCCTAGCCAATCAGAGTGCCTAATTAGCTACCCCAGGAAGATCTACTATCGAGGTTTGTCCACTACTGGCCCGATTCCTAATAATATTGAATATTTTCCTTTAGTAAGGCAGTCTCGTTTGGGGCCCAAACCACTCTAATTCCAAGTGTTTTGTCCCCCAAACGGGACTGCAGTCCTGAGAGGTTTGATCATGATGGGTGCCTCCTACGATAGAGAGGGGAAAATAGCACTATTCTGCCTTGCAAGGCGAAATATTCATGACTAATAATAGGCTTCCCAACCGAGGAAACCATCTATTTACCCAACACGGCATGACTTATCGTTTGTTTTTACAGTATTTTTCGACCTAAAACCCCCCAGGCTGTGGGATTATGCGTATATCCGGTTGATTCACCCTTTGAGGACCGCAGTCCCGTTTTGGGGACAAACCACACTCAAATTATTATTATTACGGAGGACCATAGTTAATAGGACCTACGGTACACACAAACACCCATATATTTCCATATATTTTACTAACAATATTTGATCCTACTTACTATGCCCCCCCGTAAATAATAGTATTACGGGAGTCCATAGTCAATCGTAGGACCTACGGTATACATAAAAACCTATATATTTACCTATTTTTACTAGCAATATTTGGTCCTATTTACTATGGTCTCCCGTAATAGTTTGTCCCCAAAACGGGACATGCAGTCTTAGAAGGGGGTTGAGCGTAGCCATTTTTTTTTTTTTCAGCCCTTTTTAAGAAAACAGTCCCGTTTTGGGGAAAAATTACTTGAAATTAGACTGGTTTGTCCCCAAAACGGGACTGCAGTTCTAAAAGGGTTAAATCATGATGGGTGCCTCCTACGATAGGGGCATGTATTAGTAGCACTATTATGGGGACCATAGTAAATAGGACCTACGGTATACACAAAAACCTATACATTTCCCTATTTTTACCAACAATATTTGGTCCCATGTACTATGGGTGGTCCCCCGTAATAATAATTTGCCTTCGAAGGCAAAATATTCGTGACTATTATAATAATAGGCTTCCCAACCGAGGAAGCTTTTACGGGGGACCATAGTAAATAGGACCTACGGCACACACAAAAACCTATATGTTTACATATACCATGGTATTTGCTATTAACAATATTTGGTCCTATTTACTATGGTCCCCCGTAATATCTTACATACCCAATACGGCATGCCTCATCGTTTGTTTTTACAAAGAAAAATCGACCTAAAACCCCCCAGGCCGTGGAATGGTTGGTCCATCCGGTTGAGTGAGCGTACGTGGTATCTCTGGCTGTGGCGTAGCTTTGCGACCAACGGAACTTGTGTATCTTCTATCAATAGGATTGAAGAATCGGCCCGGACACTGGTTGTGCTGGATGTTGACGGGTAGAAAGAACGGTTTAACGTGAAGAAAACAACAACAACAACAACAACAACAACAACCCCCTTTCTTTTTGTTCTTTCAACCCTTTTAAGAATGCAGTCCCATTCTGGGCACAAACTAGTCAAATTCTTATTAACCCTTTCAGAATTGCAGTCCCATTTTGCGGGCAATTGACTCAAATTCCAGGAGTTTGTCCCCAAAACGCTACTGCGGTCCTAAAAGGGTTTGGAAGCCATTTTGGAGTGATGTATATATAGAGAGAGAGCTCCTGAAGTAAGGAAGGAGCCTCAGGAATATAATATTCCAGGCGCGCCGACCTCTACCCACCGTGATGGCATGCACCTCGTCTTTCAACACACCTTTAGTGCCGCAGTCCCGATTTGGGGACGGACCAGTCCAACTTTTAGTACCGCAGTCCCGTTTGGGGGACACATCACTTGGAATTAGACTGGTTCGTCCCCAGATCGGGACTGCGGTACTAAAGGGGGTTAAGCCGTTCTTTCCAGCCGTCGACATTCAGCGTAATAAACAGTGTCCGTTACGATTCTTGAATCCTATTAATAGAGAGAATCGAAATATAGGCCCAGTTCGCACGCACATAAGTATTCAATCCAAACGTTCCTTACATATTGGGTCAGAGTGGTACAAGTTATATATGTGGTCACAAAACTATGTACGCCACATCAGAGATACTATTACGGGGGGGCATAGTAAATGGGACCAAATCTTGTTCGTAAAAATAGGTAAATATATAGGTGTTTGTGTGTACCGTAGGTCCTGTTAACTATGGCCCCCCGTAGTATGTACGTTGTTACGTACGCAGTGAGCACAGCGGTAGTACCTGTACATGTAGGCCGAGGGGTTGGTTCTTTGAGCATTCTGTTGTGCGCTGCAAAAAACAAAAATTTTGAGTGTTGATTCCGCACCAGGTCGAGTGTTTTTGGTCCCGAACAGCGGGAGTGAGCAGTCCGAAAGGGCTATTACGGGGGGCCATAGTAAACAGGACCAAACATGTTTTGGGTCCTCACAACGGGAGTGCAGTCCCGAACGGGTCAACTATACATGTGCTGGGGGTAGGCTATCTTGTTGCCCGGCGGGCGGTTGCGCTGGCGTTCAAAAAAACCGGGACCACCGCACTTCTGTACCCTCGTTCGTGTGTGTTTTTTTTTTTTTTTTTTTAAAAATTTTGAAATACGTCAGAGCTGTAAGTTCGACTGATTAAATAGTTGATACTCAACTTTGCAAGCTGCGTAATACGCCTCGTCTATATTCCATGTTTACCGAATTTTACAAGTATTATGATAAACCGAGCGCGCGTATTCTATATGTGATTCCTTGTCAAAGATATAGGCCAGCGGCTCCCCTGGATGCTGCCCGGGTCAACCGTTTAAAAAATATATACCAGGTACCAGGCACCAGGTATTTCTCTTTTTCTTTTCCCCTCTTCTTTCGGGTGTACATACGACACAAGGGATATGTTCCTGGTGCTATTTGGTTTGCAAGTGATACGGGGTGGTTCACCGCAGCTCGTTAGCACCCGTGTCCCTTACGTGCTGGTGGTACGATACAGCCGTGCGCGCTGTTTCGTACCACCTGTTTGTTTTCTCGGCATCGAGACGCATTTTTGTTACGTTACAGCCTGTTCTGTGACCACAGCAGGGGTTTCAGAGGAGTGAGCTACATATTGTGAGAACCTACCCCTCCGTCATCACCACCAACAACGCAGAAACCTGAATACGTTTCTAGCTCCGAAGTGTTTTTGAGATCCCCCTTAAACGTGAGTGCATGCAGTCCTTGAACGGTTGGCCGTATATATTCTGGCGGTAGACTAGCTGCCACCCCGCGCGGGCGGATGCGCCGGCGTTCTAAAATCTCTGTACTTTTTTCCATCAAGTGCACTGTTAATACTACTGCACATAGTTAGCCATGTGCATTATTTTGCCCCACACGACGGGATTGCAATCCTTGAGCGGGTTGGCCACTTATGTTTTCTGACGGCAGACTAGCTGCCACCCCGCGGGCGGTTGCGCTAACGTTCGCTCTCTCTCTCTCTCTCTCTCTCTCCTTTTTTCACCAACTGCACAGTACCTAAAACCTGAATCTGGTTGCGATTCCAAGTATTTTGTCCCCCTCAACGGGAGGGAGGGCATGCCGTCCTCGAGCGGTTGGCCATATATATTCTGACGGTAGACTAGCTGCCACCCCGCGGGCGGTTGCGCCAACGTTCGCTCTCTCTCTCTCTCTCTCTCTCTCTCTCTCTCTCTCTCTCTCCTTTTTTCACCAACTGCACTACCGTACATGAAACCGAATCTGGTTTTAATTCCAAGTGTTCTGTTCCTCTCAACGGGATTGCATGCATTCCTGACGGTATATATATACCATGGTATTATATATATATATATGTTTCTGGCGGCAGACTATCTGCTGGCCGGCGCGGGCGGTTCCGCCTGGCGTTCGAATCACGGCTGTTAAAAAAAAACTATGTTTCGCGTACGTACCACTGCACTACTACTCGTACATCAACCTGAATCTGACTCTATTTATTTGCCAGGTGTTTCGTCCCCCCCACGAGAGGAGGGGAGGGGAGGGGAGGGGAGTGCGGGTGTAGGCCTGAACGGGTCACGCAGCCATGTTTTTTTTTTTTTTTTTTTTCTGGCGGCAGGCGATCTGCCTGCTACGCTGCGGGGGGGGCGGTTGCGCCGGCGTTCGAATCTCGGCTGGTAAACCCGTTCTATCACTCCACTACTGCTGTACGTTGTACACAAACCAAAATGCTTGGTATGTCTCTAATTCCGGGGGGTATTTGTCTCCACAACGTGAGCATAGTCCTGAAAAGAGTTTTGCCATACGACACGTGCTACGATATATGTGACATTTTTTCTTGGCTGAAAACGTTTTCTGGATGACGGGGGGTCTCCTTAACCCCAAAAATCGTCGGAATTTCATTCCTGTGATGGAAATATTTTTTTTGCTGCATCATTTATGCGGCCATGGGATTTTTGGTCATCGGGTACAAAACACTTTTGTTTTTTTCCCTCCAAAAAGCAGCTTTTTGTGTGTGAGTGAGGTATGTGAAGCTCCTTAAGCGAGGAGTCTCAGGGAGAAACATAAATGGTGTCCCTCTACCAGAGCATGCGCTATGTACGTTTCTAAAGGTAGACTGGCTGTTGCCCGGCGCGGGGGGCGGTTGGCTTCGCCGGCGTTCGAACCTCGGGTGTGGTGTACGTACGTACGTACTCACTAGGCCCTCAGATGTTTTCGCCGGTTGACGATGTTACCGACCCTTCTTCCGCTTGGCACCCTCTGATCCCACCCGGAACCCGATCCCGTTTGGCGCCTTGCCCCCACTTATTACGGAGGATTATAGTAAATAGGACCTACGATACACACAAAAACCTATATATCTCCCTATTATTTCTAACAATATTTTGGTCCCATTTACTACGGTCCCCCGTAATAGTGTATAGAGCAGAAGTATAATTAGCTGCCGGCAGGGCCCTACCGAGGCACCCTAGTCCCACGCGACTCTCTTTTTTTTCCACCAAAAATCGGGGTTTCCACCAGAACGGCCACAGCAAAAACGGGAGCAACACTAAATAAGCATAGTGATGTCCGACTTGTGTGTGTGTGTGTTTTTTTTTTTTTCGTCTCCAAGAGGCTCGTGTCTACAAAAAGGTTGTGCCCGGCGGGTATATATACTTGACATCGTTGCGCTTCGCCTTCCTCGGCAAATGTTGCAGCATGAGCTTCGACGTTGATCACTTCATGAAACATTCCCCGAAGGGAGAAAAGAAAAGCAAGGGAAAGCCAAAACCATTTTGAAACCCATAGTATACACTTACAACCCTGGACGTACATATAAGGAGCGTTGGTACATCAATATGAAGGCCCAGCGGTCCTTATATTTCCGCCCAAAGTGGTACTCTTATGTTTTACGGGGGACTATAGTAAATAGGACCAAATATTGTCAGTAAAAATATGGAAATATATAGTTTTTTTTGTGTACCGTAGGTCCTATTTACTATGGCCACCGTATTAGTCGGGACAATTTTTCGATGAAGAATCGATGCGCAGTACTTGGTGGGGAACTACTGCGGTAGTGTTGGATATCGTATCGAGTACGATATCCGACTTCGATACAAAACCGATTAACTAAAAAAATATTTTGGAATTCGTATTGAGTACGGTTTTCGAGTTCGATACAAGACCGATGAACCAAAAAACTGTTGGGATATCGTATCGAGTGCGATATTCGAGTTAGACACGTTATGTATATACCGATAAATAAAAAAACTACAGTTAAATCGATATATACGATTTCGATATTTGATACCAGGTATGTTCGAAGTTTTCGTTCAGTATATATCTGCCTAAAAAGTTAAAAAACACACACACGGGGGGGGGGGCATACCAGAGGGGGGGTGGATCGAGGGCAAAATACGTTCGTCACGGTGTGCATCGATATATCCAAACACATCGAAATATCGAAATATCGGTATATCGATATACCGCAAAAATCGATACGATATCCAACGCTACATCATGCAACAGTGGGAATGCTAAACCCTCTGCGCGATAAACGTGAAGCCAAGCAAGTAACCGGAGGGAAAGAAGAGAAGACAACCTGTGACCATCACGGCTATAATCGTCAAGAAAAAGTGCCGACGGGGGATCAAACCTCCCACGAGTTGAGCTGGAAAGTAAACGTGGTAACTTCGTACGTTTGGAGTCTCTTCTATCGTGCACAGGGGACGGGGGGGGGGGGGGCTCCGATTTAAAAGAGGTTTCCGAGAGTTTAAGAGAAATATCGATATATCATACCAGGTAGGTATTATGAGACGTCAAATGGCTTTGGCACGGACGTACTAAAAACTACCATAAACCCATTCCGGTTCAACCCCTAAAGAAGTGCACCCACGTGCGTCTCCGGGCACAACCTTGCTTGTAGTAAGAGTGGGATGTGTTTGGCAGTAGTGGGATGTGTTTTGCAATAGTGGGAGGGTTTAAGATATACCAGTGTGACCAGAAATACCAGCAACATTTTTTTTTTTTTTTGAACTATTTAAACGTACCTTATACTTTACGTTCAAGACTGGTATACCGGTTTACGATATCTTGCAGGCCTGAGACACCCCTCTTTTTTAAACGGTAGCCATCCCCCCCTTTGCCAGATACATGGACACTTTTCGGACCCAGGTGTAAGTGACGATATTTTTTTTTTTTTTGTCAAAAACGAGGGTGGCTTACCCCTTGTGTTCAAGAACATCATTGACAATTCACGCCGTGTACGAGACGAAAATAGAACTATCCGTAACTGCAACCCTTGAGCCAATCAGAGCAAACTCTAACCCTGACCCTGAGCCAATCAGACCGAAGCTCGAATATAAGCTCTAATGTTAAAAACGGTCGGTATCAACCTTCCTCACAAACGGACAGATCCCCGTCCCCTATGTCCCTATGTCTCGTGATCTGGATCCTTCGGAGCAGATCAATTCCTGACCTGCATCGTCTACTGTATGATGGCTCACGTTCACCTGCCGGGTGGGATGCGTACAAAGCTTTCATGATGTCTGCCACGTGTTTAATGGGTCGGGGCTGTACTGTCTACGTATTATGCAGATCCTGCACATTATCATAACGGCAAGTTGTAGGATCTACCAGGTACAGCAGTAGACGGACGCGTAACGGTAGGTTAGGAGTTAGGATCTATTAACACTAAATATGAACTCATGTCGACGGCTTAGGATCTGCATCAGTCAGACGAACACGTAACGGTAGGTCAGGATCTACGGCAGTAGATGACCTGCGCAGGTCTGTTGATGGAATGCGCAGATCGGGATCTATCTCTGCCCGACGTGCGCACATCTTTCACTTCGAATAGTTTTTTTTTGGGACTGCGACTCCCCGTTGTAGGGACGACAACCAGCCGAGCGAGTCAAATTCTTGAGTGATGTTGCCCCCCGAAAAACAGGGAGTGCAGTCCTGAAAATGGATAAAAAAGAGCGTGCGCTACGTACCACACAGCAGTAGTTCAAGTTCATCGGCATGCTGGCTTGGCTGCGCGCGTGGCGTACACGCTTTCCTTCCGTTGCGGTTCGAACATCGTCCTCTTGTCTCTCCCTGCCTCAGCGGCCCCGGCTGCTTCTCGTGTCGCGATGCTGTGATCGTGATGTCGGCGCTTGTAGTCGACGCCTTTCTCACCTTGGGCAGATCGTCGCTCCCCGGTGGATGGCGTACTGCTGTGTACTGCAGTAGGTGTTTCAGGGCATGTGTATATGATCTACTGTACGGCAGTAGGTGTTTCAGGGCATGTATATAGGGTCTACTGTACGGCAGTAGGTGTTTCAGGGGCATGTGTATATGGTCTACAGTACAGCAGTAGGTGTTTCAGGGCATGCATACATGATCTACTGTACGGCAGTAGGTGTTTCAGGGCATGCATATATGGTCTACTGTACGGCAGTAGGTGTTTCAAGGGATGTGCATATGATCTACTATGCGGCAGTAGGTGTTTCAGGGCATGTATATATGATTTAACTGCTGTACCGCAGTAGGCACTTCACGTCATGTATATGATTTATTAACAGCTCGTGTTGCCCGGTGGGAGCCGTGTATTTCTGCAGGATCTATCAAGGCAGATCCTCCACAACATCCCACAACGGCAGGCGAGGAACTACAGTAGATGATCTACAGGTAGATAGATCATGATCTGTCCGTCCTAGGTGTGTAGGCATTTTGACTTTTGTTTCCCCCCCCCCTCTGATGCGAGGGTCTATGGTCATACGACTACGGCCATGCATGATAATGAGTACACCCCCCCCCTCTGAGTCCCACAACGGGATTGTGTGACGAATCGAGGCGATACGGACTGCGAACCGTCTGGGGCGTGTGGGGTGATGGCTGGATGTCGTCGCGGTAATAATCGGAACGATGGGTAGTCTAGTCGTTGTGAAGACGAACGAAGAACAACAACAGCAAACCATCAACACGACTTTGACTCGTACAGTAGTAGTAGTATTAATAGTAGTTGTAGTAGTAGTAGGAGTAGTAGTAGTAGTAGTAGTAGTAGTAGTAGTAGTAGTAGTAGTAGTAGTAGTAGTAGTAGTAGTAGTAGTAGTAGTAGTAGTAGTAGTAGTAGTAGTAGTAGTAGTAGTAGTAGTAGTAGTAGTAGTAGTAGTAGTAGTAGTAGTAGTAGTAGCAGCAGTAGTAGTAGCAGTAGTATTAGTAGTAGGAGTAGAGATAGTAATAGTAGTGGTAGTAGTAGTAGGAGTAGTGGTAGTAGTAGTATTAGCAGTAGTGGTAGTAGTAGTAGCAGTAGTAGTAGTAGTAGTAGTAGTAGTAGTAGTAGTAGTAGTAGTAGTAGTAGTAGTAGTAGTAGTAGTAGTAGTAGTAGTAGTAGTAATAGTAGTAAATATTAGTAGTAAATAGTAGTAGTAGTAGTAGTAGTAGTAGTATTAATAGTAGTAGGAGTGATGCTACACTATCAAAATGACGACAAGGACAGCCCTAATATATACCTGGTAGATATATAGTGGGAGCCGTAGCGTAGAAATGTCGGCTGAACTTAAAAACAAACACCAAAATATCATACCGAGTGGCGGCAATTGGTTTCTTGGAAGTACAACTGGAGTGCGTATACCAGTAGCCTATGAGATAGAAGTCGGAGCGTAGAAAACAGCAGTGGCCCAGATGCGTCTTGTTGTTTTCGCATGACACCGTTCTCCCTGCGACTACGCAACGACATCCAGCACACCGAAAGTGAACAAAAAAAAAAATGTCTGCAAGTGTGCATGTACGTAGGTACTTCTGATTCTTCTTCCGTTTGTATGTAGCGCGTGTGTTATCTTTTGCTTTTTTAGTTATTTAGGACAGCAGTCCCGTTTTGGGGACGAACCATTACACGGGGGTCCGTCGTTAATAGGACCTATGGTACACACAAAAACCTATATATTTACCTATTTCTACTAACAATATTTGGTCCTATTTACTATGGTCCCCCGTCATACTATTCGAGTGGTTTGTCGCCCAAACGGGATTGCAGTTCTAAAATAGTTCTTACGGGGGACCATAGTAAATAGGACCTACGACACACACAAAAAAACCTACACATTTCGCTAAGTTAACTAACAATATTTGGTCCTATTAACTATGGTCCCCCGTAATAACCGTTATTTGTACTCAACCAACGACAACGGTCGTCGTGGGCTGGCAACATGCCAAGTACCTGGTAATTTTTTTTTATTATTATTATTGTTATTATTATCATTATTATTAGTAGTAGTGGTATTACTCGGGTCTTCCTAGTAGTAGGGCTCGAGCTCCATTGTGTGACCACGGACTTGTTGGTTTAAGAGTTAATGTGAAAACGACGACAACATATTAGGCACGAAATAATTTTAGAGCGTACGAGTAGGGCTCCCCCCCCCCTAAGTGCAGGACGACCCTACGAAACGCCTCATGGCTGGAAACCTGCGGTCACTTTCAACGTTGGCACGTCGGCCCAGACTATTCCGACCCCAGATGCAACCCTATCACCCTTTCGTTTGTTTGTTTTGTTTGTTTTGTTTGTTTTGTTTGATTGTTTGATGTGTTTTGTTTGCTTTTTTCATCCCAATTTTTTTTGTCCTCGCCCTTCTTCCCTGCCCCCCTCCCCCCTCCTATCGATAGTCGTAACTCAGATCCGGAGTCACACAGCAGGCTCTCTCTCTCTCCCACGACGGTTGGTGCCTTGCTTTTTTCTTATCGCGAGAAAGAAAAATCTCAGCCCTTTCTTCTTCCCTCCTCGACTCTCGTCGGAGTCTATGACCCCGTGAGCTCAACACGGGCGGTCGCGCGGTTCCCCAGCTTTGTTTTGGAGGCGTTTGAAAACTTATTAAAACGAACGGGGCGGGGCCGGGCGGGGCGGGGCGGGGCGGGGCGGGGCGGGGCGGGACGGGGCGGGGTGGGGCGGGTCGAAAGGCCAGCCTTGGCGATGAATCAGATCTACACGACCTGCGACGTATATATATATATATATATACATTTTTTTTTTAATGTAGAGCCAGCCCTCCTGCATTTGAGTGCCGACACTCGGGTATATTGTTATGCTGGTACACACGAGCAGTGAACCCACCGCGCCCCGGCCAGATGGATCAGTTAACGTTTTGATCTTTTTTTTTTTTTTTTCGTTCTGTTCAAAGTTTCGCTGCTTGTGGTTCAGATACCGATACGTGTGTGTGTGTGTTCTTCACATTAAACCGTTCTTCTACTCGTCGACATCCAGCAAACCCAGTGTCCGTGCCGATTCTTCACCCTAGAAAGATACGAGCTCTGTGGTCACAGACTACGACACAGAGATAACACACCGTAATGCATTAATAGCCTACGCAATACCATGCCTTCGCACTAGGTGCGGCCGACACAACATACATACATACGCCAGCAACCAAAAGACACCATAAAGAAAGAGAAGCAACGAAGAAACCAAACCGAAAAAGAACAAGAAAAATAAAAAGAAAAGGAGAAGAATCCCAAATAAATAAATAAAATGGGAAGCCAAAGCTCAGACACATACATACTTACCCCGAGCATGAGCCAAAAGGGACGTGCAAGGGGAAAGATACGAGAAGGAAAAAGGGGACTATGCATCCCGGTGAACACTTAACTAAGTAAAGAGAGCAATAGTGAGTGGGCCAAAATACGCTCGTCACCCACCCACTATGTAGTACTTCTTTCATAAGGATAAGAAGGGAAAAAAAATCAAAATGCATACCGAACGGCCGCAGCAGTTGGCGGTACGAGTAGCAAAGAAAAGTCCAACCTATTAGTCGGCCTGGTACCTTGCTACCCTATCTGCGGTCTCTCTGCTACTCTCTTCTACCGCGGTTTCCCTTCTACTCCTCCTGTTCCCCCCCTGCCCCCATACACTTGTACGGTGTTCCTTCTACCCCTCCTGCTGTTACCCCTCCCCCCATTCCCTCTAACACTACCTGCAGCGGATGCACGGCGCTGTCTACTCAGCTTTGCCTCAGCCTCGTGCCACCTGCCCATGAACTGTTCAGCTGCTTCGAGGATTCCCCGGTACCACTTTCCCGTCTGTTTTGCTGCAGTGGGCCACAGTGCGGTCCCAACTCCAAAGACTAAGGGGGAGTCTTCCTTTGATCCCTCGGTGGCTTTGAACACTCTAAGGTCCTCAGCAATTGCCCTAGGCCAAGTCTTGGGCTGCCCGCCTGGTTTCGGGCTCCCCCCACCAGCGATCGTCCCGAACATCAACCGACTGGGCAATCGCCCCTCGTGTTGCCGCACCACAGCCCCCGCAAAGAAGAGTCGCCGTTTACGGATGGTCGTTTCGATACTTTCGCATCGTGTTATCCTGAGCGCCTTCGCATACGATAGGGTGGTGTGGTCGGTGCGTAGTCGGCGCTGGAAACCAATGACTCGTAGAAGGACTTCGTGGTGGGCTGATCGAAGCTTGGCGAAGTGGTCCGCATTGAGGGTCCACGTCACGCAACCGTACAGCAAGGTCTCAATCACCTCGGCCTTCAGCATCCGGACTTTCAGACTAAGCGGTGCGTGTTTCCTATCGTACAGTTCCGGACCATACCGTTTGAGGCATGCCCGCATCAGACGGATTCGTCGCTCGATTTTGAAGGAGAGGTCGGCGTTCTCGTGGATAATGCCTCCTAGGTACAAAAACTGGGTCGTCTGTTTATACTTTTGGCCTGCAGCTTCGATCGCGAGCGGTGAGGTGGTAAACGTCTGATCCGGTGTTCGTAGGAGCATCGTCTCTGTCTTCTTCTCGGATACCGTGAGACCTACTGCTTCGAAGATAGTCACCATGACTGTCATCATTCTTGCAAGGCCTTCCGCCGACTTCGAGACTATTCCTGCGTCGTCTGCATACAACATGCCCCACACAGCCCTTTGCACGCATGCCAACGGTTCCTCTTTTCCGACAACCCTGTCCTCTTCGAGATGAACCAAATCCCTTACGATGCATTCGTCTTTGCTGAGGCGTACCAGCACGATGTGTATCGCAGCGGCGAAGAACACGTTGAACAGTAACGGCGATAGTACGCAGCCTTGCCGCAGCCCCTGGGTTACATTGAACCAGTCCGAGTGTTCACCGTCATCCGCACGCACGCGAGCCCGCATGCCTTCGTGAAAATTGCGAATGATTGTGAGCATCTTGGTTGGTACACCAAGGCGTGTGAGTACCTCCCACAGCAGTTCTCGGTCGACAGAGTCGTACGCTTTCTGCAAGTCGATGAAGCACATGTACAGGGGGATTTTCTTCTGCCGCCCGAGCTGCTGCAACCGGCGCACGACAAACAGCATATCGACTGTTGACCGTGCGGGGCGGAAGCCGCACTGTTCTTCAGGGAATATATGCTCAGTCTCGCAGTAGCTGCTTAGACGGGACGCAACGATTTTCAGCAACACCTTGCCTGCGTGAGCAACAAGCGAAATACCTCTGTAGTTGTTGCAATCAGTTCTATCCTTCTTTTTATGAAGGGTTTTTATGATCGCATCTTTCCATTGCTGGGGGACTTCTCCCGTTACCCAAACGTTAACAAGGATACTGTGAAAATACTGCACGAAAGCGGGGTGGTCAAGTTTCAGTACTTCGACCGGGAGACCATCTGGTCCAACGGCTTTCCAGTTTGACATACCCTTCACTGCTTCCATCATCTCGTCAATGGATGGTTCATTTCCAAGGGATAGTTTCAGCGGTCGTGGTGGCACTAGGTCGATGATCGTGGGGTCAAGTTTCAGCGATTTCGTGTTCAATAGTTTGTGGTAGTGCCCCGCCCATCTTTCACGAATTCGCGCCTGATCCCGCAGCCGCGTGCCATCCTCGTCCATGATGAACTGTTCACTCCTCGCTTTCGTACCTTGTAACCCTACCGTACTCTTCAGGTGCTTGTAGAACCCTCGTTGTTCGGAACTCGCGAGGAATTTCTCGGTTTCAGCGAGGTACTCTTCAAAAGTACTCTTCAAAAGACGCATTGACTCCTGCGGCGACCACTTCCTGCAGATTTGCACAGGCGGATCTCAACTTCTTCCACGCTGTACTATCTCGGGGGTAGACATGCAAGAGCTGTCTCGCATCCTCCCTCGCTGTCCATGCTACTTTGAAAGCGGCCACCGTTTCGGGGGTCTCACACCAACCGTTTCGGTGGTGGCGACGTGGTGGAGGTGGCACCTCTTTCTCAACAGCATTCATGACAGTTGTGGTGAAAAACTCAACCATGCCAGACGTGTTACGAGGCTGGGTAGGTTGGTTAAGAGTGGAAACGACCCTCTCGACTATTCGGTGTCGACGCTCTCCATCGGATAAGAAAAGCTGCCTGTCGAATTCTCGGCGTTTTGGGGGTTTCAGCAATCTTCGGTTAGACGAAAAGTGACCACTAAGTCGGGCCTTGATGTACACGATGTTATGGTCTGAATCAGCCTTAGCAGGTGGTGGGGGCTGTGGGACGACTGTAACATTATGTACTCTAGGTCGGTGGGCTTGACGAGTTAGGATGTAGTCGGTTCGCTTACGATCATTCAGGCTGGTGCCGTTGTATGTATGCGATATTCCGCCCTTGCGCGTGCTGAAAAATGTGTTGGTGAGCGCTAGCTTGCAACTGGTAGCGAACGACAAAAGCCGTTTGCCGTTATCACTACGAACATCTCGTCCGTATGCTCCGAGCACCCTACATTCATCATCACCGCACCCTTCTATCCTCCCCCCAGTTCGCCCATTGGCACCTATAAGCACAAACAAACACTCTTTAGCAGGAATCTGCTCAACCAGGTCCTCCAACTTTAGCAGGACAGTCTTTGGTACAATCAGTTGGGGCGTACGCAACGACGAAATTAACCGCATCGCACCGACCGTCCAACTCAAAGCGCATAGACATAAGTCATTCGTCAGAGTAAACTGCTGAGTGAACTTAGACGTACGGCATATTGAGTCTTTTACTGCTAAGCCTACCCCATACAACCCTTGTCTCGCTGCTGTTTTTTCCTGACCTGAACAAAAAACTTGGTATCCAGCTGCACGAAATCTCGTGTTGCCGGACCGTCGGGTTTCCTGCAGACCAATGAAGTCACAACCGAGTTGCCGTCCTGTCGCAAGTACGCACTCGTCATGCCCGTACCCGTTCTTCCCCTTTACGGCCAGGGTACGCACATTGTAGGTCGCTACCACCACAAGTGCCGCCTTCCGCCTCTTACGAGCCTCGCGTGCTGCTTTTTTTGCCAGCCGACGAGAGGCTCGTCCCCTCCTCCTTTTTTTCTTTTTTTGTCTCTTCTTTTTCTCTATGATAATATTGGCTCTCCGCTTTGTAGCCCGTTCGCGCCTTGGTTTCCGTTGGTTGGGTGCAGCCGTCCCAGCCAACTCCGACACCCCCATCCTTCCTGTCGCGCTTGCGTACCCACGCGGTGGCCAGCCTCTCCTCTCCCCAGGTTGCCCACGCAGCGCTCTCTGCTGTGGTGATGTACCCGTCCTGCCTCGGGGATGAGCTCCTCGGCATCCGGGTTAAAAATAAAACTCATCACCACCACCCCGCGCGGTCCTTAGAGTGAACAGTTCACTCGCCAGACCGCGCGAGGTTCCCTCTCTACCCGCCCGAGGCTCGATGCCCGTGTGGCTGCTGCTAGACCGCTGTAAGCCCTTGCGGGCTTCCTCGACCCACCCCAAGGACGGGGCAGGCCGAGAGTACTTGGTATTGGTTTCCTCGTGGTGCAGCAGTGCCTAGTTGTCAAAACTTGGCGGTGTCTGGTGCAGACGGTCATTTTTTTTTTTTTTCTTGTCCGTCCGTCCGTCCGTCCGTCCGTCTGGTTGTAGTATGCCTACTGGTGAAGTATGTTCTTGTTATGCCGCTTTGGTATGCTTTAGTATAGAGGACATCTTTGTACGAGTGAGTGCAGTTGTTGCATCATACCTGTACGGTATACATATACTAAGAAACAGCAAGTATCAGGGCACCTTGTCCACCCCACCCCGGTGCAAGCAATGCCTGCCTGGTCGATGAAAACCCAACGCGCTCCTTCCCGGCACTGCAGGGATGCGAGGGTATATATATGGTCATACGACTACGGCCACGCATGACACATGAAAACACCCCCGCCCCCATCTCCGAGTTTCTGGGTGAGTCTAATCTCTAAATATTGTTTCGGCCCAGTCGACCATGCCGTTATTTTGACACGTTGCGTTCGGATCTTCGCCTGGTTCGCGCCTTGACAGAGAGCGGGGAGTATCGGATCAGATTCGTGTCTCATGTGCAGCAGGTTGTTATTCTCTTCCGATAGGGTGTCTGCTAATTTCTCGACGGAGGTCTACACCCCGCGACTTTGAGGTGCTGCCGTGGTCCGAACTGTGGTCGAAATTTGGAAGACAAAATGAGGCAAAAAAAAAACGACCCCCCCCCCCCCCCCCCCCCAACTGAACGTTTGCACTTCTTCACATTTCGTACCGCTATACAGCTCCTCACAATCAACCACGGCCCACGAAATTGAGGCACGCTCCTGATGTGGAGTGTGTGAGGTGAGGCATCAGTCGGGCGCGCGAGGCATTAGTCGCACGCAGCCAGAAACGATTCGACGAGGTGCCCCTCGCGGACTCGAACTTGCGAGCCAGCAGCACGAAAAGCTGTGTTGCGTTGCACGCGCGGAGGGGGCTACGGTAAGTAGCGCGCTCCTATTTACGGGGGTCCATAGTTAACGGGACCATATTTTGTTAGTAAAAATTAGCAAATATATAGGTTTTTAGGTACATCATAGGTCCTGTTAACTATGGACCCCCCGTAAATAGTTAATGCAATGGGTACGCCACCGACGAAAAATTAGTAAATGGCGTTTTTCTCCAAACGTTTGCGGGTCTTCTGGCGGTTCGTTGGAACTGCTCGTGCTCACCTGACGTCGCCGACAACAAGGAGGAGGGCAGGAAAATTACACTTGCGTTTCGAGAGGGAGGTGGTTATTGATTGGTCTGAAAAAAAAGGGCAATGAAAAGGGGCTGAAAAATAAAAATATTAAAAATAAAAATATGTTGTATATTGTATATTTGCAGCACTTTTTTTTTTTCTTTCTAAAAGGTGGAAATACTGATCTTGTTTGCAAACCCCTTCCTGTATTTCCACAAGTCGTTTCGTGTATTCCGGGCGAAAAGCCAATTTACTACAGTAATACGCGCGCTTGTACTCGACATCAGATTCCTGAGAGATCCGCCGTGTGGCCTTATTTGACCCTTTTAGGAATGCGGTCCCGTTTTCGAGACAAACAACTCAGATTCTAAGTAGTTTGTCCCCAAACCGCAGTCCTAAATTAGTTAAACAAGAAAGTCAGACTTATGCTTGCGTGATCGTACTGCTGTTTACTCTCCTTACTGCAATGCAATTTAGCATCTCCTCATCTCTACTGCCACTATCTGCTGTGTCCTGTTTTTTTTCTACCAGAGAGCTTGTCTCTCTCTGTGTGTATTCTGCACATTAAACCGTTCTTCTCTATCCGTCGGCATCCATCAGCACAACCAGCGTACGTGCCAATTCTTCAGTCCTAGAGAGATTTTATTGTTATGCTTGCCTTCCGACAGCATAGGGTAGATGCCGTTCCTGTGTAAACCAAGAGAGAGACAAGCTCTGTGGTCCACAAAACTACGACATAGAAATTCGCACTACATTGCTGCTGGTATCCAGTAAGCAGAGTAGACCATGCAAATGTCATCTCTGTTAAGTGAACGATGGAGACAAATAATCCTCTCGGACACTTGGGCGCGTGCTGTGGATGTCGACAGGTAGAAACAAGCCTCGAGGAACTGCAGTTCCGTTCTGGGGGACAAAATACTTGAAATTTTTACGGGGGTCCATAGTTAATAGGACCTATGGTTTACACAAAAACCTATATATCTACCTTTTCTTACCAACAATATTTGGTCCTATTTACTAGGGTCCCCCGTAAATAGTGTCAAATTTTTAGTGCTAAAAAGGATTGAAGAACACGCACGCACACATGCAGGAGAAAAGAAGAAAAGGAAGAGGAATCCGAGTGCCGTTGACTGGTGACTGTGGTGACAGACAGCGTACCGACGGACGGACGGTAGAATGCGCGCGCGAACATGCCCAAATTGCGAACTTCGGCCTGTGGGTCCCCAGTCACCAGTCCCGTTGTGTGGAAATGCGAAATGCCTGTGCTACTGCTGCTGCTGCTGCTGCTGTATTCCTGGTGGGTGCCAATGCTGTAGAGGACCCCTCCGGCGGGGCTTTTATGTTGGTTTTCGTTCCAGATTCCGGGTCTCGAGCTTACCCCATGGCGTTGCAATTTCTACTCCGCTTACTGCATAACATTGTCAGGAAGTAATATCTCTATTGCGTAGTCTTGTGACCACAGACCTTTTATCTCTCTAGGATCGAAGAATCGTCGACGGGCAGGAAGAACGATTTCATGCGAAAACACACACATACATACACACCTACTCATCGTTCGAGCAAATGGTTGACGGCACTCTGCGTACGAACAAATGGTTGATGAAGACGCATGGCTGCGATAGGAGTGCATCTGCTTTTTTGCTTCTGGGGCGCCTCGTGTGAGAACCTCCACATGTTATTAATCAGGAAGGCACCCAGAAACTGACCTTCGAGGCGTGCTACGAGTGGGGTAGCATTTTTCGGCGAAACTGTCACTGGGACTGACTATTTTACGGGGGACCACAGTAATAGGACCTACGGTACACACAAAAAAAACCATATATTTCCCTATTTTTACTAACAATATTTGGTCCTATTTACTATTATCCCCCGTGATAGCCTCCTTAACCCGTTTGAGGGCAAACTGCGATCCCGTTTTGGGGACAAACCAGTCAAATTCAAGGTAGTTTGTCCCCAAAACGAGACTGCAGTCCTGAAGAAGGATTATATTTATAGCCCAACATCGCTGGAAAATCATACCACTCTCTGTCCCGAAATATAGGGACCATTTATATACTAATATTGAATTCAAAAGGTCCTTGTGTTCAGGGACAGAGTGGTGAATGTTTATTGCAACATGTACTGCTACGGGGGGGGCCATAGTAAATTGGATCAAATATCGTCAGTAAAAACAGGTGAATATGTAGGTTTTTGTGTGTTGGATAGGTCCTATTTACTCTGATCCCCCGTAATACTGGTGATATACCTATACTTGTAGACTATTATTACGGGGGTCCATAGTTAACGGGACCAAATTTTGTTAGTAAAAATAGGTAAATATATAGGTTTTTATGTATACATAGGTCCTGTTAACTATGGACCCCCGTAATAGGCTTTTGGAAATTGTTCGTCGGGTTGCCCTACTACTATTAATACTCCAGTAGTACGGTAGTGGGGTAGCTTTTTATCAAAAGTCAGCTTTTTGGGCGAGGAATACAGCTCCTGTGCTGTAATCGAGCGAGGAGCCTCGGAAAATTAGGTGCTATACTGTTTGAAGGCAAAAACACGCCTCTTTTGAGAAGACATGAAAGCGCAAACCCAATGGCCTCTAGGCGTGTGTGTATCTGGTACACAACGAATAAGCACGTACATAAAAAAAAAAACATCAAATGAAATCGTTTTTTTTTCCCAAGTTATTCTTGAAAGGTAGTTCTCAAATGTCAGTCACATTTTTTTTTTTTTTCAGCGTAGGTACCGTATCACACTGGGTGATAAGATCATACCCCTCCTGGGAAGAATTTCAGACCCGGTTTCCTCCAAAACATGCCTTAAGGGAGGCACACACAACGAAAATGATGCCTTTGAAAATATTTCGCCGAGAAGGTTGCATAGATAGACGCATCGCTGGGCGTACTCGCTGGGCGTACTCGGTACGCCCTCCTCGTTGTCGAGAAACCCGACTTTGAAAAATCGTACGAGGGGGTGTGTCATCTTATCACCCTATTACGGGGGACCATAGTTAACAGGACCAAATATTGTTAGTAAGAATAGGGAAATATATAGGGTTTTGTGTGTACCGTAGGTCCTATTAACTATGGACCACCGTCCGTAATAGTGTGATCCGGTAGTTCTCATGGCAGTCATAAATATATGTGTGTGTGTTTTTTTTTTTTGCTTTTGGCCTAAAAAAGCTACTCCTATCGCAGGACGTGTGCGGTTGAAGATGCTTCTTGATCAGCTGAAGTAGAGGAACAAACTCAAGTCTCGCCGCATATCGTATTTCTCCGCATCTATCATAAGATACATAGTATGCTCGTGTGAAGTGACTGCACATCAACATAGAAATGGATCTCAATGTCCATATTTCAATAGTTGACTGGCCCTAAACACTGGTTAGTTGGTTGGTTGAGTGATCGCGTTGTGTGTGTGTGTTCTCCACATTGGACATCTCTCTACGTCCGTATTGCGAATCTGGCTCCCCTCTGTTTCGTGGCTCGATACGCGGCTTGGTTTCCATCGACCGGGTGCGGCCGTCCCGGCCAACGCCGACGCTCCCGTCCCTTCCCGTCGCGCATGCGCAACGTTCGCCACGCGGTGGCCCGCCTCTCCACTCCCCAGGCTGCGCGCGTGGCGCTCTCTGTTGTGGTGGTGCTCCCGCGCTGCCCTTGTAAAAACGAACCCCTGGGCGTTGGTTGGGGTTAAAAATACAGAGGGCATCACCACCTGCCACCCCACGCGGTCCTCAAAGTGACGGGTCCACCAGCCAGACCAGACCGCGCAGGGTTCCCTCGCTACCCAGGCCGAGGCTCGAGAGGCCGGCGTGGCTGTCGCTAGGCCCGTTTCGGGTTGGGGCAGGCGGAAGCGGGGGGGAGGGGATGGTTTGGGGTGTGCTCGTTCTGCGCGTAAAGTTCGGGCCTATGGGCTATGTATGAGTACCTCGACTTCGACCTTTTAGTGCACGCTGCAGTCCCGTTTTGGGGACAAACCAGCCAAATTCTGAGTGATTTGTCCCCAAAACCGGACTCTGCACTGCGGTGCTAAAACGCGTGAAATAATCGACGCTAAAAAGCGACGAATAAATATAGCGGCGGCCACTGCTACGACTGGGGGGGGGGGCGGGGGACGGGGGGGGGAGGGGGTGATACGGATTGGTTTGTCCCGAGTTTTTACAATGCAAGGAGTCGTGAGGCACTGGGCGCGAGCAACACGACCCTGCTCGTGCTGCTGCTGGGTGCCCACGGCACGCTGCTCGGAGACGGACGGTCGATTACCACCGACATCTTCATCGTTTTCGTTGCTATCTTGGAGTTCCCCACAAGGGATGCATGGTAATATTACGGAGGGCCATAGTAAATAGGACCGACGGTACACACAAAAACCTGTACATTTCCCTATTTTTCACTAACAAAATTTGGTCCCATTTACTGTGGTCCTCCGTAATAGTAAAGTATGATATCACGGTTGGAACTCTCTTTTGGGACTTCTATGACGCGTTCCACGATAGAGGTAGCACATTTCCGCTATTACGGGGGTCCATAGTTAACGGGACCAAATTTTGTTAGTAAAAATAGGCAAATATATAGGTTTTTATGTACATCATAGGTCCTGTTAACTATGGACCCCCGTAATAACATGCTTTCTGAATGACAGGGTTCCTTAACCCTGTTAGTACCGCAGTCCCGTTTTGGGGACAAATCACTTGGAATTAGACTGGCTTGTCCCCAAATCGGGACTGCGGTACTAAAGGGGTTATAACCCAAAATCGTCGGAAGGCCAAATCTTGTTTCGAAAAATGTATTTTTTTGGAATACTTGGGGCCATGGGATTTTTCATCGGGATGCAAATTTGACTTTGGCTGAAGTCAGTGTTCGCGTGAGGTATGGAGCTCCTCCTTAAGTGAGGAAGACCCTCTGAAAAAATCAAATAGGGCGAACCTCCATCGTAGAACGCCTCCTGATGAAGGGGTGAAGGAGGAAAGTTGCCGATAGCGAGTGACGATTGCAGCGAGCGACGGCCACTCCGCGATCGAGGGGTGACGATATAGAGTTGGTGTCCGAGTTTTCGATGCACGGTGAGAGGCGTTCTACGGTAGACGTGTCACATTTGGGGAGGGAAAAAAAAAAAGTTTCTGAGCCACCACGGCCTTCTTATCGAGCGCCAGTTGGAGGAGTATGCAACTTGTGCTCTACGCTGCTGTTGGGCATCATGCGTACGTACACGTATGAGATGGCTGTATTGCGGGGGTCCATAGTTAAGAGGACTTATGATATACATTAAAAAAAAAACTATATATTTCCCTAGTTTTACTGACAATATTTGGTCCTATTTACTATGGCCCCCCGTAGTAGCATCAGTCGTATTCGTACGTTAATCCCCGTTGAAATCCGCATATTTCCCTTTTGGGCGCTTGAGATAACACTACATAGTTGCCGTTGTTCTGGTCCCTAACTATTACGGGGGGTCCGTAGTTAATAGGACCTATGGTATACATAAAAACCTATATATTTCCATATTTTTATTCACAATATTTGGTCCTATTTACTATTATATGGTCCCCCGTAATAGGAGTCCCACAGCAGTGGTGGTCAAGAGAGGACAAAATCGGCTGGACCCGCGCCACGTGAGAAAGGCCATGTTTCCCACTACTGCTGGGCACGAGAAAGAAGGCTTGTTCAACCATTTCAGGGCAAAAACTTCAGTCCCGTTTCGGCGATAAACCGCTGAAGTTCTCGAGTGTTAATACTTTTATTTTACCGAAAGGGTTGAGAGATTTTGTGTTGCCGGCCTGTGTGCCACGACTCCTGTATCGACCCTTTTTCGAGTAGTACACTGCAGTCCCGCTTTTGGGGGTCAAACCGGTCAAATTCCAATTATTACGGGGGGTCCATAGTAAATAGGACCAAACATTGTCAGTAAAAATAGGTAAATATGTAGGTTTTTGTGTGCACCATAGGTCCTATTTACTATGGTTCCCCGGTAATAGTTTGTCCCCCAAAACGGGACCACAGTACAAACAGAACCTGGTCGCCACTGAGTTCTCCCGCATCGACGGAGAGGACCTCAGCGTCTCCTCAACGCTGAACAACGTGTTCCATTCTATTAGCTGCCATCCGGACGCGGTCACTGATGTTCGATGGAAGATCACTCACGTCGAAGTTCTTGTCCAGCAGTTTGCGGACAACTTCGCCGACGGCGAGCCCGCCATGTGGTTCAGTGGGAATGCGAGCAAACGTCATGTCCAAACGGCCCAGCTGACGGATGTCATGGATACCCGCCCGCAACAATTGGCTGCTTCGGGGTCACCTTCCTCCGAACCTCCGCGAGTCGGCAGCTGATATTCAGTCGGTCGTGGGCGAGTTCGTACACAGTACGGCGAAATGGCGGCTCACCTCCGCGCTTTCAGTAAACATTTTTTTTTTTTTCGAGTTAGTCACTGTCTGATGGCGGCTTAGCTGGCTGGCGTCGAGAGGCACGTCTCGCTCGTTGGGTAAGGAGTTGACTCCGGTATACGGATGCTGGGACGGGTTGCCATTGGGGCGGCCCCGGGGGTCTTTCCCCTCTCCGCCCCTCTTCTCCGGGCGGGGGAGCGCGCATCAATGTCATACAAATGCCAAATCAAAATGCATAGGGCCCATTTGTTTGGCCTTTTTTCGTTGCTCCTCGTAAAATTCACAAAGTAACTACGCTGAGATTCATGAAGTGGCTTAACATGTCCTAAGGAATGCAAAGAGCGGTCTTCGCAACCTGAGCATTGCCAGGTACCAGGTACCAGGTACCAGGTACCAGGTAAGGTAGTCCTGCACACAGAGAGGTACACGCCTGTTGTCTGGGGTTCTGTCCGAGTGACGACTCGCGAACATGCGGTGAAAAAAGAGCAATCAAACAAAAAAAACATCATACCAATAAGTGGTACCAACGATCGCCACGTCTTCCCGGACTGTTTGACTAGGTGTGCTGCACAGCCATGATACCATGCGCCTTATAATTGCCGACGGTCATTCCCCATGAAGGCTATACCACTCGCCACCACTGTGAAGACCGGTGACATAAGTACCAGGCACATGCTACTGCCTCTCGAAAAAGCAGAAGCAACGATGAGTGCTGCTCTCGTGATGGTGTTCGCGTCGGTCGAGGTCTCCGTGTGCCGTCCTGCTGTCGTTTTCCATGATGACCGCTTCACCTTGGCCCAATCGACCTGCTCCTTCGCACGTGCTCTCGATGCCACTCCCTTCCAGTCGGTCCCCCCCCTCCCGCGTTCCTAAAAAAGTAAAGTTTCTCGCAACTTGCGGTTCTGAGCTGAAAAACAAATATTTTCGCGCAGGGTAAGTTCAATCCGTCTCTTCCCCACTCGTCGACCTTTTTTTTCTCTCCCTCCTCCTTCGTCGTCGAATGCAGCCTCCTGCTGGCGCCGTGAGACTGTGCCGTAGTTTGGCTTGTATTACAAGTAGCGCCTGCTTCCACGAAGGAACATCCCGATTGAGCATGGTTGCGTCGCGGATACCTAAAAGAGACGTGCAAATCGTAGGTGCCCGTGCCTGACGCACCACGTACGACCCAACTCTACTGCCACGCCTAGGCTTCCACACGCAGCACAAGAACATATCACTCCCTGGGGGTGAGTCCAGCCTCACACCCGCCAGGAAAACATACCTCTTACTCGCTGTAGGTCTGATAGGGCATACTGCAGCATGCCTTGCTAAGGCAGCGAGGGGAACGGTAAATTAATAGGATATTAAACGAAACGTCTCTATCGCCAGCCACTGTGCTTACTGCATACGTGGCAACGTAGTATATCTGTGGCGCAGGTTTGTGACCCCAGAATGTTTATCTCTCTTATCAATAGGCTTGAATAATCGGCATGGACACTGGTTGTGCTAGATATCGACAAGTGGGAAGAACGCCTTGATGTGAAAAACAAACACACCAAGCCGCGAGCGTTTTGAGAAACAGGTATTACGGAGGGCCATAGTAAATAGGAACTAATATTGTTAGTAAAAATAAGTCAACAAACATCCTATTTTCTATGGTCCCCCGTAATATATTTTCTGGAAACAAGGCATTGCAGCATGAGGTATGTATCAGCTACAGGTATTAATATTAATAGTAGGTATAAATGCGTACCGCGTCATCAAGCATGCAGGAACTCAAACCCATATCCGCAGGCAAGGTCCTGGCGATTAGTTTCGAGCAAGTGTTTGGCCTGGACAACCATTGTACATCGAATAACTTAGGTGTGTGTCAGTCTCCTCATGGTCTACCAACCACGTGAGTATCCACGAGAGCCAATAAAGAGGGATGAAGCAAGTCGAGGTCGATAGGTATCGAAATTTAAATCAAATGAAGAAGAACGCGGAGCAAGACACAGAGGGAAAAGAAGCAGCAATGGGGAAACAGTAGAGAAAAACAAGGCATATACTACAAGAATACCAAGACTTCCGAGCCCCGTATCTAATAGTGTCCGCGCCGAGTCTTGAATCAAAACGAGATACGAGCTCCGGGGTTACAAAACTGCGAAACAGGGATCCTAGTGAATCAATAATTCATTGTAGGCCCCACATATTTATTGGTGAAGTAGCCATTCTCTTTGCTCCCGCGTGTGAAATGAAGCTTCTTCGCCTTTGTGCGAGCTTTTTTTTTGTGCTACCGGCTCGCAACGTTTCGAGTACCGAAAACCACTCGTTCGTAGTTTCTTGCTGCCTACGACCGCCGTCTGGCGCACTCGACGCCCCCACCCCCCCGCCCCACCACAGCGCATCCCTCAATTTCGCGGGTTGTAGCTTCCTTTGGGAAGCTGTAGCTGTCCGCAAGTTATTTGCAAACGTAAAGTGGGGGTTGCTTTTGTTTTATTTGTGCACCCATAAAATTCGACCAAGTTTAACCACTACAGCACCCCCTAAGTCGAGATGTAGGTCTCTGTTGAGAACTTGCGGGAGAGCAGTCTCGAGAGAAACACAAGCTGGTGTATATGAAGCCTTTTCGAGTCACGGCCACGCTCCGGTTGGAACGAACCAGCCGATGCTTTGAAGATAATGTGTCAAAATAGTGATTTTTTAATTCGGTTCAGATAAAGCATCTACCAGGTAGTAGAGATTACAGCCATCGAAAGCCCCGGGACCAAGACACGCCAGGGAACAAGCGTTTTAGTACTGCAGTCCAGATTTGGGGAAAAGCCACTCTAATTACAAGTACTTTGTCCCGAAAACGGGGCTGCAGAATTAAAAGGGTTACTATATTGTTCGTTAGCCGATTGGAAGTTACCGACAGGAAGAAACGTTTCATCATGCTAAATGCAGATTTTTTTGTTATGATGCCCTCAACCGTATGTGTACCTGTACATAAATAACCACAGCCGATATATGCCTGCCTATTGATGTTAGAGTTCAACTGCTGTTGCCACGAGTCAGCTGCTGTTGTCGTGAGTACTATCATATTAATAGTCATCAGAAACGTGTCATGACAAATGCACATCATATTTTCATCGTGCCCCAACCGTACGTAAACCCGTACAGTAGCAAATACAGGAGAGTTGCTTCCTATTAAATATGATGTTTTAGTTTTTTGGCCTTTCTGTTTTCCATGAGGTTTTCGGTGTCATTGACGCTGTTTTTGACACGCAGGTACCACAGGAGCAGTATTAATAGAATGTGATGATATATAATAGGTGTAGTAGCAGTAGATGTATTAATAGTAACGTTTGTACCTGCTGGTGCTGTTGCCGTTATACAAGGGTTTTCTTCATGTTTCATCCATCCATGGTACCGAGCAGTACGTGCTGTGAACAAAAGGGGCAAGTGAGAAGAGTGAGGAGAGGGGGGGGGGGGGGGGGGGGAGCACGTGCTTTTTGAAGCCAGGAGAATCCTCTGGCTTCAACCGGCTATCTTCTACTGGCAAGGGTGCATGCGCCACCCTCACTTCAATAGTGCAACGTCCCGTAAAAGTGCATGTGTTGCCCTCAACTTCAATAGTACAACACCCCGTAAGGGTGCATGCGTTACTCTAAACTTCAGTAATACAACACCCCGTAAGGGTGCATGCGTTACTCTAAGCTTCAATAGTACGATAACTCATATAAGGGAACGTACGATACTCTAAACTTCAATAGTACAACACCCCGTAAGGGTGCATGCGTTATTCTCAGCTTCAATTGTACAACCTACTAACCTGTATACCAGGTATCAGATTCTACAGATATACCAGTCTGCGTGTCTACAGATATACTAACCTGCGTATCGACAGATATCAAACGGTAAACAGGGTACGACCCGACTGGAACAATAACAGCCTGCGTATCTACAGATATCAAATGGTAAACGGGATACGACTCGACTGGGACAATAATATTTAACGGCCCCTACTGATGGTTGGTCTATTGACTACAAAACCAAGGTACTCTATCACAGTGCTGCCTATATCAATGCGTGTCCAATAACAGTAGTATATCTACTATTAATATTGCATTTTAGTAGTAGCAATAGTCGTAGTGGTGCTGGTGTCCGCTATCGCCGTTGTCGTTTGCATGCTGCTTCTACCTGGCCAATAGCAGTAGATGCCCTTGACCACATATATTAATACCTGGTAGTACGTAGCCTAAACAATAACACAATCATTATTTTTGGGGGCCATAGTAAAAAGAACCAGATATTGTGATCAAATATATACCTGGTAGGTTTTGGTGTGCACCGTAAGTCCTCTTTACCATGTTCCCACGTAATAGTAGTCGTTATAGTAAGTATTTTGTTCAGTGCATGCTGATTTCGCCTCAACTACATATATTTGCGTAGTAGTCGTAGTGGTATATGGTGACAGTATAGTATAGTCATGCCCCAACCTATGGTGCCGCGTGGTTAATTGACCTCTCTGTTTCCCACGAGGTTGCCAGTATTGCACACCTCGGATAACGTAACACTTAACGTTTTATGTTAATGCTAGGCGTCAGCGAAAAAAAAACACGTAACATTACGTTACTACGTTAACTACTTTCTGGATTTTGTGATAACACAGTGTTAGTGTGCTATGATATTGGCGGGCGATCGCGTAACATCATGTTAGAGTGTTACCTTGATCTCGTACTGACCGCAGTATATGTGTTACGGTGTTAGAGTGTGCAGCCCATAGCGAGTAACACTATGTTAGCGTGTTAGAGGAAATCCTGGTGGCTATCGTAACACACGTTAAACGGATAACGTACATGGTCACTTAAACGTTAACATGTGTTACTGTGTTAACGGCATCAGCCCGTAGCAAGTAACATTATGTTAGTGTGTCAGCGGGATTCTTCGTGCTACCGTAACACCCTTTCGACGGATAACGCACACGGCCATACAAACGCGTACATAACACTATGTTAGTGTGTTAGTGAAATTCCTAGGGCCTATCGTAACACACGTTAGAGGGATGACGTGTATGGTCAATACGTTAACATTATGTCACTGTATCAGCCGCAGCAGAAGTCCGTTTCGAGCGACGTTATGTGAGGGTATTACAGAAGTCTTGCTACCATAACAACATAACATACGTCAAACGGATAACGTGTATGATCGATAAAACACTATTAATAGCATTATGTTAATGTTGTTAACTCGTATGCTATATGTGTAATGACACAAGTTAGTAGAAAACGTACACCCCCAATCTAAAGTCAACAATATGTTGTTGCCGTGTTGACTCGTACGTGCGAGTGTGCAGATTACGTTGTAGATGGATAACGTAATGTGTTATTGATGGATAACGTACTGGCGGGTTTTCCAAACAAAATGAGGCGTTATTTGCGGGAATCCCTCCAAAATATCCCCTGTTTTGGTGTTTTAAAATATGGAGGCGTTTTTTACCGGGGATGCCATGCTGTCCTCCCCTCCCGGAGATAATATTGTTTACGTATCCCCTCTTGGGATGTCGGCGAAATTGGATAACACGGCTACGCTATGTTACTCCCACACGCCCTCTTTACCACTAACACATGTAACACATGTTAGATCTCGGGAAGGTCCAAAGGGCAACGTAGTAACATTACGTTAGAACGACTTCGGGCCCAACGGTAACTCAGTACGAGTAACATAAAGTTAGACCCGGATGAGTTTTTATGGTAACACGGTAACGGAATGTTACCATCAGATCTTTACTGACGGTAACACCGTAACAAAATGATACAGGGACTTCCGCATTTAGGCTAACCTCCTAACATATTGCTTCGTATGGGCCGGCTAAGACTGTAACGTAGCTAACGTACGTTAAGTGTTACGTTATCCGACGCTAAGGCAATCAGATGGGGGGTCCAGATAACGTAGTGTTAGTAGTGCTGGTCATTGCGTTATGTTACGTTAGTGTGTTATCTGTAACACAATGCTATGTGTTAGTAGTGCTGGCGAACATGGTAACGTTATGTTAGGGTGTTATGTATAACGCTCCTCCTAAGGGTAACATGATGTTGTTGTGCTACGTCTAACTCTGCGTCGACAAACATTATGTTATCGTGTTAGTAAATATGCGGATATCGATCTGGGAATGTTAGAGTGATAACGTACGTGTTTGGTCAAAGCCTAACACTGTGTTACGGTGTTGTTCAAGGACTGATCACAGCATAACATAATGTTACTTTACCAGAGCTGGACGAGACCAAGCAGCAACATAACGTTAACGCTCGTGCACGCTCATGGGTTTCCAGTTAACACTGTGTTACTGCGTTACCGTGATCGCTCCTCTAGTGCTAACACTATGTTTGTACGTTACCACGTTCCTGTGTTCGGCCCCATAACGTAGAAAAGTGTTATCCGAGTGTTACGTTATCCGAGGGGTGCAGTATTGTGTAAGCGTACGGTCATGCTTCAGCAGTAGTACCTAGTAGTACAGTCGTATAATTAGTACTCGTAGTAGTGTAGTATCCTGTGGAATGCATGCTGCTTCTACCATTACCACATCGATCTGCATAGTAATGGTAGAGGTGTATAGTAGCAGTATACTAGTCAACTCATGGTACCGCTTGGATGTAAAAGTGGAGTGTATAATTGAGCTTTCTCTACCTCTACTATTGCAGCTGTAGTAGCAACAATGGTAGTGGTGTATAGTCTCAGTGTAGCCGTCACGCCCCAACCCAACCCATGGTTCTGCATACATACAATTGATGCTCTTATACGAACTTTTAGCCATATCAGTATAAATAGTTGTAGTAGTAGGTGCTGTAGTAGTATAGTGCTGCTGTTGCCTGCTGTCGTAACCATGAGTATACTGTTTTAGACTCTAATTGATTTACAGGCAGGGAGAAACATTTCAAGACAAATGCAGATAACTTTTCCATGGTGCCCTCGACCGAATGTATACCTGCACATTAATAAGTACACCCGATTTGTTTCATATTGGCCTATTCATAGTTATGTGAGAGTTCAACTGCTGTTGCCACGAGTCAAGTGATGCTGCGGCAATGTGTCGCATGAGGTGCTAGACTAGCGCATTGCTCCAAAGAAAGAATGGTAATCAGTTCGTGCTGTTTACTAAGTACTCTTTCCTTTGAGTATTACACTAATCCGTGGCTCACGTTTCCGCCAAGAACAGCTGTACGTGTGATACATGTAACCCCCGTTTCGCCTGTCGACGGCCCCGGATTTTCACGTTACCCACCTCCCGAAGGGAAGCCTTGTATTACGTAACAAATAAAGCAACTATACTTGAATGTAACTTAAAATCACCGAGGCGGTGAACCCAGGCTGCAACATGCGCCATCTAACACCCGGTGGCATCCATCAGCGAAAACAACGGGTATTTCTGACCAACAGCAACAAACACACAACGTTTTTTCGACCATTTAGCTCAAGCTACCCCCCGAAGACACGGGCGGGCTTGTGGGAACTCAAAACCAGTCCGTATTACATCTTGGACCTGTACTTCTGCCTCTGCTCCACTGCGCTATCAAGTGCCGGTTTCGGTTTTGTGTGCCGGACAAGGTGCGTGCACCAAGGCCTACGATTTAAAGTCTCATGCATCGCTGCATTCATCTGATTCGCTAAAACTGTTACGCACGTACAAAACTTATACTCTCGCATTCTTCCGCGAGCATTCTCATTCGAAGTATGCTTTCGAAGTTGTATTATACTAAAGCGTAACCCCCCGTCCGAAGAAGGGGACCTGAGAAGAATAAGACCCCCGGGGCTGCTTCAAGAGTAAACCCACGCTAACATCTGAATGCTCGAGTCAACTTCCAACCCTACTGGCTACAGGAAACTCCCGACGGCAGCCTCCAGCAAAAATGGAACTTGACCCGATTTGCTGATGTCCTCTTACACCCCGCTCCCCTACTGGCAATACCATAGGGAGCTCACGTGATACCATACTTATCCATAATTTCGCGTCTGCTTAGTCGCGTCTATAAGGGTGCGTTTACTAGCTTGCACTTTGTGCTCCGCCCCGACTAAATACCACACGAATTCCCTCCTGGGTCGTAACGTCGGTTACCCAGCTGGCTTCCTTTCCGTGACTTCAAAGATATGCCTTGTACGCACCGGACGCCGATCGTCCCTGACGCTGCAGCACCTCTGATGTCGCAGCCCCAGCTGACAAGTGCGTTGAGCCTCCAATGCTCAGGGAGTGCAAGGCGTACTCTTCCGCAAGCCCGCCCACCAACGCAACCACATTCCGCAAAGCTGTCATTACCAACGCCAAACGCGTCAAGGGGGGTTGACGAGAGAAGAAACAGGTCACAATACACCAATTCGATCATGAGATCGACGGCACCGCCACCGTCGCTCACGCGCGTTGCCGGACCCCAACGCGCGCACGTAAGAACAGCCCCTTTCCTCAGATGATCCCCAATCGACTCACGAAACCTAACCTCAACGCTGTCCGCGGAAGACCACTGCGCCGCAGTGAGTTGAACATATCCACGAAAGAACACTACGTCAGCTCGCCGCATAAAGTAAGTATCGTAAACACGTGACCGTGTTTCCGCAAATATTCGGACGCGCGAGTCCAGAAACAACAAAAAGCGCAGTGGGCAAGCTACAAAACGTGAGCTCCGCTCTGCCACCTAGGGATTAATTTCTCGCCCGCAATCATTTCATTTCCCACGAAACGGGCCGACGTACCGTTGCTCGGCTACCGGCGTTGGTATGCTAACGAGCGACGCCTTTGAGGGCATTCACCTAAATGGGGTGAGTGGTGTCCAGCTCGAACTCTCGTGAAATACGATGAAATGCGATCTCTACAACGCTCGAGGAAAACAGGCACTCCACAACGTCCCCGTAAATCTATCCATGCGCCGAAATGCAGCTGGTAAATGCGTTCAGACGAGGTCGACAAGGCGTTTCGAATTATGTCGAGGCCAAACCAAAGTACAGAAAGATGTGCCCGCGTCCCCCATATTCTGCCCCTGCCACGGAACGTACAGTAAAACAGCACGCAAATGAACAAGGACGAAGGTGCCATCCCACGGTGAGATACGATCAGTGGCCACGTAAACATTTTCATGTACGTGTTTTGAGTCAAAGTGCTAACCAGAAGTCAATTCGAGCACAGCAAGGAGACGCAACAACGCGTCCGATATCGGCTCCTTTCCCCCTCGACAACGCCGCATACGCTCTACGGTTGTTTCGTTGTATCCATGCAACAACACGCAGTCCCTCATCGCGGGCGGGCGTTCGGCACGCAGAGAGACGAGGACCGATACAGAAACTGCAAAGCCCAGCAAGCTCGAGAAGGTTTAGGGATATATCGTTCTCGTTCGCAACGGACTTACTCGATCTCCCGAGTCTAGAACGCTTCCGGGCGTAATGCTCGTATAACCAGAATAAACCCAATTCAAGGCAACCAGCCCCGGCAATTGGTTTCGGCAGCGGAGTTAAATGCGTCCGAAAACAAATACGTCGAAGGGGGCGTTCAAGAAAATGATACATCCGAGCGGGCATGACTTCTTTACGCGCGTTCGACCGTTCCTCGATGAACCACCGCTCAAACTAGGGGTAACCGTGGGGCTCTGGTCCCAGGGCGAGAGGCAGCCCGGGGCTGGCCATACGGCAAGAAAATTCAGTCGCGGCGGCTATGCGTGGCATACCAACCGAAGGCAACAAGCGGTTAACGACCCGCCCCCCCCCGGGCGCACAGCAAGGGAGACATGCACGATGAATCCAACGAACTGCGACACCTGCTTCACTGAGGCCAATGCACGAGACGGGGACCACTCCGCAGGGAGTGCATTCAGCGTGAGGCGCTTACGTAACGGTAATGTGACCATAAGCGCCTCAGTGTCAATGCTCCAATCCCAAACCTCACGTGCGTGTCGCAGTTAAGGATGGCGCACAGGAAGAGTGGATCGCAAACCCCGCGTTCACCCAACGATCGAAAATAGTCTGCCTCGAACTACGTTACAGCACGCGAACAGCAGCGGCCGTTCGGCCTCCATTGAAACTCGACGAGAATGCCATCATCCACATAATACCTCACAAACAAATAGCTCCCAGTGTTTCCGCCTGAACCAGGAACGGGCCCACAATCAAGCAGGATAGCAACGACCAGAACCCCCCGAAGATAGGCCGGCGTGCACAGCGGCGGCTGAACCTTGTTCAGAAACGTCTGCGCCTTGAAACATCCAGTGGGTGTGAGCATGCTCGAGCGCAGATGCTATCAACCCCTGAAACCCAGAGCTTTGAACCTAACTAAATTGAAAGCTGAAATCCACGAGCACGTGGTCGCCGAACACGCATCCAAAGGTCGACGCATCTGCAGGATGAGCCAAAACCTGCTGAACGACTTATTTGACGTCCACGCGGCACAATAATATTCGAGTGCGACTAAGGAACAGCACATCACGAAACACATGACCAAGTTCACACGGTAGCGCAGAGTCAAAGTCACTGTCACCATTAACGCTGGAGCAGCCACCCTCACGGTCAAACGGAAGATCTTGAATAATCCATAACCCGAGTACGGCAACAACTTTCAGCGACGAAATGCCAAGACCGTGAATCTCGGCGGCCACTCGAATCTCAAACACCAACGCACAGCCGTGCACGATATCTGCGCAAACCGTTCGATTGGTTGAAACAGTATGCGCGGCCACGACCGAGTGGTTACCATACGCGAGTTCTGTGGTGGAATCCCTCCGCGCTCAACACCAACAGGCGCTCCGGGCGCCTGCACAAGAAGCAAACAAGTAATACAGGGGAAGTTGTTGACGGGACGAAACCAGTGTTGTACGACGGTAACGTTCATACGCGGAGAGAACGAAGAGGAGCCGATGGTAGACAGGAAACGGAGAACACTGCCATGACATTGTCGCAAGAGCGAAGGACTGAATGAGGCGACCTGATCGAGGCTCGCTCAGACACTGCCTTCACCATATTCTCACGAGACGGGAGCTACGCATCTACCGCATCGATTCCCAAGCACCCAAACGCACCTTGCCGACCGCACCTCGCACGCACATCGCGGCCATTGGCTAACAACTCGCACGCATACCCACATTAGTACCGTTTGGCCCGAAGAGGACCGAACCCCCAGCCACAGCGTCGCGATCGCGCCTGATGCCACCATCGCCAGACAAAGTTCTCAACGCACGCCCACACGACCCCCAGGTTCCTCTGCGGGTAGCCGGCCGAGCCCGCTACAACGCTGGCAACCAGCGTCCTCACCGCTATACCAACGGCCCTCACAGTCGACGCCCCGCCGGGTTTTGCCCAACGACAGGAACGGCCCGTGTCCTCATCCCGATCTAGCCCTGCCACCACCCCCGGCCCCGCCGCGACCACCATCCGGGCGGAGCACCGGAGGCCGCGACCCACCAGCCTGCGCCACCACACTGCCTTGCAACTCCCCAGTCGGCGCAACCGAGATTCCACCGTCTCAGAGGGCTTCAGGCGAGAACGAGTCGGTCGGGGGCGTAGAGTGGCACGGATTTGCAGTCGAATAACCGGCGTTGTCCTGTGGACGAAACCTGCATGCTCGGACATATTGGCGGGGGCGAGGCTGTGGTTCCGCTTGGATGCCCCGTCCCGGCGGTCGCGTGGGACGTGCAGACCTTCGACGAGGTTGACGACGTCGCTCCCGTTCGCGCAAAAGGAACGTGTGGAAGTGAACGCAGACGCAAGCGATGCGTCGAACACGGCATTTGACGGACGAGGCATTTCGTACGACGAACTTGCAAGGCGAATCTTATCAGGCCGTTAACCATCAGGCGAAGGTCGCCGCTCAACATATCGTTTATACTGTCTACGAAGCGGAGCCGGAAAGCAAGATAACGTCGCTGAGTGTGTGTCGACGCAGACCAGCAGACGCTGAAGTAAACGAGGTGTTGATGAGTGCAAGCATGTCCAGGTAAGCGCGGTTGTCGGGGACATCAGAAGAGAGTCCAACGGTGACAATTGTCACAAGAGTTTGACGAAAGGAGTCAAACCTGCATGCGACCATCGGCAGGTGGTCGACCATGCTATCCGCGCGTGGCCCATTCGCGGCCATTTCGGGGTCGACGACAGGGCGGACCTGAGCTGTCTCTACCGCCGTAACGCTTGCGGTCTCACCCACAAACAACTGAAAGCCCGCTGCCGACTCACCGAGGGCGCCCCCGAAGAAGCTAATGTTTGCGGAAGGGATTCTTCTTTCACATGTCCCTGTCGTCTGTCAGTTCCGACGTTTGAACGTGAGGCTCCCCCACGTCTCCTCTGTCTAGCAAGGCCGGCTCACCGTCGGCGAAGTTGTTCATAAACTGCTACAAAGGACTTCGACGTAAGTGATTTTCGAGGCGGCGCTAGTGACCGCGTCCCGATCGAACCAGCAGAAATAAGCACGCTGTCTAGCGTGGAGAATTCAGCGGCGACCTGTTTCCGCCCGTGCAGCACTACAGCGGGTGTTATCAACCCCCCGAGGCGCCCGAAGAGATGAGAAAACAACAACCGCAACAGCAGTAGTAGTAGTAGTAGTAGTAGGAGGAGTAGTAGAAGTAGTAGGAGTAGTAGTAGTAGTAGTAGTAGTAGTAGTAGTAGTAGTAGTAGTAGTGGTAGATGTAGATGTAGATGTAGAAGCAGTAGTAGTAGCAGTAGCAGCAGTAGTAGCGGCAACAACAGCGGCAGCGGCGGCAGCAGCAGCAGCGTGGGTCTGGCGAGCGGCACCAGCAGCAGCAGTAGTGGCCTGACGAGCTTTGGCCTCGGTTCGCCCAGCAGCTGCAGCCTCGGCACGGCGTGGGTCGACCTCCGTTTGCACTGCAGTTAAAGCAGTATAAGCACTTTCCTCTGCCTGCGCTTGCGGAAACTTGAACATGTTGCGCAGAAGTAGCCATGTTAGCCTCTACCTTATGCGATTTGTTCTCATCGGACTGTTAACACCAGTCTATCCCAAACCTTGGACCTGTGGCTTTGCCTCTGCTCGACTGCGCTATCGCGTACAGGTTGCGGCTACTAACAGGACAAGATGCGCACACCAGGGGCTACGATTCATGCTAGCATACATTTCTGCATTCACCTGATTGACGAAACTTTTGACGTACGTAATAAATTCTTTTTTTTTCATTCTAGATAGTATTCTCCTTGTGGAAATATCGTGTTTTATTTTATTTATTTGTCGATCATTCGTCCTTATCCCACGATTTTCCCAACTTCGGAATTTCGTACTGGAAACATGATGAAATACGTACAGATTTCCGAGTTTGGACGCACCCAATCTTGTCATTTTGGTTTTTCAATTTACTCACCCGTTAAGGCGGAACTTCATAAATTCACTCCACTACCTGTTACCATTGGAATTGTATATCAACTCGAATAATCAATCCATAAGTCGTCTATTTCACCCAGTCCCAAACTCTATACTTTCTGTCGCAAGTCATTAGTTTAAAAATAATCTATGGTATATTACTGGACCAACTCCTACCCTCTACAATTCATAGTATGTGCCTCGGAGGTGGACGAACAAACGCTCACCCCTACCCTCTATAGTAGTTTAAAACGTGTGCCTCGGACATGGCTATGGTTGTAAATTTCTCATCAAGGCCAACGTAAAAAAAACCTGTGCGTTTCGTTTTTTATTGATTCCTAGCTGAAACCTCCCACAATTATTTGAAGCTTGCCTCCGAGCCTCCCAGCAACAAGCATCAAAGCGCACCCGCAGCACCCGCGTAGGTACTGCTTTTGGGGTGCACACAACACCAGCTTTTGAGCTCGTACAAAGTGCGGGTAGCATCCACATCGCTGCAGCTCACATTGCTTCAGAACACCCAGTGTATGTGCGTCGACGTTTCAGTCATCAACCAACGGAGCTGGTCTCGCCGCTGTGTGGTTCATATGACAAGAAATATGGACGGAGTATCTCGTAAACCCCGCAACACCAAGGTATAGCGGCTACTACTCCTACTGATGTACGCGTATGACCTGTCTAGAACTTGACCTAGTGTAGGTTCCGTCTTAGTTCTCCGTTGAATCAATTTTGTCTGGCCGCTTCGTACTGGAATCATTTTAATGAGGGGCAAAGTAATCGCAATGAGGGATATGATTATTTTGGATCGGGAACCTATACGATAATAATCTGCAGGTTGCTGTCGTAGAGAGAATTAGGCGATAGGGTTCATATTTATTGGCTGGGTACGTGTCAGCAGTACGTACCAGGTAGCGAGCAAAACGATGATAGTTTTGGTGTAGTCAACCGTTTACGAGCCAGCGATGGCCCGTCAGTGGGCTGGTAGGCGAACGTTTCGCCCGTGGCGTACGATCTCATGCGTTGTAACTCAGACACCAACTTGCTTCATCCCCCAATCAAGCAGTGGCAGCTGTTGTGATAGTCAATTTTGACCATCAATGTTTCCCTCTGAACGCGCGGGCGGATTTGAGAGAGCTCTAGACATCATGATAAAGAACATACGTCACAACGGGGAGGAATAAGACCACGGCACCCGTTGGCACGACGAAACTTTCTTGATTTCGACATAACATTTGCCAGTGCTCAATATCACGGGATGCAGGCGCATGCGAGCGAATCTAAACGCTTCGAACCTGACGTCACAGTGCTGCACGGTACGGTGTTTACAGAGGCTTACTAAACGGCAAATAGCGTGTGGTTCGTCTGTATCTACCGCAACAAAGTACGTTTTACCGATATTGCGACACGCACGCAGGGGGGACCGCGACACGGCCGGGCCTTCGGAAGAAGAGACGAAGCGACATACCGACCCTTGGCTATGCGGCTTTCGTACCGAAAACGCAACGAAGTATTACATACACCCAGCCAAACGGTCAGTCATGTTCTCGAAAGCTGCCACTCCGCGCAAAATGCCCGCAATCCCCCCAAACCGGCCCGTTGATATTTCTGTCACTACAGTAGAAGCTCGTTTGAATAAGCATCCGCCTCCGTTCTCGCACATTAGTGAAAGGTCAGTCCATACTTTCCTTCTCATCGTCCTCGTCGTCTGTTAACATCTCGATTACGAGTAACAGGATGAGAACATTCTTCCCGCTGGCGGACGTCAGCAAGTAACATTTCACGGTCGGAGTCATCTCACCCTTGACGACACCACCATCGTCTATTGACGCTCTCAGCCGCTACTCGCCGATCTGTAGTGTCGCGAGTTGCCCACGATGACTAGCGAAGAAACGACATCACAGCGACGGCACCGGCGGCGACGGCGGAAGGGTTCGGCGCACTCTTTTGACATACAAACGACGGCAGCGGCAAACAACTGTGGTGCTCATGACCGTCGTGTTCCAAACCCTATCGTGGCTGGCTTATTTTCCCTCTTCGCAACCATCCTCTTGTTGCAAACTTTCGACGGTGTAGTTAGGATGACGAAAGTGGGGTTTGGCGTGTTGGCTGCGCCGTGCATGGCGGGGAACGCCTCGGCACTAGGGGGGGAAGGAGGAGAACGAGGGACCATACGCGTAGAAGTCACGAATGCCACCGGCCTGAACCCCACGATGTTCGACTGCGAGGGTGGATACTTTGACGTTTTCTGGTCAGGCACCGTCATGGTAACCACAACCATTCACATTGGCTCCGGCACGACCGTGAACATCATTGGGGACGGCCCTAACATTACAGGGAACAGTAGCTGTGAGCTCGATGTCTCGACCACCAATATGTCGATCCCCCGCGGACTTACCTCGGCCGTCGAGGGCACTGCACCGTCGGGCTTACCAGCGGTCGGCAACGAGAGCAGCCCCTCCGGCCCCATCTTTTTTGTGGATGGTGGAGAGCTAACCCTCACACACATGACCATTCGCCGCGGAAAAGCAACCAACTCGACCGACTACCCGACCGCAAGCGGGGGAGGTATCTACGCGGAAAACGCCAACGTTACCGCTATGTGTTGCGTGTTCGACGACAACTTCGCCGAATTCGAGGGTGGCGGCGTATTCGCGAACGCGTCAACGCTCGTCATCATTGACTCGGTGTTTAGAGGTTGCCGAGCGGGGTTCCAAGCGGAGGCTGGGGACGATGTGTCCGGTGCAGGTGGTGGAATTAATGTGAGTATGGTGTCCGCTTAAGTTACCCTCGCAATGGTCGATATCCACGCTCGGTTCAAGAGTCGCATCTGCTCCCTTTGTCGGACCTGCGCTGTGGCAGGTGTTGACCTTCGTTTTAGGTCACACATTTGTGGCTAACGGACCTACCTCAATATCGATTGAGGGCCCCATGTGTTTGTCCGGTATGCTGCGTTGGATATATATGCCGGCTGGATTCTGTATCTGTAGGAAATTTCATTACCGTCTCATTGTCGGTTGTCGCATGGTTGCAGACATACATCGATAGGAGGAGCTTCACCAGAGATACGTGTTGCCCTCACTAAAGCATGCTATAGTGCCGGCCTGAACCACTCACGCGACGTGTGTTCAAGTTGCATCTGCTCTCTATTTACGTTTGTTTTTGCTTACGTACAGACTACGACAACAGCGTTTTCCGGTCCAGGCAGGCAAGGTTGTCTCTCACGGTCGCCTGCGTGCTAGCCTCGGTGTGGTCCAGTACCGTTTCACAGTCAGGAGAGAGAAACACTGTATAAACTGAAGCGCTGTCTCCTTCCATGACTGTGTTTAACCCAAACTCCCCGCTAAAAAGTGTGCTATATCGTAACTCGGCCTAAGGATGATACAACATGGGATTGAACTCTTGCGGTGTGAGTATTACGGTCCAAACCATGCGGGATAATATCCTTTTTTTCCACGATAAAGCCGACTGCGCGCGGTAAATGTGTGATTGATTCCCACCTCGTACAGAGAATCGATTCCCACTTGATGATCTATGACTTCCCGGGCCAATATAATCCCGATCTGTATGAAGTGCTTCGTATTGCCGGTTGTGAGCCGTGCAGTCTGCACGATCTAAAACTCATTTTCTGGCCTAGATATGTACGATGGAGGTCCTGCATAACTACATGCAACTGCAGGTGGTAAACTCGATGATTCTAATCATAGCCAGTTCGCGGTAGGGAAACGTATTTTATATTGTCACGGAACTTCCATCGAGGCCTCCTTCTCCCAGCGATAGAGGTCCCGTCGACAACCGTAAAGGAATTCACAAACACGAAACGAATCCCGCACGAGCATTTCTCTCACCCTCCCTGCGCTGCGCTCGTTACCCTGTTTTCCAAAACCTCGCCAAATATTCCGGCCGCCGTGCAACTCAACCACCGGTATTTGTGTCACGAACACCCTCGACTCTCCGCAATCACCACTTGTGCAGATGGAACTGGGTGGACGGTGGATCTCTTGTTTCCTACCAGTAGTGCGTGGTGTGCGTGGCCGGAGGGTCGCCTCCCAGAGCAGTCCCGGGACTGAATTTTCCTTATTTGTTACTGTTTTAGGCACCACACGCGACATATCATACTCCATTCGAGGAAATGTCTAGGCTGATGTTTTCTACAACCGAGCCCGTGCTAACGCAAAGCGGCACATCTAAGGGAACGACAACGACTTGTTCTTCTCAAGGCCATAACTATTTTCTTTGTTTGCCCCCCTCCTATTTTGAAGAGATTGCCTCGGCTCGTAACATATTGGCGGGTTGGGTGTGATCTCGCGTATTATACGAACCTGAAATCAGCTGGCAACTGAGGAGTAATCTTTTGTATAACATCCCTTCTCCCCAACAACAAGCACCAACAGCCGCCATTTTTTACTTCCGTCCGGTCGCCCCCACCTTGAACGACCTGCCTGATGATCGGCAGAGCAATGATACGGACACCCATATTTCTGGATGCCTGTTCCAGAATTGCTATGCGAGCAAGAAAGGAGGCGGTATGCATCAGGGGTTTGGCGGCAAGATGTCCGTGCAGAACTCGTTTTTCTACAACAACTCTGCGGGGAGCAACAATGTAAAGGACGGTGAGGTGTTGATATGGGAAGATGTGTCGACGAGACTTGTCACTGGCGTCGTAGATAATGATAGTGATAGTAATATGTTGGCGATAGGTCTATGAACCTACTTGCTAGCGGTCGACCGCGTTAGGGTTAGAGAGGAAGTGAGGCGCGCGGCGGTGGGGGGGGCGCCAACCAGCAACATCCATTGTTGGAAGTGCTTGATCCCCGTAAGCTCACCACTGGGCATATACGACAATTGAGTTCGCACTGTATGATAGAGCGTCGGTTTTCATGCTTAGGTTGAATGGTTGTGTTGAGAACTGTGTTTGAATACTGTACGTGCAGGGCGAATTCAATTGGTGATCGATGCTCCATGATACGTGCCGCAAATTCCAACTGCCGAGGACCCATATTGACAGCCATGTCCTTGCACTACTCTCGAGCACCCGGCATTGTGCCTTCACTGAAGAATACAAGTGGGAGGTGCTTATTGAAATCACCATCATATCTAGCATTATAAGCACGATAGTATGGGTGACATCGCTACGGGTACCAACCCGTGCCCCGAAATATCACCCCTCTCGCTATCGTTGAATGCGCAGTGCGCGTGTCACCACGCATACGCAAGTACCCAAGTGCTTACCCTATCGACTGCACACACACCCAGGCCTTCGCAGGTACCCCGTGAACGCTTCCGCGTGCGAACGACTATGCGCTCACGAGCACATCGGCCTTCGCGTTCCACCGCGCTATAGTGGCCCTCTTAGGACTCGAAAGGGAGAAATATTACGGGCAACAATGACGACTGCCGCTTCGGTGATTTCGTCGTCGGGGGGATGCACTTCGAGTCCGACCTACAGTAATACCCAAGGGACTCGCACGGCACGGGCGTACCACGACCCTAAGCGTGGCCCTACATGCCTTCACCTGTCGCACGAATATATTTCAAGGTTTTTAGGCTTGGTTTTTTGTGTTGGTTTCTGATGGTCCTAAAAGCGGTACGCATGCGGTCAGATACAGTTGCCGATAAAGGCGATGGCGCGACCTAGTATGGACAGTTCGGTCGCTCCAATTACCCACACAGCTATTTAACCATATCGTGAACACTCCCAAACAATCTCCGTTCGACGAGAGTGCCGCATTGTAGCCATCACCTCTGCATGCAACATAACGCACCTTATGAAAAACGAATTTCAAAAACGAAGCCACGAACATACTACGAGATAAGAGACGGAAGCTTCCACATTCCTTTGTAGATCGCCACACATAAACCCCAACGCCCTCCTATAGCAGGCATCCGTCGCGCAGGCCCCAAAATACCAAGAGGTCTAACCTAACACGCAAGTCCGTCTGCTTCGTTTTCCTTGGCCCGCATGAACGTACAGAGGAAGAGGTAGGAGAAGCCGGCGCTCTGTCCATATCAACTTGCAACCTCTCGTTTGATGGCCGATGGGCCTGTAGCGTCAATGACACCGTTTTTGCCTACAACCACGTGGCACGGAAGGGGGCCGTGGTGGCTGTCGGGAGCGGGAAGGCACCGTCGCTTGTGGAGTTCCACCGCTGCACGGCGACCAACAGTACATCGGGGATTTTTATAGAGGACGACCCGCAAGGAGAAGGGGGTGTCTTCAACTTGGCTCCGGGAAACACACTTCTGCTGTCGAACAGCACCTTCGAGTACAACCACAGTGGAAACAAGGTAATTTGAACGTGGGCTATATAAGAGCACGGTAAAGCTGTGGTCACCGCGGTTTTACGTGTTAGACAGAAACCTGAAGATAAATCCGACAATTTCACAAAACTGCGAATTTCCTGTGTCGGGTGTTCTGAATGAGTTTCCAAGATTGTTTTTCATGTCAGCTGATGGGTGACGTACGAAGCTCCCCTGAAGTGAGGGTCCTGCGTAACGTCAGTTGCTGTCGCTTTTTTTGGCGTGCGTCCGGGGGACTCGGTATTCGAGGGAGGTACAGAGCTTGTCGAGTGGGGAATCCCAGTAATCTCATATGTATTCCTCTGCCGTCAACCCGCGTCGATCGCGTGGAAACCCAGTTGCACCGGCGTAGGGTGTGGTTTCACCAGGGTCTGCATTGCTCGACCGTTCCAAGCCGAATTGTGCATTTCTTTTTAGTTGCCGCGTGGCACGATAGGATTAACCTCTAACCTTTCAAAGCTTCCTTCCTCAATGAGGGAAGCCCATACTCCATACTTCACACAGAATAGTATATCGAGATAATGTGTCGGCTTGCACCCATGGTCCATCCCTTGGCCTACTACTGCCGTGCACAATGAAGACGCGTGCTACGACAGAGGTAGCAGATTTCCGCTAAAAAACATTCTGAACGACTGGGCCCTTTAGCCCGCAAATCGTCGGAATGTCAATCTTGTTTCGGGAGATGACAGGCCAGTATGCTTGCGTCGAAATTATTCATCGGTGGGCGGCCGCACTTTCATGATATTACCTCTTATGAGCAATAAAACTCATTTGACGCGAAGCGCCAGACAAAATTCGGGAGCGATACGGCCAAACAAAACGCAGCAGTCGGTACAGGCTCCCATAATTTTATGAGTGTCTCTACCAGTAACAGTCGTGTTTTTGCATTACCGATTGCGAGAGATGTACGTTACCGATTTCCACAACGCCGGTATCTGCAGAAGCGGGTCATCATGAACTAACGCGTGGGAATTGTCTCGTTGTAGGCCATCTCTAGTTGCGCTCGCATTTGCCGCGGTACTGGCATGTTTTGAGTGCAGCAGGATTTTGTTTTGTTTAAGTTTTTTTCTTACCAGCGCACAAGGCCTAAATACCGCATGTCCAGCCTCGCCTCATGTATCTCTATATTACTGTTGCAGTACTTGCCTACAATGAAGCGTCGGGGACCACTTATACACGCACACAACAGAAATACTGTGTACTCTCTCTTTCTTAGTTCGCTCTGCCTGTATAGATAGGTCTTCTTCCATTCATCTTGGAATTTTGCATTGGTGGATGTTTTATATGACAACATCACGAGCACTCACCTTGAGTGAGCAGCTTTCCCGACCGAGTGGAATGAACAAGTAGCATCGAGTACGTTCAGGTGGGAGGCTATGTAAGGAGTAAACACTAAGATGTGCCAATCGCATCTTCTCTTGTACGCGGTACATATCGACAGTACCGAGTAAATTGTTTGTCACATACTGTGGTATCATGTTTTGACTTTATTAATGGTTTGCCCCTTTGGTAAATGGTTTTCCCCTCGACAATAGCAGTCGTGAATCTTATTTGGTTAAACCACGCAGAAGCAATCTTCGTTAATCACTGATTCCACAGCCCCCCGAAGCATACAAACAACAAAAAACTCTTCACATATAGCTCAAGCGCACCCCGCTCTCGGGCGCTGTGCACCGACTGAAAGTGTCCGGTGTAGTTGCATCAAGAGTATACCTACAATTCGTACGAAACAATCAAGGCACGTCAGAATGTTGATTGACAAAATGCGCAACACAAGAAAACACCATCACCATCCTGTTCTCGAAGGGGTATTAAGGTCGGCTAAAACCTATAATATCTGCTTGAAACATATGGAGTCAATGCACACGCTGCACGAGTTGTGCATCATATAGTTTGATCTGAGTAGTACTCTTAAAATTGCCTGCACTTAGGAATCACTGATATTGCTTGTGCGACTGGCCAGAATTGCCCGCCTGATGTATTTCATCTCAGGCGCATTTAAGTTGCACCGCCGACTGAGTTTTCAAATAGCGCTCTTCTCCGTTGACTGTTTTAAGTCGAGGAAACGCTCGTCTGGTACACAGCAGTTCATGTTCCATCCCACCTTGTGATCCAAACAACTGATTCTGGTGGTATTTTTATGCCCCCACTGGCATATGATACCCAGTTGATGCGACGTACGGGCAAACGTGCGAAAAAACACCGATGCTAGTGATGACTGCACAATAATACTCTGGTGCCCCCTAGTCTCGAACAGCTTGATGTTCTGCATACTATCTGTTCAAACTGAAGGCCCTCGTCCATTCTGCCACGCGTGGCGCCTGCAGGACCTCCACTATCCACGGGAGCGCGGAGCTTGTCCTGATGAGCCCATATTTCTCTCGAACGGGCCGTAGGGCTTCCCTGCTGATGCTTGCGTCACCACCCATGTGGCGCGGGATGTGGGCAGCGCGTGTCATGCGAGCCCAAAATCAGGAAACACATTACCAGAACGGTATAGGGCCACGATTGAGCACCCAGAACTGAAAAAAAGCGGGATATGTGTTGTTCGATGGTCCAACAATACGCCTCAAGGTGGCCGGCCTTGTTGCTCAAAAGCAAGACAACGACCCGCTTCCATATCCGCGACGACATTGTAAGCTTTAATGGTGGGATAGGAAAGTGTACAGCGCTTCGTCGGTACGACGAGCGTCATTAAAATGGTACTGGACTTAGAGTGGTGGCCTGTAGGTTTTACTAGGGTGGCAGGCGACCGGAACAAATCAGAAGCGAAACAGCCCTGCTCGAGTGGTATGCATCAAGCTCCAGGACTGCGTAGAAACGTTGATTCTATGATGACATAATTCCTCGATACTCCCCGCACGTTTGACATCCAATACCTCCCGCGCGTTTGGCATCCTGCTACGATAACTGGATTGGGCCCCAACGTCACAGTAATATATTGTGGAAATCGAGTTCGGATACTTGGCGTTGCCGAACACAACGAAGATGATTATTCACACGAGCGTGTACAACCTATAAAGGCAATAGCAAATACTGCGTTTCAATGTCGGAACAAAAACACTGATTTAGTCAGTGGCACACCGTATCCAGCACTAGATCAAACTATTCCTGCATGGCCCCGTGTACCAGCTGCTCATACCTCCCCTTGAAAATTATGCTCCGTCCCTGCATGATAAGGATGCGAGGGTCTATCGTCGTACGACTACGACCATTCATGGTGTTTATTACGGGGGACCATACTAAATAGGGCCTACTGTATGGTAGACACAAAACCTATATATTGCCCTATTTTTACTGACAGTATTTGGCCCTATTCACTATGGTCCCCCGTAACAGTACACCCCCCCCACTTCCTACGACAGCAATATCAAGGTCGTGGCGATCAACAGTTGGCCATATAATCTACCTGCTTGCGAGCAGATGCATATACACTCTTCTGCACCATTTGTACTGCAAGCACGTTGGTACATTAGAAAGCCAGCCGCAGAATACACCCTTGCCTGGAAGATACATTGGCAGGACATCGGAATCAGTGAATCTGTCAGTCACCCTTGACTCGCAGCCTTCCTCGCCTCTTCCCTCAGCAAAGATTGCCGGTCTTTGAGAGGATGGACCCACCAAATTGGCCGCCGATGCTATTATAGCTCACAAAAAGATCTCATCATGCTCATAATGACGTGATCATCTTGATAGAGGTGGCAACGAACAAGAATTGGACAAAACAGCAGTAACAACATCATTTGTTGAGCTGAACAGTGAAAACTTACCTGAGGGGAAACCCAGCCAAAATCCTTGCCACATTACGGCCGTATATATCACTCGGCAAACACGACACTCAACGAAATTAAAAGGGATGAAGTCACGAAACTAAAAGGGACGAAGTCTCGCACCCAACGTGAATTTCACGTATACCGATGAAGCTAACCTTCGGTACGTATGAATGAAGCAATGCCACTCCCACTCGTTTTTCATGTCTGCATAGTATTGACTCCTGACCTGGTGGCGGAGGGCTTGCTCCACTGCGTCGAATTCCTCTGCGCTTTCTTCTTGAAAACGCATCTCCCGACCACAGAAAAACAGTGCAGGCCACGGTTGCTGCCTTGTGTAATAGTAGGTAGAGTGTAGCGAGAGCTCGTGGGGTACAGGCGATAGCCATCTACTGGAGAATTGCTGCGCAGGTTGCGACCGGCACACGGCAGCCGTGCATGTTGTGACGCACCAAACAGGTACCGCCCTCGTAGGCAACATTCTCTTGCAGCAGTCAGTACCTGGTATAACCGCAGTGCAGTACCTCTCCTGCGCACACTGGTACAAGTATATACGTGAAGTCAGTGCGGGAGGATGCTGCTGTTGTGGTAGACGGTACGAGCACAGATGCCCTTGTGAAGCCCGCACGGCACAGACAGTCTTAGCGATCTGCTGGAGGGACTCCTGTGGTACTCGGACAGCAGGTAGGTACGAGCATACAACGGCATTGTTACGTACGGTACAACTGTAGTTTCGTTGTGGTGCAGTACCTTTTTAGGTACCAGATACAACACTGCTGTACCAGCAGGCGACACTCGTAGGTGGTAGATTACTCCTATCGCCAGGGAGCACACAAGCAGCATTTGACAAAACACGACAACATACACGCGCACCTGCTACATAGGAGCCTCCACCTCGGCCGTGCAGGCGTTCTTGCAGGGAGTCTGGAAGCGTTCCCTGGTGACTATAGGTTTTCATCCCGCCACGTTGAAGTTTCATGGCCCCACTAGCACCACCAGCTGAATACCCACACTGCGAAGACGTACCTCCACCACCAGCACCTTGCCGAGAGCCTCTTCGCCTTTGAGTTGCTGCAAGCGTCTGAGTTCGTATCGTACCCGCGCCTTGTTTCAGGCTCACAGGCAGAGGACGGTGGGGCAGCATGCAGCATGCCAGCCTAATCGCGCCGCGCATACTGATCTCGCCGCGCGAAGAGTGCTGTTGATTGGCCAAACCGCATGGGAGCCTTATGGGAGCACCCAATCAGGATGCTTTGGTACTTAACAATAAAAAACTACTCTGGACGTAAACATAAGGACCGTTTGAAAACTAAAATAAATATCAAGCGATCCTAATAGTTGCAACCAGAACCGTATGGGCGATCACGTAAGACCAGGAGAGTGCGGCCGAATGCAGCATGAGTGTTGCTTGGAGTCGTCTTTCGGGTGAAGAATGGAGCTCCTCAAATAAAACAAATCGTGCGCCTCCGCTGTAGCATGCTTCTGTAGTAGGTGTGTATCTAACGACAAAGCCCAACACAACCGGGATACCAGGTAGCGGGTTAGCGCAGTCGCTCCAAAGATTGCGATTTACTTCCGCTGAGGCGTTCTGCCCGCATTGTCGCAAAACACTTTTCGGTTGCCTGCTTTTTCGTTTGGTATCAAAACGGATGGAAACTGCCGAAACCGCGAGGCCCCAATCGAAATCCACAACACTGTTTATAGCAGACGTAGCTTTTTCGTCAACCGTCCAAGGTCCAAAGTATGGAAACTGTTGCTTACGGCGGACCTGTGACGATTTAGATCATTCAGATCCTAGCCTGCTGCTATGAGGTGTTGTGCGGAATGTTTCGGACCGTAGTATGGAATGATGTCCCGGTTCGTGTCGATTTTACGTCCTCCACGCGACATCACTAGATGCCGTAGATGAGAACAGGGCAGGACTATGTCTACCCCGTACCATCCAAAATCGTACATTGTAATTTATTGATTTCTCCGATCTGCGAAATGCTGCGCTTGTGTCAATGTACAGTAAGGGGACACGGGTCGAACTGTCTCTGCAATCCAAATCGAAGCCGGATGCGCTCTATTTCAGAAAAGCACCGTTTGGCCAAAACCGATTCGTACTACCGGGGCCGGAGCCGCAACTTGGGGACTGCTAGCGTACCCAATATCGCTGGTACTGTTTGTCATTAGTTTCTTTTCGTGAAGCTTGTTTCATATCTAAGTTATGAGAATGCTCATCGGGACGAGCGCAAATTTTATATCAAATGAGTGGTTGGGTGAGGTCGGGAGATCCTCAAGTCATCAGCTCTCAGAGCAATCGGTACACCCGTACCAAACAACGCGTAACCGCGAGGCACCAGGACGAAGGGCCGTCAGAAGGCGGAAGTTGCCGTTTCCACAAAACGAAGACTTCCCTCAAGAGTTTGCGTTTGGCGCTCGAACCGTGTGTGCATTTCACCAAAAATGTATGAAGCGTCTCGTCTATCCGTTTGGTTTCGAGTACCATTAGGTCGCACAGAACCTTGACCAGCACGTAGTGTATGGTGTGGGTGCTTTAAGAGCCTGAAGCCCCAAAAACAATACTATCAAACCTTGCCCATAGGTTCGTGCACACACCTCAACGAAGCCCAAACACTTCCCTGCCCCCCTTCGTTTCGTTTAAAACGCAACATACGGCAACATATCATAAGGGCGGGGTGATAACGCTTTCGTCTGGAACGGATTGGGCAGAGGGTGCGGGCGCCACCGCAATCTTAAAAAGCTCCACATTTGACACAAACTGGGCCGATGCTGGCAACGGAGGTGTTGTGTCCCTGGGAGAGTACACGACCCTCATCGTGGCAGGTGATGAAAATGTGTTCAAGGAGAATACGTGCGGCGACGACGGGGGTGTCTTCGGAGGAACGACTAACACCAGCATTACTATTGAGGGAGGCGTGTTCAGCGAAAATAAAGCTGATAAGGTGGGTGGGTGTGTGGGTTTCAATAGTCAATATTACCTGGATGTGGCATGCATTTGAGACGCTACAAGGGTTTCGGCCAACCGCATCCTACGCTGTACCTAGTATGGTGTAAATATGCCGGCTATAGGGTTACTCTGAGATCGACGAGTGTCCCTACTTCGACGAATGCTCGGCTTCCCATGAAAGAGTCAAGAGAGTGCGGTACAGGTACACGTGTTTCTTCTCTCGACAACGACCACACTAAATACATGTGTCGGGGTGTCCCCGTGGATGCCTGTTCAGCCAGTGAGACGCGCGACGCAGAAACGTCAACGGTGTGGGCTATGTGGTCAGAGCTACACTCGCGTGCTTGTTGCTGGTACATACATTCTAGCTCTAGCCATGGTAGGATGTACGCACTTGGTTTAACAACATCGGTTTCGACATGCCCCTCACGAACCAATCAGGCCTGGTGGAAGTTTTCTTCCACGCGCCATAGAGCCCCCCGGTTACGTGAAGCTACTTCGGTATCCCTCACGAATGATGTTGCCGCTAGATCGGCGATACGGAAGGAGCATCATGTTTGGTCGGAGTCATTTCTGATTGGCGGGGCTTCTCAACTGAAGAGCCACCCAGTAATGTCGGAATTCAAGTTCGGTTTTACGCCGTGGTTGGTCATGTACCTCTAGGCCATGGTATTGCTCGTCACGTTATGCGTGGTCAACATTCTGGCCAAGGGTTGAACACGGACCACTCACATGTGGATAAGCTCGTCAAGGTTTGCTCCTCCTGTGGCCATAACAAGCGTGGGTCATGGAGATTATGGGATTTACGAACGTGTGTGGGTGATCACTCTTCCTCTCATCTCGCAGCTATGGGTGTGTATGCGCGTACCACCGGAGAATCTCAGTGACTTGTAAGTTACGTTCATTGCCCAGCGATGTCAAACATTCTGTTTCAACGCTCTCCCGGTACCCTTATTCGTCTGCTCTCCCATGCTGGACTGAAAATACACAACAAAAACAGAGTGGCGGTGTGATGTGGACGAAAGGCACGATAGAGGTTCGGGGTGGGAACTTCTCTAAAAACGACGGCAATGACCTAGGTGGGGTGATATACGCCGCCGATGAGAGTACCATCTTCGTGACTGGAGGCGAGTTTAAAGAGAACGAAGCTAATGATGGGGGCGTTATTTACGTGGGGTCGGAGTCCCAGCTGTCGGTTTCAGGCGGCACATTCGTGGACAACGAAGCGAGCGACAGTGGCGGCGCGCTTTATGTCAGCGAGGGTGGAAGCTTAAATGTGCGTACCAAGTGTGCGTCGTCCTCTCAATTGTTGCTGCTCGCGGTGTCTTGGGGTACGTGTAACTATATTTACTCAGTAGTACAAGGTTCCCCTCCGGGAAGTGGCGAGCGGAGGGGCGCAAGAACGAAATAGTACTCGTATGACATACCTGCACACCTACCTGTTTAGAACTCTTCATGACTGCATCAACCCACTATTAATGTGAAGAACATACTCAATACCGCTGATTGTGGAAATAGTGTGGGGATATTACTGCTACAATAATAGAAAAAAGGGTATACCGGTAGGTGGATATTGACCCTGAACAGGTGGTTCGCTGCGATCAATTGAATGCTTTCGGCGTAAAGGTAAGTACAAAAACTTGCGTGAAGTCGAGGTTGCGACACATTATCACGTGACCGGCTGCGTAAAATTCAACCACATGCAAAATATATTCCCGCAAAATTATTGTTTCCTGGCGCTCAGGGTAAAATAAAGATTTCACATATACTGCCGTGGTATATGCTCGAGAACAGTTCGTAGTCTGAGGACTGAGAGTATTGGAGTACTGGCGGCGAAAATAATGCGAGTACTGAAAAGGCTCAAACAGAACGTTTTTGGAGTATGAACGACACGGAGCCCCGAGATCACAGGCAATATGTACCCGCAGTATCGAGACACGAAATACATGGAGTGCAGGCAATATCCGCAGTGCAGACCTCGAGGTATCGAGAGTACTCGCGGTGCATATTGCCTAAATACAGCCAGTGCGCTAAGCACTCGAGTTGTTCCCAGCGAAAGAAATTCGCTCCAACTCCCATTCGTGGTACCATCTCTGAGTGTTTCGTGCCGAACAATGGGCCGGCGAATTGTCAACACGATGCACAGAAGGTCGAAGTAAGCGTTATACTCCAAGTATACTGAGCACAATAGTGAGAGTATTTCGGTACGGTGAGTAATCGCAGTACGAACACCCCCAACGGACGGAATACTCATAGTACTTGCAGAACTCTCAATACGAAACCCCGAGATACTTGAAGCATAGCAGGGAGTATCCACAGCAGCAGCAGTAGCGAATCCCGAGTTACTACTCGAGCCTGAAAGTATCTGCCGAGTAGTATCCGCGGTAGTAGCACGGGGAACATCGAATTACTGCGAGCGTTCGCAGTATATGCTGCAACAAACCCGAAATGCTGCGAGTGCACGAAGTACCTACAGTGTTTTCTCGGACATACTTTGCTTTAGTCTCAAGTATTCGGAACAACAAACTATAGAAGGTTGAGGTATGAACGCACGCCACATGTAATCACGCCCAATCTCCGTAGCCTTGTGTACAAACACACAACTTGTTTCGTATTATACGTTAAAGTCGTAGGACAGAAAGAAGGTGGACGTACTGGCGCAAAAAAAGACAAAAGTTAAAAATAAAGAAAAACGAGGATCGTTGGAATCGATGCCCGGTATCGAATTTTTTCAAAAGCAGTTTGTCATCTACGGTAGATAACTGCTATACAAGTGGCATACTGAGGTTTGTGCAAAATTTAGAACACATTGCAAGATTTCTTGGAGTAGCTTGTACAGGTACAACTGCATGTCCAGCAGGGCTACTGTAAAAAGCCATGTGAAATGATGCGGCAGCAGAAGATAGAAAACGTGTACTGCGACATAGGAATGTGTAGAGTAGCTTGTACATTCACAACTGCATGTACAGCAGTACTGTTGCAAAATGCCATGTTATATTATACAATGCACAATACACGCGTACTGCCACAAAGGAAGGTGTACTCCTTCCCTTTCAGCTAGCTCATCTAAGATCTATCGGTCAGCAGGGGAGGACACACAGCAGTCAGTAACTTGTACGAAGTATAATTTTTGGTACACGATGCTTGTACGAACGATTTGTTGCGCTGGACCCAACAGCGAACGTACACGATCCGATGATGATCGGCACGGATAAAAAAAATACCGGTCACACACTGCAGCAGGTACGTGCATAGGCCAATGCTGATGTCATTGACAACAACAAACACTCAGAGTATAGCATAGGTCTTTCATAAGGCATGGCAAGCTGCCTGGTACTACTGTTTGCGCACTGTGCTGAGCACATCTGAAACAGTGGCAATGTTGGATTACACACAGCAAGACGCAGAATAAGCAGGAGGGAGAGAAGTGTCGAAGATGACCAAAAAAATATGGTATCTGGTAAACGGTGGAATACGGATAGCAGGCTCCGATAAACGCAACCAGCCACAGCAATACTGCGCATATGGGTGTGTGGCACACGAACGGCGTGTGGGCGGCAGCGTTGTAACGATGGGATCTGTGCGCGTTGTCTGTTGTGTACCTGGTATATGTCCGGACTGTGTGCGCACAGCTCATGAGAGCGTGTCTATAGAAGAAAACGGACATCAGAGTAATACACCCGTGTGCACGTACAAATTAAGGTCTCTCGGACTGCAACCAGCGAAATCGCTTCACGAGAAAACCAGCCCCCCCTCCTAAAAAGTTGCCAGATTCATGATCAAGGTGAAGGCCTCGTGCTGGAACCCTAGGAAATTGTCTTATCTACTCCCGCCAGAAACAACTTTGAGCGCGTGCCATGCGTTTTAGAGTGCACGGATCACGCCGAGACCTCACCCAATGTGTCCGGCCGGGCTTCCCGTGTTCCAGTACTAGGTTATGTGCCGAAAAGCGCTCGTACGAAGAGAAAATTTGGAGAATAACCGAACATTTTGACAAACATACGAATACGTATAGGAACCGACTATGTTTTTTTTTTTTTTTGATCATCACCTTCACTTTCCAGCCCAACTCTTAGGAGGTTTTACCCTCAGCGATCTTCTGGACAAGCCGTGGTCACAGGTATCGTCCCTTCTCCCCCCCGGTACGTGCCTTTATTTTTTGTCGCGCATAGGGTTCAGCATTCCTACTGCTTGTCGATTTTCATCGAATGTATTGCTTGGCTATTATTTTGAGGCCGTTGCGTCGTTTATAGGGAGCCCTGTAAGTTGGATAAGTTTCCACCGGAAAGTACCAGTTGTGCTGCCTTATCTCGCCGTAAGAAGGCACCAACCCCAGTCACGCCATGGTAAGGGTGGTGCCTTATTATAAGCTACTAAAACCACGAGGAACTCGATACGTTATTTGAAACAATACGTCGAAGGAGAATGTTCGCGCAATCCGACCTACGTTTGCATGCGTTACGGTAGTCCTGATACAAAAGCTTCACTACGTCTAATAAACGGGTCACACTAAATCCGTAACCGATACAAAGCAGCGACTACATCACCCAAGGTTTGTGCATCGAGATATCGAGTGGAATCGTACGGGTACGTTGATTGCTTATCTTCTACTCGAACTTGTCTTCTTGGAGTTGCTGTTCGACGAGCGTACCGATAATGAGGTTGCGGTTCGACCAACAACTGATTGCGCAGGTGAGGAATTTGAAATTGACAGGTTGACGGTTGAAAAATTTGTGACAGGAAGACGATGTTGTCATAGCAATGGGAACAGCTGGAGTGCTTGCGCACGTACCAGAGCTCACCCATTTTCCTCGGGCCGCTGAACCTTCATCTATGTGTCGTGATATACCTAACTCGACGAGAAAGCATCGTCACAATTACACCACGATCGTCGTGCGTCTACGTAGTATACATTTCCGTTCGGACTGTCTAAAGACGCATTTTCGGGAGGTAGCCTCAAAATACCGTCGTCTGCCAGCGTCGGTGACCAGTCCTCGTCACACGATGTGAAGACACTCATCACCAGACAATATGGAGTTTACGCAAGACTAGAAAGGTTTTCGTGGTATCCTTGTTGACAATCGACCACAACCCCTGCATACCAAAGCCGCATAGTGTCGGCACCGTTGTAAAAATGACGTCGCGGATACAACGTAAACGCGATGCGGATAACATACAGAGTATATATCAGCCACCAGTTGCAGTAGCGGCGCGCAACGCACAGGGTATGTATATATATATGTCACAAGATATGTATGTATATATTCTGGAACGGTTCATTCGTCAGTGCTTGATTATCATGCCCACGAACCAGGCTTGACGAAAGGTTCTCATTATTTCCTTCTGTCGCGTCTACGTAAAGCCGTGGATTCAGTTCCTTTCGCATGTGTCTCCTCACTTGAGACGCTCGTTACCGCGCGCAGTGCCATGGTACTGTCTTTGAGAAACAGGAAAAAACTCCGTGAACAATCCCGTGGCTTAGACCGTCAATATGTCCATTGCTTTCACGCAACACCAACGGCTTTTCGGGATGGTTGTCGGTTGAGGAGCTAGATCCGTCAGCAATAGTTTCGAGGAAACGGAGATACGCCCAACGTAGCAGGCGCCGACACCTATTTTGTTGATCGGACAACCGGAGGCAACAGGCGGTGGTGAAAATCTCGACAAGTGCGTATGTTCAACTGCCTCTTCGCCCCGCCCACAACATGGTATGGCGCTCGTTCTACGCGTGAGACACAATTTTCGATAACGTACATTACTTATCCCACCACATCGCCAACACGGTTTTCACGTTTTAGGCCTCCAGCAAGACATTTCCGGTTTGTATGGCACAATATATGACGTGTTTGTTTTTGTACCATTACGGGGGACCGCTGTAAACAGGACCAAATATTGTTAGTAAAAATGGGTAAATGTACAGGTTTTTGTTTCTACCGTGGATGATATTTACTACGGTCTCCCGCAATAGCGCTCAACAATGTGTACACAAGTACACAGGCTTGTTGATGAGGTTGCGCGAGCTGACATACGAAGGAGGAAGGTTTCGGGTGTCGAGCCCATTGTGCAAGGAGCTCACCATGTATTGGCGTGACCCTTCCGGGGCACCGCAAACAATTGTTAACCACTGACCAGATAACCGGGGGATTTTTCGATGGGAACGACGCCGACGTCGGAGGATTCTTGTACAAGGAGGGCAGAGGGAAGGTCTCATGCGTGGGGGCGACCATCACACGGAGCAAAGGCGTGAACGGCGGGGCCATTTACGCCGTCAACGACGCGGTGCTGGATTGGCGTTGCAATCTTTCAGACAACTCCGCCTTGGCTGGACCCGCTATGTGAGGGGATGGATACCTGGACGCGTTCGACGATGGGGTGGAACGTTGTGGACACCATGGTTCTGGCTGACCGGGTTCCTCAACCCATTAGCGTTTGAATATCATAAGTATCGTCCAACATTATTTCTGGTATACTTAGTTTTGGGGATAGTTGATCGATTCGAACCTTGATTGTTTCTCAAAAAGAGGGTTTGGGTGAGGTACAGATTCCCTCGCTCGATAAGACTCTCAGAGAAATGTTGATATGATCTACGGAGACCATCATACTGTCAACCTTCCGTTACGGGATGATATGCAAGATATGTCCGAGTAGCGATTGAACCCAGCAAACATGGTATACGACATGCAGGTTCTACAGCGCTCACCCGTCAATCTGAGCTGGACATTACGTATATATCAGCAATCATTTTTCCCTGGAGCGTAGGAGACCATCGATATTCAATCAAGTAGATGTCAAGTTTACCCCCCGTGGCAGTTTTATGTCGTGTAGCGAAGATGCGTACGTGGCAAACACTGCGAAACACTAGAATAGTCACGGGGTGCAGCGTCTGTTTGAGCTACTGTACTTGAAAACAAATAACCTAGAAGTGACCATGCTACCGTACCCTTGGCCAAGTTGTCAAACTGTTGATTCCGTGCGTTTGTAAACTGTTCATCTTTATTTTAATCCAGCTACGCTCGAAACAACGCGAGTGTGATACTTCGAGGGAATTGTCTGGTCGACAACGCTGTTTCACGTGGCAGCGTTGTCTTTTTGGTTGACAAGAGCCAGCTGAAGACATATCAGGTGAGATTAACAACTTTCTTCGTGAATATCTGACGATAATTTATGATGAAATCATCGCTTTGTGTTTTATGGCTACCCCGTTCGTGGTGACAAGAAGCGTTGCCTATATGGCGGCGACATATCACATCACTTCTAATGGTTTTCTACACGTGTTTAGCCGCCGGAGAGTTGACACACGAAAACCGGCTGCACGTCGGACGGTTTTGAGTAGTATAACGTCAGTAACCCCTGATCCATTTTGGCGGCCTGCGGTGGTAGAGTATTGTGCCTGGTTCACCCGGTCGGCACGTTTCTTTGATACTAAAGTTTCAATAGATGCCGGTTGTGAGCTAGTCCCTGTACATGCGCATGACTTCGTGTCGTTGATTCGAGGGCTACCCTCTGCACCGAGCAATTGTCTATCCGGGCCATTCCTCCTGGTCGGGCCAGCAGGCTAGCATGCTGCCATCTTGCTTCTCGGAACGGTGTGAGTCGCATTTTCCAGCGAAGCCCATTTACAACTCACGAAGCACCTCCACGGAGGAGATTACCAACGTACTTTGTTTCGAAGGGTAGTAGAGGACACTTGTTCGGACGATACCCACACCTGGTGCTTCATATGCCGGGCAACGCTTAAACGAAACGATTGAGCTTGAGTTGCAGCAGGCGATAACATTTCCAGATGGGCGGCTGATGCTTCGACAATGATCCGAAAATATCTATAGTAGGTATTACGGGAGTCCATAGTTAACAGTACCTATGGTGTCCATAAAAACCTTTATATTTGAATATTTTTAGTAACAAAATTTGGTCCCGTTAACTATGGACTCCCGTAATAGTGTCATTGTAAGTAGAGCTATATTCAAATATGTTGCCGAAGTTGGTCATTGGGTGGACAGAGAACTCCCTTTCAAAAACAGTGAGCGTCGGATGCGCACTTGTACACTTTCTATGTGTGAGGTAGCTGTCGCAGTTAACCGAAGCCAGCTGCCAGTTCCGCGCTAGGCTACGCACGCTGCACACGTCCTTCGCCAACCGTTATGTTGATAGCACGTGCCGCCGAAGGGTATCTGAGGTGATAAACATACGTGATAACGATATTGCATTCCCACGGCCAGTGTTTACCGTATGAAAAAACGCCTGCAGAGGTTCCCTATGTCTCTCGATCGTGATGCCGTCATATCTGCCCAGATTCTCGGGGGGTCTGGGGGCAAACCGCAGGATGAACGGCATGAACGCTAAACCATCGAAATGTTCTATGCTGTAGGGATGTACTGTGTGCGTAAGGCGATGCATGAGAATCTTGACGTAGCAGTGACGGAACTTTTGTCAGGTCAACAAACGCGGAAGCAACACGTCGTTTTGGATAAACGAACAATAAATGTCGTCCGCCTGTGGTGTTGTTGTGGCGATTCGGGCGCAGGTGGAGTTCAAGGATACGAGGAGGTCGTCAGATATTTCCGCTGTTCAAGTGGACGATGATTCGTCCTATGTGGCTGAGGACACTTCATTTGTAGGGTTCCAGGGAGAGGTCGGTGTCTTCGCGTGGACTCCTCAATACACCTCAACAGGGCTGCAAAACATACGTCGCGCTGTACTGTCTGATCTAGCAGGAGCTCAATCGTAGACGCTGAAAATGTCACAAGGCGACGTTGGCAGAATAACGTGGTTTCGGACCGACCTCTCAAAGACTCGAGCAGTGCCGCACGGTGTAGCCAACGTTCGCGGTGAATCAACTGTTGCCATCTAGTGGCATCATCATTCGTGCTCATTGCTAGCGCTTACTGGAATGACAAGACAGCGATGTGTAGCAGGCTCAGCTACACAAACAACTGCATACCGGTTGCAAGAGCTATTGTGGTTCACACATTTCTATACAGTCTGTCAATGCTAAAACAGCTAGAGTTGTGCTTAGTTGAACGTATTTTGGTGCACCGTAGACCCTCGCTGAGCTCGTTGACGATGCCCCACGGGTTGCCCGTCTCCGAAATTTTCTGTCATTTCCAGGCGGTCGTGTTCAGCGAGGGAATACTTTTCTTGGACGACTGCGACTTTAGCGGCTGCACTGCCTCCCAGCTGGTCTACACAGAGCCAGACTCGACGGTAGTTATCAGGAACACCGTGCTGGGGGACGAAAATTGTTAGTGGCACCGACGTCAAATATCATGTTTTGCGTGTATTTGCGATTGTCGTTGCCATGCATGCACCGCCCCATTCGCTTTTAAAAGAGACGTGGTGCTTGCACGGACGGGATATTCCCCATCGCTTGTTTGTACTAATCGTTTTTGTGAAAGGTCTCGCCCAACATACCCCTGATTCCTTTCTCCCCTCTCACAGTAGAACTTAGGAGAGTGTGACTTATGCAACGAGGAATGAGCTGTATTAAATTACTAGACGATATAATTCGACGCATGTAACACGTAAGCGTCTGATACTCTGTATGGTAAGCCACCATACAACCGCTATCCTAAGAGATGCGTGGTGACAATAGACGGCGAACCAGGAAGGGGATAAGATTACCGAAACCGTTTCATGTAGTATATGAAAGAAACGTGATGAGCGCGCAACTGATGGGAGTGTCTCTACCAGGAGCAGGGACGGTGCTCCGTTGCGAAAATAATGCGTAGTCAACAGTCATTGAGGAAGGCAAGCAGCGAATGAGTCGCCCCCCCCCCCCCCTTTTCTCTCTTTCCCTCTCTCTATACTTTTATCCACATTCTGAATCACTTCGAATTGACCGTGACGCGAGACAGACAAGACTATTGCAGAAACAAGTTCGCGAGCCGGAAAACTACCGAGAGCCGACCCATTGACCAACGCCAACTTCACGTGCGGTGACACCATGAATGGAGGAGATATTTTTTTTTTTTTAGTCATCATCAGATTCTTCAGATTCTGATATTTCTGATGCGTGCTCTATTTGCAGCGAAGAGTTTGCGTGCCTGCAAGGCGACCTCGGCGTTTACTGCGAGTGCTACCTGCAAAGGTCAACTTCGCAACAGGTAGGCCTCGACGAGCGCAACATAAGGCCGTAGGTAACACCTAACATGTTTGAGTCCCCTTACGTTCTTTGGTATAGGATTGCAGACGGTCTCTATACCCCGCCCTAACACTAATAATGAAGAATACTAATTTGTTTGACTCGATGACCAATTCTAAGGCCTCGGTTATAAAAAATTAGAATGTTATAGACAGGAATGTGGATATAAATTGTATGGGGTGAGGCGCCCGGTTAGTAATAAACTATTTTAGATCTACAAGTGCTATATCGTACCACTCGTGTTCGGTTCTTTATACAAAACCCGTGTGATCGTCTATGGTTCGTTTCAGCCCGCCATGTGTGCTTGTAGCCGGGCAGCCTACTTCGAAATCATACCCGAATCTTGTATGTTTTATCGAGATCGGAGGGTTTGTCTTCGGACCAGTCGGGAATCGCACAGAGTACGTGCTGGTCGCGCTTGGCGTTCGCAGACAATTTTGACCCGAACATATGCGAGCAGTCCCTTCGAGTATGCTTCTGTAGACGTTACCTGGCCAGACCAGGACCCGTTCTGAGGTTCATGGAGTATACGGCATACGCTTGTTAGCCGCACGCAAACAACTTGACCAACTGTCCAAATATTCTGTCGCGCGCCCCCGAACAGTGATTAGCACATCGACAAGTAAATATGGCAGGAGACAGCACTTTCCACCCTTGGTAGGCAGCAACTTGTCCTTGATATGCATTTACTGGCACGAAGCTGCTAGGTTTAGGTGTTAAAACCTGTCGGCTCTACACCATTGACAGGGTAGGCTTGAACTTGCTTGACGTATCTCATAACATCGTCGTCGACAACCTACCATAGTACATTAGCTTTGTAATAGCCGCGACGTTTGTCGTCGGTTAGTTCTTCGTTTTTGTTGAGGGTAGAAACATTATTGCTGTAGTATTACATCTCGATTACCTCGATAAAGGTATTTGAACTTTTGGGTGAGGCCTCCTTGGCCGTCAGGGGTTCTCGTCCGGTATTTTGCCCGAGCTGAGTGGACGATCGCATAGAATGGTCTGCGCGGAGTTCGTACCTGCAAATGATCTGGGAATCCAAGCCTATGAATATTCATTCTACTGTAGGGTGGGTGGGATGGTCTCAAGAATGTTTCGTGACCATCTTTTTTCAAGAGGGTTTGGGATGGGAAAACGACGCATGATCGTGAGCGATCACTCCGAAAAAGACGCATGATCGTGAGCGATCACTCCAAGACACCAATTACTCGACAAATTTGATGGAGCCCATAGTTCCATGATATGTGCCAAAGCAAAATCCTTAGTTACCATCGCCTATGTTACTGTAGTATGCTGTCTCGATGTCCAGGATCATTACATGTAGGTATTGGATTTTGGATGAGTCCTTCTGCGCCGACCCGTGGTCTTGCCCATACCTTGCCGCGTCGTTGGATAGTATTTTGTTTGTGGTATTAAATGTCGGATACGTAGTTGACGCACCCAAACTCCCTTACTATTGCCTCAGCCCTTCTCGCACATGCTGCGAAATCTTGATCAAACTCGGGCGACAGAGAAAGCCGGCCAGCACCCGCGTAGCTCTGGCCGCGTTTTCTCTTGCCTCCCCGTACCCGGCCACTAGGTGTAGAAAAAAAACGCAGCCGATGCCCGATTGGGTTGGAGTTGGGCAGGCCAAAGCGCGACGAGGGTGACTCCGGGAACGGAGGCTTCGCTTCACACGGAGGCTTAGGGGTCGGTGTCGTCTGCGTGGACCTAGGCATACTCATACTACCTCTCAAGAAATATTGTGATGCCCGCTTCTGCTCACGTGGTTTTGGGAACGAAAACGACGAGTAATCGCGAGCGACCACTCCACAATACAGTTTCAACACCTTTTTTATGGCGGCCATAGTTCCCTGTGTTGTGCCCAATAATTTCCTTTGTATCCATTGTGAAGGTTGACTTAATAGATACCCCGGAACATGCACGTAGGACCACGAGCACCCAAGATCACAGCGGTACGTATTTTTCGGTGGGCTTCAGACAGGACACCGCTATAGTCTTAAATCTCGAGTTGTTCGTACCGCGGACGTGCCTGTAATTTCCCCAAGAGTATTGCTGCAATACCGGGACGATGCGTTATGCAATATCCCAGTACAATTCTAAGGTTCTGCTCGCGTGCCAAGCTACGTCGACCATGTAAGAAATGCACGTTTCTGCGTCCTCGCTGTAATTTTCAGACTCACACTGGAGAGTTGTTGATCCGCTGTAATTTTTTTTTCTCTTCGCCGCCACCGTTCACATCGTCCCCGTGCAATCTTCTTATTCATGTTGTCGATTGTGTATACAGCTACAGTACCTAAGTCGTATCACTATCCCCCCCCCCTCCACACTGCTTACAATCATACGTGCATGGAAAATGTTTGTACCAGAGGTGCGTCAATGGAGATACGGCCGCGCTAAATTTCAGTATTTCAAGTGCTCCGGAGGAAACCTTCTTTCCTGACATGCTCGAGGGAGATCTGGTTTTGTCGTACCCCAAACCTGCTTCAAATTCATTTTCGAGTGACGGGGATCGAAGTGAAGACACGCTTCAGATTGGAAGTTCAAGTGGTGTGATTTGGAGCGTATCGGCGCTGCCGCAGTTGTTGGAGTCGGGAACGAGCACGATGAACTGGACTACGTTTCCCTCGTCGGGGTTGCTGCTTCCGGGAGAGAGGTGCGTGCGGTCACGAAGCTGGTCCAACACGTTCTGATCGGGGCGCACTCCCGATAGCCTGTTCAAGTCAGAACAGTGAAATGCCAAATTATAGATAGCCTCACAAACGACCCGAGGTACCGGTTTTATTTCTTCACGGCCTGTACAGTTAGTTGAAGATCAACGTGATAATATCTCAAGACACAACGGGAGTCACTTTTGAAAATGCGTATACGAACCTCTTAGAAGAGCGAACAAGATTCGGGCGACGTCACGATTTCTTGCCATGACCAATTCACTGATCTCAAGTCCGTTGCTATCAATGTTTGAACGCTCGGACATCATAAACCCTACTGTAACACGATGACGTATTTCAAGGTACCCTGGTACAGTATGTACTGCAAAACGGCTGACCTAAATCTATCACGACTCTGGAGTACGCATTCCTATCCATCCGTACGTCTGTAGCGCAAAATACACGTTTTCGTAAGAAATCCACCCGTATGTTCCAACTATTGGTATTTCCACAACTCTCCGCGTTCATGAGTGTGTACGACTCATACCGTCCTTTTTCAGCGGGGTGTGTAAATAATACGGCTCATACCGCCTGTGTTCAGCACGATGTCGGCCGCAGGAACTGACAAAGTCTCGGTACTTGCCGTACTCAGTATGTTGATCATCATTACACAATCTGCTGGTGCTCTGGGCTCTACTCGGGATTTCAAGAATGCTGGACGCATTTTCCAAACGTTCGCTGAATCTACCATATAAAACGAGATGGAAGTTCACAAGTTTTTAGCTGTGTCTGTATAGATGGCGACGGCAGTCTTTCCGATCGGTGATCATACGAAGCACGTATGACGGTATTGTGTGGTCGTGAGGGAGAGTCCTTGATTCTAAAGTTGCATGTGATACACATTTAGGTAATCCTCACATGAGGTGCCCGAAATCTCATCCGATGTGTAACTTGAATTACGTTTGTGCGCGCACCACGACCCACACTTCTTTAGGCTCGTCCTGAAACATACTAAAACGAGTCAGAGTATCATACTGAGCGGTCCTTGAAACGCTCAACCAGTCCGAACAAACTGAAAACTGCAAGTGTAACACCTGAAGTAGAACGAGTCGTTTTGTCGCGAGTGTGGACGTGTTGTTCCGCCCCTCAATCAGTGCATTCGCTCTGGATAATCACTGCCGAACCTGCAAATAGTTTCTGATATAGAACGACGCTTTGATCTCCGTGATCGACTGCTCGATGCAGGTTGTTCGTGTCGCAAAAACGTTCGATTTGAGCATACCAACGTATTTAATCGACAGACACTGTTCGAGGGTCGTTGTTCATTTTGAGGCTATTTCATTTTGGGGCTATTTCGGTTGCAACAGCGATTGTATTAATAAAATAGTCTAATCGATGCGCGTGGTACGTACTCATTTCGCCATCACTGCGCCGGCGCCTCCACCTACACGTTCAGCATCACTCTGCGTGTGGTAACTCTGCCAAGCCCAAGGTTCGACGGTATTGCAAATACCACCTTTAGAGTCGACGGAGCGGGGTCAAACAATGGATCACCGTCGGTGTCTTTCAACATCACCTTCTTCCACTGCGAGATCGGCCAGGTCTGGAGCGACACGAAGTCCAGCTCGGACAGTTCTGATCGAAACACGACCGAGGCATGCGAGCTATGCAATGACATCGTGGAAGGAGAGACCAAGGTGCGCGGTTCTTTTCACGGTTCAAGGGCGAGTTTGCCTTTTTCGAGCGCGAACTTTAGTATCGTTGACGGGACGCTTGCAAATAGCAAGTGGCAAACCTAAAAATTTTCCATCTGGTCCACAAGTTGGCGGTTGATATTGTTGGATAAACGTTTTTGGCCGGTCGCACGCTTCACTTAAGCAACTATCGGGTTGGTATGACACTTGTTCCCAGTGGTGGTTGGTTTCAAGACGATTGTAGGGACTAAACTAGATTTACTCGGGTTACGCGAATGTATTGGTGAAACGAAGGCATGTTTAGGGTGATGTGTTGAGGTTCCCATGTGAGGAGCTCAGACATAAACACCACCACCTACACCGTGGCATTACGTAACAGCTCCCAGAAGGTAGGTATTCCACGAATAATATTGCTCGCAATCACTGATGGTGTCCGACCGACGTTCGGTTGAGGGGCCCGGTCGGTCAAAATGTGTTTGGACGACAAGTTCCACCCGTATCTTAGCATGACCGTCCTGCCGGTCGCGGAACGTTGCGAGTGGACCTGAGCGGTGTCAAGTCGTGCGCCTCTGTTCCAGATGATTTCCAGCAAGCACGCAATATGCCGCTTCTTCTACTGCAACGACGGTACCTGGTTTTTTTAAGCTTGGGCGTGTATCGATCGATCTTTGCGACAGAGATTACCGACGTTATTGGTGCTGCTACATCTTGCCGTGTTTTTTTTCCTTTAGGAAGGTATACAGTACGCACCTCCCTATGTACTACATGCCTTTGGCAAGCCAATACCATACCAGTTTAGTTTGGGGCATCCCACGCGGTTGGAATCAATTCTGCTACGAGTGCATGCGTTCGGTCGGATTCTGACAGGTAATAACTGTTCGTGACCTCTTCACTAATCATTCGTTCGATATCTATCTGCCTTTTCAACGCGCAAGCACCATGGTTTTCAGTGAAAGGGCGCAAGCCTTGGATTACAAATGTAGAGGATCACCCCTCCCCCTCTCCGCTTCCCAGGTATCATGGGCGTACCCGTACTTTCTGCATATTTTTATGCTAGAATCTCACACTAACGAGCAAACATTCAACCACCCCCCCCTCTTTATCTGCATGGGTTGGTGTCGAGTTGCGACGACATCGTAACAAAAGCCACGAGGCGCTAAACATGCAACGTTCAAACTGCTCCTTCCTGTACAAATGAACACCGTGCAAGTGCACCACATCTACTGGAACAACAGACACAACACAACCGAAATGAATCCACAGTTATTTTACCGTACCATAACACAAACCAGATTTCGATTTGTTATTACTCGGCGAACATTGTTCTTGTTCCATGTGAAATAAACAACCAGACGTAAGCACGAAATAACTCAACCATTTTCTTTTTCTTTTTCATGCCCAGACGCAAGAACATGATAAAAACAAGGAACAATTGAAATTACTCGCTATTTGCCCTTATTATAATATTAGCCGGATTTAGACATGGAATTACTCGTTAATTTTCTCACCGAGACAAAAAACGCCAGATTCAGATGTGAACACTTGAACTAACCAGTTTGTTTAACCTCACAATAACACAAACAGGATGTAGACATGGAATTACAGAAGCAAACATTTTTTGCCCGATATGAAGTAAACAAATTATATCTTGGCACCATCGCTGTAAACTGACAACCTCTTGATTTCCTCACCAAACTAGATTTGGAGATGAACCATTATAAGTAAACAATGCAAGTTTCTCTATATTCAATTTGTGCGTATGTAGTTTCTCCCATATAGTAATCCTGATAGTAAATACATAAAACATGGACATTGCACCTGGCATGAACGCGGACCACGGTACATGCACACATAAAAACACATCAAGTTCACTCTGACATGTTTAATTCAAGTGGTGGTTGGGTCTCGTGGGAAGAAAGACGAAAAAAGTTCATTATTTCAAGTGGGTGGTGGACATCTGGTCTGAGCGTTCTCGTATAACCTCCGACACCCGGCGCACATACCATGTTAATGGACGCGATAGGTGTATGATGCATAACAACACATCAATCCCTATTATACGCATAACGCAAACTTCTTGCCATTGACCGAGCACATGACCAAAGAGAAAGGACGCCGAGAGGTACGTAGATATATTGTTAGTTTAAGGGATAAAAGCCGGTTAAAATTGTGAGGGTTTCGTCGGCCAAGCTTCAGACAGCAAGAGTCTACTCGGGAGCATTAGTGGAAAATGTCTCCATGGTGGTACTACGGTGTAGAAAGCGACGTACGGGGCTTCCTGCTGTGGCCGTAGGACCTTGTGGCATGCATACTGCCGTTTGACTTTGTACCGTATAAACGACGTCCTTGGTGGAAGGCAACCAGTGTAGGAGCAGGGCAAGAAGATAGAACAAACAATTATGTTACACCATGATTATTACCATGTAGATCGGCTGACATAAACGTGGGGTACTTGTGTTGAGTTTATCAAACTTAGACCCAGACTACGAGCCCGTGTTGGAGACGTTATTGAGTGCTTCGAACGGACGAAACAACTGAAAGACACCAGCGCCGTAATGAGTACTACGATTGGGAAGTCCTAGAAACTTGAACACTTCCCACCACAAATATTAGCACGACGAAGGCGGAGATATACTCGGAACATGTTAGGAGAGAGGCGGTTGGGCAGTGTGGGTAGAGGCTTACCATTTCGCAGCGGAAAGTACTAGTAGTTTTGATACAAGGATCGCTCATCGATAGGATGAGGATTGACTTCAAGCAGAAGCGCCATGAAGTAGGAGGTATTGCTATGCGGGATGAAAAGTAGAACGAGACAGGAACATTTCAGAGTCACGCCAAAGGCGAAAACGAGCATGGAGTGGCAGAGGCTAGAGGCAGAAAACGTGTCGTTGGCATGGGTCAGAACACTAGGATGGAAACTGTGTTTACTCAATAGAATAACTAGACTTCGAGAAGTAGTCCCAGGGGGACGAAGGTATGGAGAGGCAAGAAACAGTGCGTGGCTCAAAGCGGATAGGGTAGAAGCGTAGAGGTGCAACCAAGCGCGAAAAACAGGAATGGAAAAGGCAAAGAAACCTCAACGAAGAGATAACAGAGATACAAGTACAGTAGTAACAGCGGAGAAGGAACAATAGACAAGAGTAGATTGAGTAGTGAAAAAATGGAAGCTGATAATCGGATCAATCAACGTATGTGGATACGCCACGGAAAAGCGCAAAGTATTTCGAAACAAATAAGTGAACGCGATCTGTTATAGACGCGAATGGAAACTCGAGAGTTGCGGGAGAAAGACAGTGGGGAAATAGGATGCAAAATTAGAGAGTAAGCGTGGAGGGGGAGTACCACTCTGCTCCATTATATATGAACTGGTTTTACACAATTGTTTGAACCGGATATCCTTATATTTCGGGACAGAGTGGTACGAGGCACGAACATGATAGCAACAATAGTGGTGTGAAGGGAGTTGGTTTCGTGGTAAGAAATACCTGCGACATGATAGAAGAGATCAAAGACACCAAAATCGACTGAGGCATATAGACAAAGATACCAGGGAAGCGTGGAGTGAAACAAGGCTCATCGGGAAACATCTCAATGTCCCCAGTATCGATTGTTACGATCCAATATATACAGGGAAGATGCGGAGAAGTAGCAGTGGATCTGCACAAATATATATGGCAAGAAGATATAGGACTAATGGGACGTACTATTTCTAGAATTGGGAAGACAAACGAGCCGAATGACATATTGAACAACGCGGGCAAGAAACAATATATGATGATGAAGGTACGTTCAATGCCCTACAGCAAATTCAGAAGAAGATGTTGAAAAACTGTTCAGAGCCAGAATGGTCAGAGCCTACAAAAGAAGAAGGTTGTATCCGTAAGTAGTAAGGAGGTGGAAGTACATTTATGGGCGCAAGACGTAAGAACTACGAATAACTGGCTAAGATGGAAAATCAGCAAACGAGAGTTATCTAACAAGGACGAGGTAGCTAACAATACAAGTAGAGAATGTACATAGTTGAAGAAACAAACATCAGGAGGAGTTCCAAGAAGAGATCAGCACGAATACCCAGCACTTGTGCGGGCGCTACAAAATAGTATGCACAACAGCGATTGGAGAATATTTTAGGACACTAGAAGTATAAGAGCAATATGTCCAGGCCACTGCAAGTAAGGTAAGAGTAACGAACTTCATAGTACTAGTATGAAACAAAGCACTAAAACGGTGGGACGACGAAGCGAAAGAGATCACGACAGAACATACGAAAGATTTACACCGAGTCAAAAAGTGGAAAGATGGGAGGAACATGCTATGGCTGGAACGAAAGTATAATGCTGTGGTATTCTGACTCGATGTCCTGGATCATTTGATATCAGTATTGGATTTTTGGATGAGGCCTCCCGCGCGGCAGGGGTCCTCGTCCGGTATGTTTCCCCGCGCTGAGTGGGCGAGCGCATCGCTTGCTCTGCGCGGGGATAGTACCCGCAAATGATCTGGGAATCCAAGCCTATGAATGCTCATTCTACTGACTGGTGGGTGGGAAGTCTCAATAAATATTTCGTGTCCCCTCTGCTCACGAGGGTTTGAGAACGAAATGACGAGAGATCGTAAGCGACCACTCCACAATACAGATTCAAGACATTATTGATGGCATCCTCAGTTCCATGATTTGTGCCAAATCATGACCTTTGATGTCATCGCCAATTTTACTCTAGTATTCTGACTCGACGTCCTGGATCATTTGACGCAAGTATTGGATTTTTGGATGAGGCCAACTGCGTCGACCCGTGGTCTCGCCCATACTTCGTTGCGTCGTTGGATAGTATTTTGTTGTGTGTCCTCTAAATAGACCACTGGTCGGATACGTACTTGTCTCACCCAAACTTCCTTACGCTTGCCTCGACCCTGTCTCCCACATGCTGCGAAATCGTTCTCAAACTCGGGCGACAGAGGAAGCCGGATAGCGTCCGCGTAGCGTTGGCCGCGTTTTCTCTTGCCACCTCGGACCCGGCCATTAGAAGTAGCGCCAATGTAGTACTTTGCTATTGCCTCCGTCTTCCAACCCCCTATTTTCATTATCTCGTCCTCCGCCGTCCCGGCCAGGGATCTGGTGAGGGAGCCTCCCACTCGAAAGGAGTGCATCGTGAAATGGTCCGGCAGGCCTGCTTCCCGCATATGAACCTGCAGGGAAGCGGTCATTCGGGCTGCGGAGAGGGGCTGAGAACCCCGGCCGCCCTCTGTCGTAACCACGGGGAACATATGCCTGGCGGTTAAATCCCACCCAATCCGCGGCGCGGCTGATATGTACGCCGTAACCGCCCGGCTCGCGTACGTCTCCGGGCAGACGCGGTCTGCCAACACTACGACAGCCTCGCTAGAGGCACGAAGAGTCTTACGAAACTGAAAATTAAAAAATCAAGCCTCTGGACGCTGGGAGCCTCAGAATGTTCGCCCCAAAGTAAAGGAGAGGTCGCATCTCCTGCGCATCGAGAAAACTGCCAGCGCATACAGGGCAACATCTCTTGTGAGAGAGATACGTTCCGCCAGCGAACTAGCTACCTGCGCCCGCGACCTCATGTCGCTCAGCAGGTCCATTAGTGTGTGCTCCAACATGGGAGCCGCCTGATTTGCCGGGACACCGACCTGTTTTTGCTCCTCGGACACTAATGTGAGGTACGAATCTACCAATGGACTCGCGCAAGGGTTGCCTACCCGGCGGGCAGAGTCCCACTCTTCCCCTTTTCCGTGTTCTTTTATGGATATTTTAAGCTTAGAGACAAATGCTTTTCGCATTGACTCAGCCGCGTACCGTCTTGCGCACGAGGACCCCGCCAGACACGCGTCGTCGGTCGCACGGCCTACGCCCGGGCAAGACTTCGCATGCACCAACTTGGTGCCTTTTCCCTGAGTGTCAAGAAAGCAGAGGAAATCGAAGACATCATCCGGCATTGCTGTCATCCAACCACGGGATCCGGCCGAAATGACGAGGACGAACGCGTCAAACTCATCGGCTACTCTACTTTTCCGTACTTGCCCGGGCGCCCTTCCATCTCCGCCAATACGCGGCGACGCCTTGCCCGGAGCTTCTGGACATCCACGACGACCGGCGACCGCTGTGAGAAGCGCGGGGCCGGCAGAACCCGAACCGGCTGCACGCCGCACTTCCAACAGAAATTAAACTGTTCAATGTTTTCTTCGTGGCATGCGGCACAAAACGCGAACCGCACCAAGTGCCGGGTCGTGGCGAAACCTCCGCGGGTGGAAGCACCCTGAACGGGACGCCCGCGGGCGCTCTGTATACAGTCAAAAACCAGAATGGACCACGATAGCCCGTGGGCGTGCGGAAGCGTGTGAGCGCGCCCGCTTTGTGATGGTCCCCGACCGAGGGGAGGGGGGGGGTCGTTAGCAAGCTCGTATTATCAGAAATATGTAGCTTTTTAGTATTATTTTTTTTATTGTAATTTATTATTTTGGGCATTACTAGCCCAATCGGCGGAAGTCCACCTCGTACGTTATCATCCTCCAGCGAGGGTACGGGCCAATTCCTGAGACCACCATTCGCACTAGGCCACTGAAAGTGTCCATCCGCCGCCGCCGGGGCCACCTCGATAGACCTCACCGTGGCGAGTTGCAACAAGGGGAACGAATACGCCTTCACATCTGGCAAGAGGGCAACCGCGTGAGCCTTGCATTCCGCCATGTGTTGGACAATGTGTCCTGCCATGATAGGGGTGGGAAACAATATCCAGACGCCGGGCCTCCCGTAGCCGGCACGAAAGAAACATCCTGCGCAAACACGTCGATCCCTGACGAACCCGCACAGTCGTACTGGGAAAAGAAGGGAAGTGCCTCCCCCGTTAAGGGGGATCGCACGACCGACGCCGTACATGCCATGAGGTCCACATTGAAGGGGCCCATCTCCGCCCATAACCCTTCAAAACATGCAGGCGCCATGCGAATAATGGCTTCCCGTGACGGCCGTGAGAGTGCATCCGCGACTCCGTTCTCAGCCGTCGGGATCCACTTCAACGACAACATGAAACAGTATTCTACCTGGAGCTCGAACAACTGGACCAGTAGTGCGTGATTCTCGCGGTTTCTAGCACGTCCCCGGTTAAAGGCGCCCACTGCCGACTGGTTATCCACGTCGATGAGCACTTGCGCTCGCCTCAACACGTTTGGATGTCGGGTACAAAATTGCCGTAGGAGGTGATATAGGCCGCACATCTCTTTCTGGTTGATGTGCTTTTTCAACCAGTCTGGTGGGAACACTCCCCCCGCGGGGAAGGTGCCCGCGGCCGTGTTCACCACGCCCCCCCATGCGACCGAGCACGCATCCGACGATCCGCTCGTCAAGGTCGCCGAGAGATGCCGTGTCCGTTGCCACGGCCCTTCTTGCGAGGTAGCTGTGATGGCCAACCAATGCCTGAACTCGCCCAACAGGTCCGCCCGTGAGTCGTGCGTAAGGTCGACGGTGCACCGACCTGACTTCTCGAGTTCCGCGATAACCGCAAACATCGGGTGTGTCCAAAGCGATGCCGGTCGAGTAGCGACCGTCATGCTCATGCACTTACCTACGATGCGCTGGAGGGTACGGAAAGATAACTGTCCTCCGTCCACCGCCACCAGCAGCAGCGGCTGCAACTTATCCAGCGTCTCTAGCGGCACTCGGAATGTAGCGGTGTCCGGAGTCACACACTATACCGAGGTATTGTTGCTGCTTCGTTGGCCGGAAGTCGCACTTCTTTGCCGAAAGGAACTGACCGCACAGAAACGATACCAGCATAGCAACGTGTGTCGCCTCCCCCGCCGCCAGCCATTGCGCACGCGCCGCTTGCCCGTGGGAGGCCCGAAGGTTGCTGATCCACGAGTCGTCGAGATACGGCAACGCCGGAATCACTTTGGAACGAGGACAGGCTCCCTTCGCCTCGTTGAGGGTATGGTAGCACCACGGACTCAGACTAAAGCCGAAAGGCATAACGCACCAGCAGTAATCGATACCGCCATGCGAGAAACCAAAGAGTGGCCAGGAGGACGGACGCAGGAGGACGTGGTGAAAGGCGGAGGCGTCATCCAGCGAGGTAATGAAACACCCTTGTGAGGCAACGCTAGCCACCCGCGCCACCGTATCCATAGAAAACGAGATCTTTTTGCACCGCTTGTTTAACGGCCTCGCGTCGTAAATCAAGCGGGGCTTGGTCTCTTCTACCGCCAGCGCCATGATCAAACGGGGACGTAGCGGCCCCCCGGGGCCCCGGACGTCCGCCCACCTCACAACACACCCACGGTCGACGAGGTCCTGCACTTCACCGTCGACAAACCTAGCGTAGGCAGGCGGGATGCGGTTTTTGAACACCGCCCCAGGGAACCGGCCTACGCTATACGGGCGGTCGACCGACGGGCCGCTATATTCCTTCAGGAGAAGGTCGTGGAGGCCCACCCCTTCGCGTATGTACGACACCAGCGTGCACCGAAGCGGGTGGTCCTGCAGGATGATGTCCTGACAGAAATCCACATGTCGGCGGACAAAACCCGGCACGAACTGTTCCCCGTCACGCCTTGTATCCCATACCGGGGCATCCCACGGCATACGTCGCCGCGGGTCCTGCATGTGATCAAGAGCGACGTCCGCCACAGATGGTAACCGCCCGGGAACGGCGGGCAGCGCCCCCGAGCGCACCCACTCACGTTCGACGGCGCCCAGCGGTGGCGCGGGCAGCATGAGGGGCCGCACGTGGGCGTGGCGCCTATCGAGGCGCTGGAACCAAACGCCAGCCACCACCTACGGCACCACGTAGCGAAAGGGAGGGGGTGTCCGGATATACATACGCATAAATCCCTCCTGTACACTTATAGGAATATCCCTGCCGAGGAGGGCGCGGCGATCTGTCAGGTCCCGAAACACGGGCCAACGTGCGGAATCCGGTCACCGACCCCCACACCACTTTGTACGTACGCAGAATATTTTTCGTGTACCCTTCGGAGGCGTACATTAGTTCCACGCCGCAGCGCCTTTTTGTTTTGTTTTAGTTATATATGTGTGTATTCGGGCTAAAACGTCGAAGCGATGCTGTGCATCCAAGCTTGTTGTTGTTGTTGGAGTTTTTTTTTAATATACATATGTGTATATTTGAGCTAAACGTCGAAGCGATGCTGTGTATCCAGGCAGGTTGTCAAGAAAACATGACAATTGCAGACACTGGCAACGCAACTCCTGGCGAATCTACAAGTATGTCAATACGGTAAGCATGAAATTGTGGATATCGAGTTGCGTTGGTGTCAGAGTAGGTTTTGGTCCGTCACACACATCTACAACGCGGACGGGGAAGCCCGGCAGTCGCGACCGCACTACCCATGTGTCATACAGTTAAGCAAGATGACCGTGAAACCTTACTGACGTGACCCGGGTGAAATTCTCCGGCAAGACCTGGGCCAACTCGGCCCCTTGCCTCAACCTACCGGAGCTCCGCGGCAGCGCGATGACTGCGTGACCATAAAACAAAGCACTAAAATAACTCCTAAATATAATATGGTCGTTAATCAATGTGTGACCCGAGCCGGTTGTCTTGGACCCAACCTGGCCTAGGCTCGACATATCAGAACCCTCGCGGCCCCGCGGTGACTGCGTGAAACATATTTATTTTTTTTATACACTGACGGGGTAGCCCGGGGAACGCTACCACGCTACCCATGAGCCATACAATTCGGCAAGATGATCGCGAATCCATATGGATGTGAGACGAAACAAAAGCAAAAGAAAGAAACAAACCTGCGGGTTAAGTCCGGGGCCAACTCGGCCCTTTTCCTCAGCCTACCCGAGCTCCGCGGCAGCGCGGTGACCGCGTGAATGCATGACATAAATATATACCCACACTCAAACATGAACATGCAGCGATACTGACCCGAGACGATGCACCTGCCCCCCTCCCCCCTGGCCTTGCCTCGACATCCCTGATCCCCCCCCCACCCCCACCCCCCCCTCCCCGCGGCAGCGCGGTGACCGGGTGAAACCAACAATTGTACGGAACAGACCAGATGAAACCCGACCCTATGACCGTGCGACCTTGTCGACACATGTCGGGGCACACGTACTATAGAGCTGAAATATACAATCAACACCAACCAAAAGTCACCATTCGAATCCTGCACGAAAACACCCAACCCCCTGTCCTTGTCGCGTGTCCCGGAGATGAGCCGATCAGTACGGGCATGTTCCACGCGCTTGCAACGGGAGCAAGCAAAGAAGGCACAGTTCGGTGATCGTGGTTGGGGTTCCTCCCCGCCGCCGTACACCTGTCGCAAGTAGGGTTTCTCGGAACCGGCTGGATGTGCTGTTGTTCCTCCTGCATCATTCTATTGAAGCGGGAGATCGCCAATGGCGCCCGGTTCGACGGAGGTGGCGGCGGTGAGATGCCCCCCCCTCCACTACCCCCGTCGCCGCCACCGCCCCCTTTGCGGAATCCCTTCCCACTCTTGGCCTTCATGGGTCCCCCCGACCCGGGGGAAACGAGAGCGTGATCGGCTGCGCAGCGGTGGCGGACGAGCGCCACCCCCCCGCCGGCAGCGGCCCAAACCCTGTGGGCGGCGCCCGCTGCCAAGAGCCCCCAGGGGGCGCTGCGTGGCCACGGAACGCGGAGGCGCCATGAGGCCTCGCCCCCCGGGTGCCGCCCGCAGAGGGCACCGCCCCAACCTTGGTCCCCGGGCGCTGGGCCTTTTGGATGGCACGGGTATCCTTCAAGTCCCGCTCAATCTGGTCTTTTGACAGACCGTGGGTGTTAGGGAGTTTATCGGTAAACACCGAAAGGGTCACCGCCGCGCAGCCGAACCGCCGGAGGATAAATTCCCCCCTGGTAAGGGTGCGCTCCAAGACGCTATTGGCGTGGGGAGCCCCAAATCGTTGGCCAGACTGGCCGCCCTGCGCACTGCATGCTCGAAATGAAACCAATTGTAGGCCCCGTCCGGATTGCGCCAACGTTTTGTCATGTCGACGATGCACTGCTGGAACTATCGCCGAACAGCAACAACGAACACCGCGAGGTAGGCGAGGTAGGTAATAACGTGGGCTCCGCCGTACCAGCTCCAGCATCGTATATACAGCAACATCGCAGGCAGAGCGTGCGAGGACGTCCCCGAAGGACCGTACTCTTCCACGGCGTGCACACGGGCAGAGAGGGGAAGCAAGCGGGCACAGCCGCACCTGGCACCTCTACTTCCATTACTCAGATGCACAACGGTGTGTGCCCTAAATTAGTCGCCAGAAACTTAGTCGAGAAACTAGCGGGTACGCCGGTACCATCTACTTCAGCATCCGACACTCACGTACCCACGGAGTGTGTACGATATTTCACGAAGAGCTTCCGCACAAATTTCTGTAGCGAAAATTCTGGTCGGACAAAACGAGCGAGTACCCTGGTACCAGGACACCTTCACATCAGACCCCTCACGTACGCACGGCGTGTGTACACTAGCTCATGAAGTACATCTCCATGAAATTCCAGTGGAAATAGGTCGAAAAGCAGCGACGAGCAGGTACCCCGGTACCAAATACCTCGGCATCAGACACTCACGTACCCACGGCGTGTGTACGATATCGCATGACGTATTTTCCTGCATAATTTAGCGACATTCCACGACTCAAATATCCACGGCGTGGGCGCCAAGAGAGTCGAGAAACGAGCGGGTACTCCGGTACCAGATACGTCAGCACGAACAACACAGAGAAGCGAGCGGGCACCCCGGTACCAGAAATTCAGCATCAGACATTCACGTCCCCACGGCGTGCGTACGAGATGTCATCAAGTACTTCTCCATAATTGTTTGTTCGTTTGCTTGTTTGTTTGTTTGTTTGTTTGTTTGTTTGTTTGTTTGTTTGATTGTTTGTTTTGTTTTTGTTTTGTTTTGAAATTTTGACAAGAAACGAGCGGGTACGGACGCCTCGACATGGGAAACTCAGGTACACACGGCGTGTGTGCGATATCTCATGAAGTGCTTCTATACGCTTCTGGCGACACTCACGTACCCACGGCTTGTGTACGGGATCTCCGGAAGTGCTTCTCCATACAGATCTAGCGAAGATTAGGCGAAGAATGAGCGGGTACCCCGGTACCAACCACCAAACATCAGACACTCACGTACACACGGCGTTTGTACTGAAATCCCATGAAGTACTTCTCCATCAAATTCTAGCGGAAATTAGACGAGAACGAGCGGGTACCCCGGTACCAGATACCTCAGCAGCCGATACTCACGCACATACAGCTCAGCATCAGACCCTCACGTACCCACGACGTGCGTACGAGATCTTAGGAAGTACTACTCCATGTATATATTCATATATATATTAACGAGAAGCGAGCAGGTACCCTGGTACCAGACACCTCAGCCGACGCTCACGTACCCAAGGGATAAGTACTATATCTCTTGAAGTGCCTCTCCCTACCCTTCGAGCGACACTCACGTACCCACGGCGTGAGTACAAGATTTCATGAAGTACTTCCCACCAAATTATAGCGAAGATTTGACGAGAACGAGCGGGTACCCCGGCACCAGATACACTCCGCGTCAGACACTCCCGTACACCTGGCGTGCGTAGGAAATTTCATGAGGGAACTCCACAAAATTCAGCGGAAATTGGACGAGAGACGAGTGGGTACCCCGGCACCAGATGCCTCAGCATCCGATACTCCTGCACACACGGCGTGTGTATGATATCTCGTGCATCAAATTAAAGCAACACTCACGTACACCCGTCGTGCGTACGAAATATCATGGGGTACTTCTCCATAAACGTCTAGCGGAAATTAGGCGAGAAACAAGCGGGTACCCCGGTACCAGATCCCTCAGCGTCAGACACCCACGTACTCACGGCGTGTGTATGTTGTCTCAAAATTATATGCGACTCTCATGAAGTACTTCCCCACAAAATTCAGCTAAGATTTGAAGAGAACGAGCGGGTACCCCGGCACCTGATGCACTCAGCATCGAACACTCACGTACACCCGGCGTGCGTACGAAATTTTCATGAGGTAACTCTCCACAAATTGCAGTGGAGGTTAGGCGAGAGACGAGCGGGTACCCCGGTACCAGATACCTCAGCACCAGATACTCATGCACACACGGCGTGTAAATGATATCTCATGACGTGCTTTCCCATAAAATTATAGCAACATTCACGTACCCCCCCGTCGTGCATACGAAATATCATGGGGCGCTTTGTCCTAAACGTTTAGCGGAAATTAGGCGAGAAACAAGCGGGTACCCCGGTACCAGATCCCTCGGCGTCAGACCCCCACGTACCTACGGCGTGTGTATGTTATCTCAAGTTATAGCGACTCTCACGCACACACGGCGTGCGTACGAGACCTCATGAAGTACTGCTCCATAAAATTCAGGAATTTGACGAGACAGAAAAGGACGAGTACCCCGGTACCAGATACCTCAGGATCCGACACTCACGTACATACGGCGTGTGTGTTTGATATCTCAAGATGTACTCCTCCTTCAATTTCTGGCGACACTCATGCGCACACGGCGTGCGTGTTGAAGTTTATGGAGGACGAGCGGGCCAGATTCGAGTACCTCGGATCTTCAAACAGCAACACGGACAAAATCAATTAGTGACGGGTATGAAACACGTGACCTGGAGAGCACGCCGCGGGGGCAGGTGCAAGTGCCTCGTATACAGCAAACCTCAGCGCGTACGCGGTGACAGCCGCAACGGACAAAAAACCTTGTGCACAACACTAGCCGAGAAGCTACCGGTCTCATGAAGTACGTTTCCCTAACATCCTTAGTCCAGGGAGGAGCGGGTACCCCGGTACCAGCTACCTCAGCATCAGACCGTCGAGTAAACACCGGCCTGTGGAAGTTAGTAGCGGACGAGCGGGCCAGATTCGAGTACCTCGTATCCTCTAAACAACTGCATGGACAAATGTCACACAGCAGCCCGGACACATCAACCAGTGACGAATATGAAACCCATGACATGGAGAGCAATCAACACCTCAGCATCAGATCCTCGCATACACACCGGCGCGTGAAAATTTGGCATAGGACGAGCGGGCCAGATTGGAGTACCTCGTTTCTTGTAAAGAGCTGAACGGACAAATCACGTGACGCATATGAAAACACTTGGTATGAAGGGCACCCCGCGGGCAAGATTCAAGTGCCTCGTATATGCCCAACAGCGGCACGTACAAGGAGCGGGCACAGTGGACAAAGCCATTGCTGTGCACACGTGCCCGGCTATGGAGGTCGTATATCCCCCCAAACGGGCCCGACGGACGAAGCCACTCTGTGCCTCGTATACTCCGAACAGTAGCCCGCACGGACAAAAGGCACTCCTCGACTCAGAGCGAGAGAAATCTCGTATGAGTCACAGGTCAGCGCGTTCTCGTATGAGTCACAGGTCAGCGCGTTCTCGTATGAATCACAGGTCAGCGCGATAAATCAATACCCGTACATCAGTAACAGAATAATGTTCGTATACAAAAACCATAAAAATGTTCGTATCAAAAAAACAAACAACAGTAAACCGTACCGCAGTACAAGAATAATGTACGGATACAGAACATATAACACGCAAACAGTACTCGTTCAACCGTGCGTACCTCGGGGGAGTGCGTCTCGGTGATCAGCCCGAGTAAGTCCTTGTCGACCTGCGTCCGCGTTCGTGCTGCCCTGATTCCGCCGCGCCCGACACACACGCCCCACCAGTGCTCGCTCCCGCAGAGCCCGGGCCCCCCGAGGCACTCCCACTAGTCGCCGTCCCGACTGGGGTCGATCGAGCTGCTGCGCTCGCCCCACCAGGCCTTCCGGCGGAGGTCGTCAAAGCTGGGGTGACCTCCCCTTCTGCCGTTTGGGCCGCGAGCGCTCCCGTGCCTGCCTCCACCGCCTCTTCCTCTGGCCGACCCGTCGAGACGCCTCCGTCCCCCACCTCGGAGGCCCGGTGGAGAAGGACGCAGTGTTCGGACTGCAAGAGCAGGCCATGGAACTGAAGGAGGTCCAAGATGTGGCACACCATCAGGCGCGTCGTCTCCACCTCCCGGTACGCGCGGGACGCCCCTCCCCGAGAGGACGTCGCCTTTTTCTCCGCCGCCTCCAGCACCTGGGGCCAGGTGTGTCCGCGCCCGGGCGAGGGGGAAACTGCATCGCCACCCAACCTAGGGCGCACGAAACTTGTAAGCGCGAACTATCGGCACAGCTGTTGCCCGTCGTCAATAATACGCGCTCCAGGTCCAGTACCATGCCCGCCCCCAAGGCACCGGGCATGAAGAAGGGAAGATTTCCAGCGGGGTCATCGAGTCCACGAATGTCGCAGACGCCCGGTCGGGGTTGGGGTTGGGCAAGGGTAACGTGGGCGCCGCCGGGGCCGGAGCCGTCGCGTCCGCCAGAGGCGTTCGGGTCGGTGTCAACCGCGTGGTCCTAGGCATCTCGTTCACCTCTCAATATATATTTCGTGTCCTCCTCTGCTCACGAGGTTTTGGGAACGAAATGACGAGTGATCGTAAGCGACTCCACAATACATATTCAAGACAGTTTTGATGGCATCCTCAGTTCCATGATTTGTACCAAATCATCACCTCTGATGTCATCGCCAATTTTACGAGGTAGGTCAGACAAAATGGACATGGGAAGGCATGGGATAACACACGAATGAAGAATATGTGGGCGGGATGAAGCAGGCATGGTTAAGCTGGAAGCAATACTGGTGATCAAGCCGGAATAGCAGACACGGGAATAGCTGCCTTCAGACCACAAATTGGTAAAATAGTTAGTAGTTCGGAGGGCAAATATTGTTCCAGAGCAGACGAGCGTTACAGTATGCTAGGGACGTCAATACCCAACGAAATATTCAAAGTAGTATTCGAAAAATGAATCAACGCGTGGGAGGAGGCCGATCCAGACTCATCAGAATGGGGAGACAGTGGTGTAGAAGGATTGCAGAGAGATAGTTCACGAGGAATAATGGTAAAGAAGTGCGTAGGTAAACTTCGGAATACGAAGTCCGCGGGGGCAGCCAAAGTAGTGTTTTCTTGAACGTTCCGGGGTCAAGGAGAGGTTTCCACGATCGAAAAAGAAATACGCACCTAGGACGTGAAGAGAAGAAGTAATATTGAATTAGCATTCACAAAAAGAAGAGGACTATACTCCTAGTGAGATAAAGCTACTGAGCACAGTCGACAACACGTTTGACATATTTTTTAAAGATAGAAAGAGAACAAAGATAGAGAAGGAAAACGAGGTCAGCGAAGGGTAAGTAGGGTCCAGGCCAAACCGTAGCTGCGTAGACCACGTGTACACATTACGTTATCATGATATAAGGTAGGAAAGACGCGGTGCTAACAACGTATGGCCGATTTTAAGATGCCAATGACACAGAAAGTTGGGCGAAATCCAGTGTGGAATTATACGAGGGAGATGCGCAATACCGGAGTTATGTGTAGAATGATAAAACATATGACAGCATGTGCGACAAGGGATGTGACGCTGAACGGGCAAATATCGAGCTTCGTTGATACTGTACAAGAAGCTGCACAGGTATATACGTTATCACTTACTCCAATCAAGGTATTAATCAGCGGCCGGATGGTAGCAGTAAAGAGTGACTCACATTAGGGGAGTATACCGTGGCGGGATTACTTTTCCCGGACGAGTTCGTGGGCTACCATGGACACCTGACGGATTGCTCGAACATGTAGAGGAGGGACGTCTGTATAGTACAAAACCAAATGGAGGGCGGCGGCGAAAGAAGAAATGTGCGTAGTAGTTGGACGCAACGAAAATACGGTGGACCCGGCAAACGCAAGTTAGAAGTGAAAAGACGGTGAATTACCGATCGTAGCCCAGTATACGTATTTCGAGTAGAGATTTCAAAACACTGCTCACGAGATCAACACATCGCTAAAGTACGGAGAACGTGTCAACCACACATAGGCAGATGGAAGTCCCTACAGGTTCACACCTTGCCGTCAGGACTAAGACATGCATCCCGATGAATATGATAGTCCGCATACTAGAATACGTCGGAGGCGTATGAATAGGGGACGCGAAGTTCGTCACACTGCTCGAAGCAGTACATGATGACAACAGCTAAACATATATACTAGGTTCAAGTTTGACGAATAATACAGTACTGAGAGCCAAACTGGGAAAATTCCCACTTACGAAGCAGAAACGTGTGAAGGTTGAAACGCCAAACAAAGTTGGCACAAACCATAGCTGACAGTTCTCGTGGATGGGTGAGAGTATGGAAATGTCGAGCTGGAATTAGGTGGGATAGCGTCGTCCAGAAAGTGTGGAGTTATTTGGGACAGCACCAAGAAGAGATGATGTCTGTAGAGACGATTGGGAGGTACAGGACGGAAGCAGAACAAAGGACAAACAGAAGGTGAACACTAGGGACAAGAAATAAGGTGGAATCGAAGACACCTTTGAACGTGTACGAGTGGTTTTGCGAAGGGATATTCACGAAAACGTACTTCCACGGTCCAATCAGCTTCGCGAAAACGTCACAACTGCGATTCGTAAACAAAGACTGACCTGCTCAAACGAAGAAAGAGGCATACCAACAGCCGGGAGCAAGAGGTAGATTGACAGATATGCCTGTGTGTCAAAGCAACAAGGAGAGTAGAACTAACACAGTATGGCAATGTGAAATGCACAAAAAGGAACGACATGTGTCTAAGAGGAGACGAGGGAAATAGACGAATCTGAAATCTACATGGAGGAGTTTGGTTCGCTGGATAACAGTGAGAAAACAATCGCTATCTCAGAACATAGATGGTGGCCACCAGCCGGGAAACAGAAAAAGGGGGTACGATTATTAGCAAAACGTTCCTAGGTGACATATGGAAACATTGTAGGGAGTGCCCGACTGTTCGAGGAGTCTCTTTTATTAGTACTAAACGGTGTCACGTCTCGTAAGAGATATGTGGTCAGTTGTTAAACGACTGAGGCAAGAAACAAATGAGTACTCCTCTCCCCCCCGCACCATATATACCTTGTATTAAAAAATACGTTGGGTTGCCGTCTTTTTTACGACGACGCTGTATAACACGCTTCTTACAGCGTAAGCTGGACGGTCAGGGTACCGTTGGTTTGTTGTTTTTGTTCTAGCAGTCAGCACGGCTGGCGGTCAAGTTCGACTATTTTTGTGTGGGAAGAACCTTCGCTCCGTACAAGGAGAAATTTCTTATCACGTAGTGTGTATATGGTGGGGCGCCCACAAAGCAGTTAAATAGTAAACCTAATACTGTCTCTGGAATTGCCAACACAAGAAATAAAAAATATTAATTGATGTTGTCACCCATATGCCAGAATATCTGCCTCTGAAGCCGTTCTTTTAGTAGGATGCAGCTCACCCTTCATGCGACTCGCCCCAACACATCACGATGCGTCGCGTTTAGTGCAGAAATGTCTGCCTGGTCGGTGAAAACCCGACGTGCTCCGTCCCGGCTCTGTAGGGATTCGAGGTTCTATGGTCACGCGACTACGGCCATGCATGATAATGAGTACCCCCCATCCGGTCTATGGTCATTCGACTGACGCCATGCACGACGAACACACCAACCCCCGCCGGTCCGGTAAAGCCCGACGTGCCCCGTCCCGACATGCTAAAGATGCTAGAGTCTGTAGTCACACCACTATGAACATTCAGTATCTGGAGTACACTCCACCCGTGACGGTAGCAGGAGACTATGCATGCCTCCCGCTCACTTTGCTTTTCATCACTTGTCACAAACATTCCCGGACTTGTTCCGAAACACTCCTTGTGTACAGGGGGTTGAGTGTGACAAGCCCGGTACCACGCTGGAGACGCTACCTGTGGGGGAGGGGTACTGGCGGGGCGCGCTGGACACGGTCTTTATCCGCAAGTGCCCTAACGAGGTATGCCTGCAACATAGGGATGATTTTTACAGTAGGGATGCAACGTAGTATTCGTTGTGGCCCCTTGGTTGAGGAGAACTACACGCCACTCATGAAACGGTGTTTTGAGTGAAGTGGGTAAAACGTCCAATGGCGTAAGTATGCAGCAAATCATGAGGTGAGTTGCAATAGCGAAATACTATGATGTTGCGTAGAACGTCAGCGAAGCAGCCCCGCCAGTCAGTCAACGTCCATCAAGGAACTGCTGTCCCTATTCTACATAGTATGTCCAGTACGTATATGAGCTCCATACCCAGTAGCACGCGTGCTACGTACGCTAAGTGCAGGACTGTTTGTGAACAATGATGAGGCCCCTCACTCATGAAGCTTTCTGATCCATCTGCACCCAAACGTCGACTTTAAACACAACATATAGCCTAGACCGATGCGATCACGGTTCCACTGGACATGCATGCAATTAATCGTTCACTAAAAACACGAATGCAGTTAGAACCTGCGTGATTTTTAGTTCGTGAGTGTAGGAAGCCCCGTCGGTGAAATAGTGACTCGACCAAACGGTTGCTTACCGTGCCCCGATCGCACGAGGCTTCCAATGCCCTTCCCACATGCATCAGTGGTCGATGGGTGTTTGCCTGCATTCGTTTCCTGCCCATTTGCCTTCATAGGTGTCTGTCATTATTAGCTCTAACCACACACGAAGCAGCGAATCGTCTGACGCGTTTCATATGTAGCCCCAACGTTTGTACCTGGTGCTTGGTGTGTAGGCATGCTCCTACACATATATCGTTATAACGCCAGCTCTCCCTCTTGGCACCGCCTCTCCGAAGGCTGATACTGTACGAGACATGGGTATCCCTGAACTGCGGTATGCGACGTGCGCTTCAAAGTCCGTTCGGTGGTTCCCACCCGGTTTGCGCAACGGCGTCGAGCGGCCAGATATGGGCAAGGATAGGAATATACGCTTTGGGCCAACACATTTCTGACTGCCGCGGTATCCCGACCATTACAACTGAGGAGCTAACCATTATTGTCTGAGTACAATATTTGCGTTGAATGTTGTCTGTTGTATATCTGCGTAGACCATCGCGTTGCATTTACGTTTTATCCTGTTACCGGGGTTAGTAATATTAACCAAATATGTTTAGTGAAAAAAATGAAATATATAGGTTTTTGTGTGTACCCTCTAGGTCCTGTTCACTAAGGTCCCTCGAAATAATTTCAATGTCTGAGTGACCTGCTAATAGTTTAGATGCCTACTGCACTATACGTGTAGAGCTCTTCGCGCATGGAGACCAGTACAGCAGGTTCATACGAATCATCGCTCGTGTCAGCAATGCTGTCAGTCTGTGGTGTTTTTAATTCTACCCCAAAAACATGACCTCGGGCGTGGCACCCTTTCACGCGATGACTGCTGTTGCTGTCTCGTCCTGTCTTTTCTAGGCTAGTGGATACTTCATGCCGCATTAGAGCTTTATAAACTACCTTTCAAAGGTTTTCTCGATGAGGTATGAATCTGTGGGATGTGTCTCCCAGGTGGTTCAGTGGATACACCCGAATGCTACTATAACGGGGGACCATATTATATGGGACCTACGGTACACATTAAATCCTATATATTTTTCCACGTTTACTAAACACATTTGGTCCTATTTACTATGGTCTCCCGCAAAAAAGGTTCACCTTAATTTTCGACAATGCCCTGGTGAAAGATTGAACGTATTGTGTCGAACATATAAAAGAATCGACTACTGAGAGCTAGCTCATTCGACGCTATGGCACGAGGGAAGAAACGGCTCAATTCTTCTCGTCGTACGATTTCAACGTACATACCGTACTTGCGAGGGAGGAAACGATCTTGCTATAAGACTTCGGATGTGAGTCACGACTATTAGTGGGAGGGGAGCGACAACAAACGATCGAGCGTAATAAATGACATCGAAAAGAAAAAGAGCACAACGTGGCATGCGTCGTTAGTGTGTTGTTAGAAGTGAGTACCAGTTTTCTTCGCTTCTCAGATCGTGCGTTATTGTCAGCCGCCAAGCCATATAGATCGGCAGAACAGCGTATACGTGTTTGTTTGTGGACTAACCCCTGGGTTTTTTTCCGGGCGCACGGTGGTTCTGCAGTTGCCGTTCCAACAACATAGTAAATGGTACGGTTGTTCTTTAGACAAGGACTGCGTGATGAAAGCAATCACAGTTGAGACGTTCAATGTTGTGTGCTGAGGGTCTCGTTGTACCATCGTCGTTAATGTTCGTGATACCCTGCCGCTCATGATCCATGCATCCACGCCACATGATAAAGTGCGCATGCCCCCAACATGACGCGTTCCAGCACATATATATATATATATCTTTCGTACACTATCTTGCGGTCCTCTGTCTTGGATGTACGCGTATCCGAGCTTGTCGTATGATTATTGATAGCTGTCTATTATCGCATCATAACATTTCGCCGACAGCTCCTTGCCGTATGATGCTACCTCGCTGTCGTCATCGTTAAACACTTACGCCCTGCCATTGTAGGACGCATGCAAGGGAGGCTCGACTGTTGCAAGCGTGCAGGAGTACTGCATGGATGGCTACAAAGGACCTAGTGAGTACCCAAAACCTCATGGGCGCGGTGTGTACGGTCAGTATTTGCTTGGTTCGTTTGACCCATGCCTTCGGGGTGTTACGGCGTCGAGGCTATACGCTTCACAATACGCGTACAAATACAGGTGTAGCTCCCTGTTCTCCTCACGCTCCGCACTCAAACATCTCTATGTGTTTCTGGCCCAACGAACCTGATTGCGAGAAACACCTCAACTTCATCCGGATGCCCAACCGCGAATATAGGTATTCAACGGAACTATTGCACGTATCGTTGGTATTCAACCGATGGTGAGTTAAGGGCACCGACCGCTCGGAACATTTTCGGGCCAAAGCCGTGCGACCTTCAGTGTAAAACGGCATGATAGTGTGATGGCGTTGAGGTTGCGTGCTACAGAAACGTTGCGATGTGTTTCAGCTCCGTTACCTTGTGCTTCATGTGCGTTGTAAATTGCGTGGTTTTGCTTTTCCGTGGCGTATATTGACTGCCATATGTAGCGTTACGGGAAGGATTGAGAGAAAAGAATAGACTCGACTAAACGTCGGACATCCAACACCCGCGTGGGTTCGCGTCTTCGGCGGTATGCTGCCGCGGTTTGGCTCCGCGGGTTTCTCCCATGCCGCATGAGCGGGAGCATAACGGTACGATTGGTGTTGCACATACGCGAGCGGGGCGGGTGGGGGGCGAAGCAGATCTCCGTTGTGTTACCTGAACCGCAGCGTCCAATCTCAATAGCTCTTCGTCGTCTCTCCAGATTGATACAACTCCTCCTCCAGCTTTACCAACAATCTCCCCGCGCCCGAAAAGGACTTAGTGGCGTTGGCTTCCTGTACATTTGCATCAGGCCCTCCGGTTGATAGAGATATTTCCCAGGGTGTACTGTAGAATTCCTAAAAGTCGTTTGTCGGCAGTACAATGGGCCATCGTGCCTGCCTCGGAGATATATGCATAAGCTCCTGCGTCCTGTACTCTGGGCTTTTCGATTGTGAGATCGAAGTGCTGAACGACATTCGCATTCCCCCCCCCCCCCTCCCTCTATGCCCGTCATCCAACACATTCTTTGGTTCTTAGAGTGCGGAGTGTGTTCTTCTGGCTACGGCAGAGGAGCGGCGAACCAGTGCCACCGGTGCACTTCAAACTTTAGGGCGGGAATGTTTTCCATCCTTGCTATTGTGGCCGTGTTAGCGCTCGTCGTGATGGCGCTTCTCGTGGTATACCTGGTGAGGACGAGGGCTGGTGCGATACGTGGTATCGTAGAGTGGAAATTTTCGCGGCTACTCGCTTGCAAGAGCTCTGTACTTCACCCCCCACCGCCCTGCACCCGCCCCCTCTGCGACCCAAGGTTGTCTTAGAAACATTGAGCGCTTACCGGCCGTCTCGGAATTTACGTGGACAGCGTGGCGGACACAATAACACACTAAGTATTATTCGAATGTGTGTAGCCCGCGTCCCCCGGTTGCTTGGTGGGTGGTCCGCGAGCCAATCAAGATCAATTTCGTGGGGTCGAGCTTCACCGAGTGCATGCTCGTAGGGCTTTTTTCGCTGAAGCTTGACTAGCGTAAAGCGCGAGAGTGTGAGTTAGCTGTTCATTCGATAATAATCTACGCGCAGTGAGAATGCTGAACGCTATGCGCAGTAAAAAAAAGGGCACGTACCGGGGGGGAGAAGGGATGGCACCTGTGATCACGGCATGTTAAGAAGATCGCTAGAGCGTAAAACCTACGAGTCAGGCTGGAAAGTAGAAGTGATGATTGAAAAAATATAAAATAAGAAAAAAAAATGAGCAGCTCGCCACTATTGACTGTTGAAAACCTCCGCCGTTATAACGATAGCGGGCTCAACATGACAACCTATATCTCGGAACAGCTCTGATGTCGCTGCTTCACCTCGGCACCTGCATCACGGGAACACAACGCGGCTTGGCTGTTTCCGCGGTATCACCACTGTCACTGCTAATGTAATCGGCAACGCATCAATACTACCAAGCCCTTAGAGCCACACGTCCTCGGGGTTTGATCGACATTATCTGTGTAAGTTTGTACGTACAGTAGTAAAATAAAGGCACATTTTGGTGAGAGAAAATGTGGACACTGATCAACATGTCCACAAAATTAACCTACAGCATCAATCATTGAATACTGTCCAAACATGCATTGGGGACGATGTGGTCGAAGTCGAGGACGTCAGAAATCCAAACATCCCACTATTTATCTATTGTTTTTGTACCATCAACTATAAACATTTCAAGGTTTTAAACACGAAATACAACGCATAGATCGCAACTCTGAACAGATAACCCAACACCCTCACCCTTTTTCGTGTGTCGTTCATTCGGACGTTGCAAAAAAATGGCGTGTGCTTGCTGTATTTCTCTTGTGTTGTCGGTTGCCGTTCGCAATCTTGCTGTAACCGTGTTTGACAAGAAAGACCGTCGTTGCTCCTTCTAAAGCACCAATCTCCGTGGCCATTTGCGTAATGTGCTAAGATGTACTCTGCTTGATGTCGCTACGTACACTGCTATTGACTCCAGTGTTGCTATGTAGCTCTATTGGCGGACCCCCCGTTTTATCGCGTACGGTAGCCAAACATAGTGTTAATGAACGCTACCCCCGACGTAGATACAACGATGAACGAAGAAAAAAACAATGACAAGCAGCGGCTGCAAAACGGCGATATACATGTTTAGTTCCATGGCGCCTGTTGCGAGCAGGAATCTCTTAGCGTGGCCATTCCACACGAATACGTATCCATGGACGATTTCGTGGAACACGCGCATCGAGACTGAGGTGTTTACGATAGAAGCCAATCCTAAATTTTCTGAGGTCCTTTGTCTCCCCAAGGTGTAATGCAGAATTAAACGGGGACAAACATCTGACTAGCACCGATGCTACACACATCTCGTACGTGTACGTACGCGCTATCCTAACAAGGCAGGACACCGCGACATACACCTCCTTCAACTGACGTCCGGTAAGGATGCCGTGGTACGTCAAAACGGTTTGATTCCTAACGTGATACCTCAATCGTCAAACACCTCGACTTCGGGTTCAGCCATCTCCACGGCCCTTTACACTTCCTAATCAATACAACCGGATCCAAACCGTTGTCATGTCGAGCAAGCAGGGGTATTTCATTGAAACGTTTTGTTGGCAATCCGCCTGTTTTGCAACCAGTTATCAATTCTGCAGCGCTGTCAAAATCACGATCAAAGTCGTCGACGCACGCATGTATTGGGCGCGTATGATGGTTTTGGATTTTCAACCCCAACCCCCATCGTTGTCATACCCTTTTTATATTTTGGACGCTGCTAAACTTTACGCCATCAGGTTGGCGGTATGAGTGCCGTGTTATCAACGGTCGCCAGCACGAAACAGTCTGTTCGTAAGATCCAACGCCGCGGTGCCGGGCTCATGGCGCGCCCGGAGGTTGGCGGTGTCACCGATTTTAGCGTTCTCTCCGGCATTGGCGACACCAGGTCATGCGGTACACCCGGAGACGGCATCGAGATGTCCCAGCGTGTTCAAAAGAGGCGATCATTTGTGTACGGTAGCAGCAAGGCACCAGGAATCGATCAAGGCAGTTCCGGCAGGGAGAAAATTGGCGGACGTGTCTTATCAATAAAGAAGGCAAGTTCAGCTGGACGTGCAGCACCTGTAAAGCCGCATTCGCCGACCAACCAAACCGGCCGAGCAGCAGTGGCGCTCCCACCTGTCAGTGGATCACCCACTACGACGACAACAAATGAACAACGCTCGCTGGAGACAGTCTGCGACGCGAACTGTAACAAAAACGCCAACACCCCGGGTAGTACTGGCCATAATCATGCGGATACCTCCGGCATCCCTGGGCACAATTGGTCCTCCGAGCTTGTTGCACTCGGGGACTCGACGCAAAACATGTGGCAAGCGCAGCTAAGCCTGCAACGAGCGTATGAAGAGCCAGAACCTGGGGCTGAAGCCGTGAGATCAAGAAACAATAGGGCGCTGCCGCAGTCGCCAGACGGACATCGGGGGGAGAACGGCAAGGGGGACAATATCGCTGCGACAAAAATGGGGAACATACTGATGGGACTCCCCCTGTCCAAGCTGAAGATCGTCATAGGCAAGCTTTGACATACCGAACTCATGGTGGACCGTATGAAACATAATTTCTGTCTTGCACCTGTTGCGCACGGGCCATAGCATACAAACAAACTTGTTGTTGAGGAGAGGCGCGCGCGAGACGCATGGCTTGTAGATCGATCACACCAGACAAACATGTATCAAGACTACGCTAAACATGTTTGTTAGGGTTCATGGTGCAAATTTTAACGCGGATGAAGTCTAAAGACTGAAAAACATTTGATATATAAACACTCCACCGAGTGATTTTGGGAGGCTGGACATAAAGGACTCAATGACGACGACCCTGTCATCGCACACATACTAATGGTCCACCTTTTGCATATCACAGGCCGCGCTAATTCCCAGGGCCGGAGACCGGAACCCTTGTATTACGAAGCTTGTTCCAGTGAACCGTTGAGTTGTTCTAAGCCACCTGTAGTTAATCATGATAGTCGAGAGCGCTTTGACTACGTAAAATATGCAAAATTTAACCTAGCCGCACTTTATAGGCACTAAAATCCTACCTGGTGGTGTTTCTGTCGGTCACTGGGCTCTTCATCTTCGTCAGTGGTGCGCAAGCGACCTCGACAAACACGTCTGGCTTTGTACTGAACTGCGTGATGGATTCGCCGGATAGGGAAGCCTATCGACATGTGCTCACATGTCGCTAACCATAATTATGCCGCTCTACCTCCTGTGTCGAATCTAGTTACTTCGAGGAGTGGTTTCGTCAAGCACGGTGCTGAGCTCGTTTAGGCCTTAGGGTTTCGGTTACGTAGCACTGTAGACTATCCAGATGAGGAAAAGCGCACTTTGCCAAAGCTCTTCGCCGTCGCAATCTTTGCACCCTGCACTGTTGCCGCCCGACAAGTGTCTCGTTTTCTCGCGTTCTTGACCACGTTTTGTCCGCGCCCGACTCCTGCACACCTGTCTCGCTTATTGATATTTCTCAAACATATATGATTGTCACGAGGGAGATCAGTGGTCTGGCAGATTACAGCAGCGGTGAGTGATGTGCGGCCGTATCGCGATGGCTTTTTTGTCCCCCATATCATAGTCCGTATAACCCTACATACGGTACCAGTATGGATGAATACATAATGTAGACTCTAGAAGATATGACAAACATTCTTTTGTAGCCGAAATCACGAGAGGGGGGCATAGAAAAACAATATATATATATGTCGACCACTAATTAGAAAGGCGATCTCATATTGTGCGACAGCGACGAAGGCAACTACCTAGGAGTTATTCTTTTAATTCTGGCCCCTGGTCGTTTAGCTAAATACCCTCTTATCCCAAATAAGGCAATTAGTGGGCGGGTGGGAAGGTGGAAACCCCATCGGGGTTGTCGAGGATGTGGGTGAGGGTAACACCTTATATGAGTGCTCCAAGACAGTACGATAACACAAGTTTAATTCGAAAGACGAAAAAGTGACTAAAAACGACTGCAAACCCCAAACTGTTTAAGGGGACAAAAGTGATGGATAAATCGATTTTTGTTCATGATAAGATGTACAGCCGCGAACAGGGATACTTATCAAGTGATCGCGAACGTTGGCGGTCCGAGAATCATTGACGGCTTGATTGCTTACACGCTGCGGAGCACGAGGTCTATGAGCAACGTACGAGGGGCGATCCTGAATTACGTGCCAGAAAATTATGATTTCGGCACTGCTCACATGAAGCAACCCGGTCTGTAACAGTAAAGGATGATGCGTCGTAATTCAGGAATAAATCAAGCCCCGCAACGCCAAGTTCAGGCAGTATAGCGATCGCTGCGCGCGTTTCCCTGGATGGTTGATACCATTCCGGTCATCGGTTGTTGTTTTTTGTCGCTAGCAGGCTGTGTAAAGATGTATATGCTATCATGCGTATTCGGTCTCAACTATGCTATGGTGAACTCCTCATGTTGAGTGCTGGACACAACACTAAACCAAGCTCTCTGCTCGCACGCCGTGCCACCTCCACTGAACCCTCTGCTCTACGCTGCTGCTTTATCGCTCGGTTCCCAATGTGTCTAACCACTGGGCTACCCGCCACTGTCCGTGCGAAACAGTTTTCGAGCATCACGAACGTTGGATATCCGCCGCTGTACGAAAAATTCCTCTCCATTATTGGGGTTTTTTCCCTAGACCTGTCCTGGATTATCTCAGCGGCATGCCTCACGCCGGACGTCAGCTTCTACGGCAAGCTGCTGTAAGTACTGTTGTTCACTGGGACGGAAGCTGCGTACTTCGAACATAGAGTAGGTCGACTGTGACGCTAACTCAGGAAGTGTACGGCCACAAGAAGGGGTTTGGAGTAAAATAACCTATTCTTTCCCCGCTGGAAAGTTTGCTCCTAATAGCAGGAGCATCGACAAGTTATTCGACTACACGAGCGTTTCACATTCATCTAAATGTATGTACGTAGTCCATGGACACTGTCCTTCGGGCTTCGAACATAAAACATATTCGGAGAGAAGGGGAACCGATGTGATTCTAGTTAAATATGCAACCAGTCACGATATATGTTGAGAGTGGTACAGAGCTCCTCACATTAGGCGCATGTGAAAATACAAGGTGAGATCCGTGCCGGGGATTGCGTCGATCATTTGCGCGCAGGACGTAGTTGTTCTGTTGCGTAAAGGGCCGCCCCCAACTGAACGGATAACTAGTGAGACTGGACTTGTTTTATGCGAGAGGTCTGGCGTTGTCACAAACGTTGTAAAAGGCTTCAGCAGCAGTGCTGGATTAATTGGTTTCTTGTTTCAGCAACGATCTAGGTCCAACGTAGGTTGCGGCCGTTTCAATGGGGTATCGGCGCCGCATTCGATTCAAATGGTCCACTGACTGTCTTGTTGCCTCTCTTTCTGACATCTCAGTACGTTTGCGACTGTCCTAGGTGGGTGGGCAGGGTCCACGAGGCGACAGGATTACGGAGTGAATAACCCCGCAATTGTATGCGCTCACGCACTGACGAACTTGACGGTTGTGTATTATGGTGGAATGCTCTGCGCGTTGTATACAATGCCCCAACCGTATGCGGTCGCAAGCTTGACAATTGGCCGTATTGTGTGACATGTTCCGCGCGCGTGCGCACATGCCGCCCCGCGTTGTTGTAACTCTGCTCCAAATAGGATGGTTACCATCGGGCCACTGATCGTTCTGGGAATCCTTGGCGTCACGTTCCGCATCGGGGCTAGGCTGGTTGCAACGCTCGAGCCGGAGGTGCTTACTGTTCCACAAGCACCAACCATACATCAATCGGACAATAATACGTGCGCCGCGTTGGAATCCCTGACTCCAACGCCAGTCTTGCAGAGGGCCAGAACCTCGGAAATGTCTACGGAAGATTTTCCTCGAGTGATGGAACTACCTAGGCTTGGGCCGGCTCTAAAGACAGGCAGATCTTCGGGCGGCTCGGAAGATTCCATCGCGTTGTCGCGCAGCCAGATTTCAACATCGCGGGCCGGCGCCTCCGTAAGACACCACCGGCCCGCTGGTCTAGAGATGCAGTTGTCAGGCATGAGCAGTTCCTCCGCGAGCTTGCACGACGCAACTGTCAACCGCCAGAACGGCCCGATAGGGCACACTGTTCAAGATGAGGCGGGATATTCGGCGCCTCCGACCCATGAAAGGCCATCGCTGGGCACTCCTCAACGGTCGCCGCTGAGAACGTTCGATACCGGCACCGGAACTGAGGCTGATCCGGAGCAGGTGACTACAAACCTGCTATGTCGCTGTGGGACCTCCCATTTGACCGCACTTTATGTTACGATTATGTGGCTGTTTTGCCTTCGTCTCAGAAGCAAATTGCCAACGAAAATGGATTTGAACACAAGGTTGGAGACCAATGTTGGTCCACGACGTTCCGAATTTATGAAAATCTAACAGAAAAAGGGCCTCTCGCCACTATGTTGTCTGTGAGATAGTGGCGAGGACAATTCGCCACAAATGTGTTGACGAGCGCCTTTTGCTCTGCAAAATATGTACGAAAATATGTGCTTTGGAGCTATACACGGGAACTATATGTGAGATTTGTACGTACGACGTGTACCTGTTGCTATATTCACGAACGATACGTACGATATATGAAATATATGCGGGTCCTATACTTAGTCACCAATTACACTGCTGTTGCACAGCCTTTTGCATTTGGGTTGGCACGTAATTACAAGAAGATAAAAGAGCAACAAAATGGTACCATATTGTCCGGTCTTAGCCTATGAATATAATTTCCCATCACATATGAAAACGTTAGTTGGTCTAGACTCTGATGCTATGTACAAGCTCCATGGGACACTAAAGTGACTAGATATATCGTCGCGTCCGTAATACGCCTCTGGACGTCCGTTGCCATTGACATAATTTTGGTATGTTTACGGCCGTAACCGTATACCTTTATACGAGAGGGGGGGGGACAATAATCATAGCCCACCAGGGACCCGAGGGCCGAGTATATCCCTATATTTACAACGAACATCTCAAAGTGATTGCTTCGCTCTCCCGTTTAACCTGTACCGAGCTCTGCTCGTATGGTTCATCCAATGAGCAGAACAGAAATATTTTTGTCTAGGGTAGTCCAAATGTGGCATCAGGAAGTGTTGCGTGTTTTATCTCTTGTCTACGAAGCTGCTGCTGTGCCCCCCCATGCTTGGCGCCCGTCCTTGCCCCCCCCCTCTGCAGGATCGTTTAGGTGGCCTATTTGCGCGACACACCACCATGACGCTTATCCTCTTGTACCTGGTCTACAGTCAAGTTTCAACGGTGGTGAGATATTGGAGTATATGTTAGCACTACCATGGAGAGCCGAGGAAAACGCAGCTAACGAGATAAAAGGGGTGGTTCTAAAATATTGTGTGTAGTCAAACGGACACTACTGTACATCGGGCAAACAGCATAAAAAGCGTGGTTTCCGAGGTTCAAGCAAGCTTTGGTAGGCAACAATACTTCCAAGTATTGTCGGAAGCCTGCGAAATATAGCAGACGATTGGTAAAGAGCTGAGGCCAACAATGGGGCTACACTCGAGAGTCCATTCATCGAAGCAAAAGACGGGGGGTCGAACGACTTGTTGTGTCTAGTTGCAAGCACATCCAATGAAACCAACAAGGATCAAAAAGTGTTTTGAATATTTGAGCTAAAGTCTGGCGCCGATAACGGCGAGCCAGCGATGACAAATAGGTAGTTCGAAGAGTTCCTCGTTTGTGGTCGAAACCTTGTACAACAGCCAAGACAGATAAAACGGGGCGATCTACGGTAAATCTTCAACTTGACGTTTCTGAGGCTTGCGTGTCCTCTCAAGGTACAGTGGGGAGTTCAACGGAGACAGACATATTAATGCGTATGATGCTTCCCGCATATCGTATGTGTACGAACGCAATGTGCCAGACAAGGAAACGCGTAGGTTACGTGCTCACTTGCGGCCAGGTTCTGTCAAGGTTTTGATACATGAGGTACCCGGTATGGACGCCGGGGTGGTTCAGAACGTTTTTGTCCCTCAACGTGACGCCTCTATCTTGTAAGGCCTCAATTGATTGGTTCCACAATTTCGACTGAACTCGAGTGGTAAAAAGATACATTCAACAACGTCAACGCGGTGGTTCTGACATTGTTGGTGTAGTCGTCATCACATCACACGAAAGTATTGAAGAGCAATAGATGGTCCAAAGACTCGGATTACATTCGAATGCCGATGAAATCGAGCTAACGACAGCGACGAGGTGGTCAAAATATTACGTCTGTAGTCGAGAGGAAAAAACAATAAGGCAGCCTATGATGGAAAAGGCGTGCTAAGTTTCTGGCCGATGATTGAGAGCGAATGCAAAGGAAGCCGCGTCTGAAAAGAGTTGATTCCCAAGTTTGGGTCTTGCAATTTCGCGTTGCATGAGGTCATACGAGAATTGACTGCGATGTGATTGTCTTCATGATGAACTGAAACCCCATGGGGGTACTAGGACAAAAGACCTCATCGGATCGATCGTTTACATGCATTGCCTGTGAAAGTGCAGTACAGTACAGAACAAACATGGTCACTATAGAAAAAAAAAGTATCACCGCCCGTGTTGATCCTCCGACCCCCAAGAGAGGTATCTCCCCCGGAAACATCCCCACATGTCGGCAAAAGGCTAGCGCTCAACCCTCTGCACACATTTAACGTCTACATCGCCCACGGCAAGAGAATAGCGTCGTTCGGACAGTTTGGGTTTTCGGGAGGAAACAAACTTGACCCAACATTGCCGCTCGTTTTTTATAGCAGACGTAAACGCTGTCCCTAACATTTCATAGAGAGGCATGTACTGGTTTATAAAGGTTGCGTAGATTCTGCATGGTATACGGTGTTGCTGCGAACCAAGCAGAAGCGTGGCGCTCCAGCACCGTATAGAACGAATATATGTGTATATGTTGATTGTACTCAGAAACACGGCATACATGATCCATGGTAGAATGGGAGTTCCATGCTGGAATGGGATTCCAGCAGTAGGGTATTGGGATATCGAGGTAATGTGTGCCCACCAATTCCACTCGTCAGGTTTAACTTTATACCGCATATGAGGCGAGTCAACTCGACAGTGAGGATGTACTGCGAGAGGGGTTCCGTTTCATGTCTGGAGTTAGCCACGCGTTCCCGCGCCAGTTGCGCCAATACGTTAGAGATCAATGAACAGTATACTTTCGTTGCAAAACCGATATGTATATTCTGCATGCTGATTTCTGTCGTGGAACCGACATATTCCAGCTACAAGCAGGGTGCGAGACGTTACCAACATATTGTAGAACTACTTATCAATGTGATATTTTTGGTGTAATTTGTTTGGTGCCGGTGATGAAGCACAGAGTATCGTTAACTTACATTACAAAACAGACATCGCCAGTACGTGAGCGTATTATACAACATGGGTATATACAGCTACTACAGTTTTATGGAATGTTATAGAGCGTTATGTACAAGCTACATGGCGCTGCATTTTGCAACAAAGATAGACGGTTCACTCTTGCTTACCAGTATCATACTTCCCATATCCTTCAAGCTAAAAGTTTGCCATGAACATGGTCTCGCGCTCTCCGCAGGTGTTCCAGGCCTTCTTTTGTGAGGAATTTGAAGAGATAGGAAAAAGCTTCCTTAGGGCGGACCAAAGTATTGAGTGCTACACGAGGATGCACGTTGCCTTCAGGACTTACGCCGCCGTAATGATTTTCCTCTGTGAGTTCACATGGTGCCAACCCGATCGGGCAACGACCTGTCACCGCTCGGTGTTCTCATTTTCCCCACGACCAAATGCCCCCTTCACATTTTAGGCTTTGGTTTGGTCTTTCGGGGTGTAGGGCGTGACCCTTCATGGGCTTGGAAAGCATGAATTACATGGGGATAAGGCTTCGAAAGTACAAGATGATTCCAGAACCAGGGGCATGCCTGGGCAGCTGGTGTATAGGACATTCCCGAATCATCACGTAACCACCTGTACGACACTCGCGAAGCACTGTGATTTTCATTCTTGCTTCTGCACGCGCTCGATAATTAGCTCTTGCGTTGAGCGTTTGAGGGTGGGACATAATGTTTGATATACTTTCATTACCAAACTATCCACGAGAAGTATGGGCTCCCAGCTGTACGTTGCAGCAGGTACTCGATGCGTCCGTTCCGTTAAACATCCTGCATACACACTCGGACACCAGATCTGGATCATTTCTCAACCTGCAGTGGATGTAGCAGCAATGGTCACGTCGTGGGTCTTCACGTTTCCCCTTTCAAGACCGTAGGAGAGATAGTGGATGCGCGACACGTGGGCACTCGTCTTTAGGAGTTCCAGATCGTAGTACATCAGGACGTTTTTCTGGCTAGTCTGCCATGAGCTGCTGGAACGTGCATCGTTCATGTCGTTTCGCCTGGTTCGCACTATTTGCTGCATAAAGCGGGCAGACAGCTATTTGTATTTTTATGACGTACGCAAACCACCTTCGAGCGTTTAACAGCGTTCGGAAGAAACTTTGCCGAATCCGCCTCCCCGCTCTCCGCTGTTCGCGCGAATAGACTTGGTCAACGGTGTTCCGTCTGAACATTCGGCAAGTTGTCGTGTTTTCTGCGCTGACTCGTCCTGCGAGCAGGATTGCCGTTTTAGTCAATCTGAGGAATGGTGATTTTGTTGAGCTCCGCAAGCGAGCAACTTCTGTTTTCTATGATACATTCACTACTGAAGTATTTCAGGTATTTGTTTTACGACTGACTTTTATCAATCAGGCTGGGTCGAGCTAGTAAATTTCTTGGTAAGGCTGTGCAAATAGAAGTCTTGGAAACCATGATTCAAGTGTGTAGGGCGTATGTGAGAATCCCAGAACACAAGGAACCCACCTACCGTGGCCCTGCCCTTTCCGTATAATGTTCGATAGCTTATCCACTCTCAAGCTCACGCTGGACACTCTTTAATTATGGCACACATGGGTGACGAACAGCGTGCTAACCACGACGTGCGCAGTAACCTGCTTAAATTTCGCACCCCCCCATCGTTTCGGCCACCTTCTGTTTGTTGCGCCATTTCTGTTTGCCTTTTCGTGAAACACTACACGCGTATGCAGATCCCCTCGGCATTCCCGCGACATTTTTGTTCCTTCTTTCGCGTCAACGATCTTCCATCAACCCCCCAACCGACGAGGTCGTAAAGGAGCAGAGAGGACCACAACACGTCATGGTGAGCACGCTATTCTGGAGGGGGAGTAGTATGCAAAGCCTAGTGTGGTGTGCAAACATACGCGAGTACATGATTTTCGGGGTCCACCGGCCGTCGTGATTGTCATGGCTCCTCGTGATAGCATACACACATGGAGAACAGATCCAGTGCTGTAGTGGTGAAGTCGGCTATTGTTGGTTGATCCCGCAACCTCAACCCCCCCAACCTCAGCCCTAATAAATCACCCAGCGTTTGAGTCTGTGTGAGGAAAGCAACCTCAACGCTTAGTCTAGATAGGTGCGGGATATTGTAGCCCGATTGTCGGACGCCAAATCAAAACGGGCGTAAAAAAAATTTTTACGGCGACCGAGCTGAATAAATCAAGATTAAATCTCCCGAGGTCAGCATGCTAAGCTGGACTTACGAACGGCTGTCGTTATGCAACCGAAGAAACTGGGTTGTACGCGTAGGCTACCTTGGCTGTTTTCGTTGTACTACCGTGGTACGTTTCGGAAATACTCACGCTTGAATGTGATTGCTGTTCCGCCAAGACAGCCTAGTGGAGAGGGCCTAGCGTCGTTGGTGCATCTGTATAAAGTCGGAGGGGAGATGGGTAGGGGGTGTTGTGCTGATGCTGGCTCACGACCTTCTGCTGAAACTCCACATACTCTGTACATTATTGGACAGCGGTGAGACTGAACCCTTAACCCTTGATGTGTTATTAGCATATATCGGTGTGCCGTGGCCATCACTATTCGGTTTCCTCGAAAACTACTTTTGCTCGCACCTTGTACCTGGTCAAAAATATTGTTTCTGTTCGTGGGACGTCGGGGTGCGCATTGCACTGCCTTATCTTGAGTCGAGCGTAGGTGCTGGTGTGTTCACGGCTGTAGCGTCGTACCAATCACCTGAAGCACACGGCACGGTGAAGGACAGCAGTTGAGACTAGGGCCACTACTTCGTCCCGACACGAGTCTCTCCGTGAAACCCCATGCACACATTCAGTGCCTGCGGCCCCTGTCCCATTCGTGGTCGTTCGCGACGATATTGACTGGCATCACGAGACGAGCAGCAACTTCAGCACAGACCTCGTCATAGCGCGTGTCTTCATTGCGGCCTTCCCATGACACATCGTATGGTGTGTGCCCACGCAATGGGCTTGAGTCTCGTTTGACTCTTTTCCTTCCCTGGTTTTGTTGATGACAACATTTTATTTGAGCGGCAGCGTGAGAAGATCGAGCAGCGCAGCGCGGACCCAAGCATAGCGCCAACGTCTTTCTTGTGGAACGCGTACTACCCCAACTGCTACTACTACGAGGTGAACAAAGGAAAATACATCAGAAGCACATGTATTCCCTCCGAGTTTGACGGTCGGTCGCAGACTAGAAGTTGGTCTGGACGAGCATGTGTTGCGCAGTCGTGAAAAGGCCATGCACCAGACCGACTACAGAAGGGAATATTACATCCACGGTTTACGGCGAACTCGGTTGCACGTCACGACCTCGTCTTAGTTCGAGCTACGCTAGGCGTTTTCCATTGCAAGCAGAATTCGCAAGACTCAATCAGTTAATCTACTGTGCTGCACCGCTCCGCTTCAACACGAACGACGGTGCAGGAACGGCGGTGACCGTCATTGGTTTTGAGGGTAGAAACTGGTCATAGAACGTTTATCGCCAAGATATGTTCACTTACCTTAGATTGTGTCGATATTCCGTACCAAATATGGTTCTCTTGTCGAGGGGCTGTTCGGTCAGGGTGGGGGCATTCTCGATCAAGATTTAAGTGTGCACCTGGGTTTTTGTGCCTGGACTTCGACAGTGTTTGCAGGCATTGCCGTCGCCGATAGTTTTGGTATGACTAGCATTTAGTCGCGGCCAGAAGAATCCCAGGATAAGATAAATTACACAAGTGTCAAGACTAGCGCAAAATGAAGGAGGGGCAGGACATACTCGACAACATGCATGGCCGTATCTGTATGCCATAGGCCCTCGCATCCCTACGATGCCGGGACGGAACACGTCGGCTTTTCACCAATCAAGCAGACTTTGCTTGCATCACGCGCCAATTCACGTTGTTTGTAGAAGAAATACCATCCGGTCCCTATTTCCATCGATGTCGAGCATCGGTGTTTTGACTTTCTTCTACTTCAGGTGTTCGAGTGTTTGAGGCGTTTGGTGCTCACGGGATTGCTGGTATTCCTCGTCCCAGACACGCCGGGGCAGGTGGCCTTCAGCTGCGTGTTCGCGTTCGCCAGGTACGCAGACATGCTACGATAAGGGTGGTGCATTGGGGACTAATTGTGTGTCACGAATATGTCTTTGTCAGGATTCATCGAGCACTGGACCACCAAACAACGTCAAGTACAGTAATCTCTATTCAATATTATAGACATCGATGCCCTTCTGGACCACGTACGGCTGACTGTGGTTTTCGTTTAATTGTAAAATTGTTTTTGGACTAGAGCAAAAACACAATGATTCCCAGTCGAGGAGACGCAAAAAAAAAAGAGTTGAAAACCCACGGTGGAAGGCGCCTTCGTGCCGGCCGCCTTTTTTTTCACTCCACCTTAGAGTTGGATCGTGATGCTCGTTGCGTGTGTCAAGTGCCCAACCTCCAGCCCCGTGGTAGATACGCGTTGTCTGGTGGCTTGAACACGGCAGAACGCTTGGTATTGCGTTTTTGGGCAAGCATACCGCTTAATTCAGATTGCGTATTATATATCGCTTGAACCTCGCACGACAGGGGAAATAATATCATGCCGCGGATTTGTGTGCGTTGGTGTGTCGAGCTTTGTGAGACAGAAGAAGACCGTACGTTCCTGGTTTTACCCGGGGCTGAGATTGTTTCATCGCGGTCTGGCCTGAAATGTATGCCACGGTGATGTGGATAGGGGGTTCTAAGTTTGTTCCGGAAGCGATATCAAAGTTTAAGACCCTCGTTGGTATTGTGTACACCTTGTAGGTGCATGCTGCGGTAGGGGTAGCACCTACCAAGAATATTCTAGGAGGTTCCTCTCTCGTGGAGCTGTTGCCCTAGTCCTGACTGGTTTTCGGAGAAAGTAAAAATACGCATGCTACAATAGAAAGCGCACCGTCACTAGTATGCGGCTCTTAGCCCGAGGAGACCTTTGCCTTTCCCGAAAACCGACCTTACGAAGCATTGAAGTGCATTCCGTGTGTTAATCTCCTGGTGCATGTGTACAAGATTTTTTTTTTTTTTTCTGAACAGGATTGGCATTCCGAGAATTTCGGTTTAATGACTCCCGTCATTCAGAAAACGTGTCGGAGTCTTTCTACGACAAGAGGTATCGACATCTTGAAAAAGCAAACGTTTTGAGCCACCACGGCGTCCTCACCGGGAGCCAGTGGAAGGATGAGTATGTAACTTGTGTTTTACGTTGTTGGGCATAAGGTGTATGTACACATACGAGGTACGTGTAGCTTCAGTCGTATTCAAACATTCATCCCCGGTAAGTTCCGCACGACATAGGAGCTTAAACAAATTATGGTGAACTTCCAGGAGCTGTCGGCCTAACCAAAACTGTTTCAGGGAAGATGTAACATGCACATGCTACGGTAGAGGTGTAATTTGTTTTCGGGGAAGGGGCTCTTCTCCTGGGAAACTGCATATCTCACGGGGAAAGCCGACTTTAACCCAAAAACGAATGCATGTCGAGTAATAATCCTATGGGCCATGTATACACAAATATCATTTTATCGAAACAAGATCGGCATTCCACCATTTCGGGTTCAGAAGCCCCGTCATCGCGAAAACGCCTTGGAGTCTTACTATGATAGGGGTATCACATTTCGGGAACAACACCTGTCTGTGAGACCGCGGCGTCCTTACCGGTTGTCGTTTAAGGATGAGTATGAAACTTGTGCTCTACATTGTTGTACATATTGCGTGCGTACACGTACGAGAAGCGTGTAGGTTCAGCGGCATGTGTACGATTTGTAGCCATTGAATTAAGCATTCATACCTAGGGGGATATATGAGTATCAAGAAAAATAGGGTGTACTCCTACTGTGTAACGCCTGTTCAGCAAAAAAAAAATGCTACCTCGATCGTAGCACGCACCGAACGCCCAACGGAATGGCCTATCCCAACGCTTTTAGATATGTGTTGTTCGGGACAACATTTTTGGGCATCCCGGCGATATTAGGTCAAATAGCCCCGTCAGCCGGAACAATTATGACAAGGAATTGCTGTCCCTATCTTAGCACGCCTCGGTATTCAGAGGGTACCCCCTCTGTAGACCTCCTTGCCGCTGTTAACGTAACCGCGTTGTCGTTCGGGAGCGGTCTGGACACCTTCCCAGCTCTGTCCCTGTCTAATACGTTAATCAGATTGCTGGTTGAACGTACCACTATCCGTTTGGGTTTCCGATCGGTAAGCTAGGTGCCTTACCCAAAGTTACCTGTCTCGAACATGTCGAATGGTAGAGTCTCATGCTCAGGCCGTTCCGGTGGTCCTATGCTCAGACACTGTTGAATTGTTGAAAAACGTACGCGATAAGGATGAAGACGTTCATCAGGCGAATTGTTCTTTGGGAAGTTCCCGTTGGGACCATGTGCTCGCAGAAAGTTGATCCATCCGCTAAGCCTGTCGCATGGTAGTGTATGTCGTGTCAAAAGATCAACGCGTTATGATGACAAATGTTTGCTCGCTGTCCGCTTGGTGACGAGCAACCCGTCTGGCATTTGACATAGTGCATCCTTAATGCCCGTGCGCGGTGCTTCCTGTGCAAACGCCCAATTTCACGGGAACCTGGTGTTAGTTGGGCCGGATATGCTTGCGGAAATCCTAGCGGTTTTGCACCATCTCGAGGACCAAAGCGGCAAACACGGATATTCCATGTGCCTACACACCTTCTCAAACATATCTACGCCGCCGAAAATGAAGGTTCGCTCTAGTCGTGGGGCTCTCGAACAATACGTGTGCGGTGGTCTTTCTTGTTATGCGGTCCTGCTTCCTTTTGTTGTGATCGGCTCGCGAACCAACCCCGCCGTCACGTTTCTTGCGCGGTGCCTAACTGTGTTCTTCAGCCTTCTGGCTTTCGAGCTTCAGCGGCCACACATCGACGCGTTAGAGGTTCAGCTCTACCGAGCGGTGAGATATTCGAGCATATATCTTGCCATATGCTTTAAAACGCCTATCACTCTCTGGTGGGAGGGATTCGATAACCCCTGGCACCGGAAATGCCGCATCTGCAGGTTTCATGTCAAAACGTAGAACACAATAGTCCATAGATTTAGAACTTCTAGGTGCACATAGATAAACAGCATTGCGAATTTGTTCTAGGATTCGTCACCAACTTAGCCCAACGTAGGCACAGTGGTTGACAGCTTGTTTGTAAGGTTTATCACTACCCGGCACAGCCAACAAGTATTGAGAGTCTTTTTTAAAGGCAACCCGTAGCTGCTGTATCAGACGTAGACCTTGTCCCGGTTTTCTGGACCCGCGCACAACATTCCCAAACTTAAACAAAACAACCACCGCGTGAGGGCGTTTATTTCGTACCGCGGAGTGCACTTCAATTAAAAACGGACTTAGTGTACTTCGTTGTCGACAACATTTCGCTACTAATCTTGCAATGGTAGGTATACGTACGAAATTCATGATCGACAAAGCAAACCACTTTATGATCTTTGAAGCCCTCAAAACACAGCTTCGCGAAGTCAGCGATTTTGCGGGTACTTCCCATGTGGTAGTGAGATCTTGACAAGCGCCACTGTGCTTTTCTGCAAGTCATGTGCAGTCGAAGTGTAGCACCTCGCATTGGGTTCACCACCTTCTGCTACAATAGTAGTTGTATTCCAATCCTACCAGGGTTAACCCTCAATTTCTCCAACATCGTCGCTCGCCCGCCGCTTTCAAACGTTCTTGGGCATCGTGTGGTAAACCAAGGGGTGCCTGGTGATCTTCTTCACGAACTTCCTGGCGCTTATGATCAAGGCTGACGTGGCCGACAAGACCTCAGCCGGTAGCGCCATCTACTCGGCGGTACTCATCATAGTCAACGTTTTGTTCTTCCTGTCGATCTGGTGGAACACATGGGCGACGATCAAGACCACGTTCAGCAGGAGGGGCTTTCAGGTTCAGTATTACGGTAGTTTGCTCCTGGTTATTTGGAACGGAGTAAGCTATAAAGTCAGTCCATCGCAGGTCGGAGCCTCGTTTCGTTCGATCTAGACACTCCAGGGAGGAGGACCGCATTATTTATGGAGATGGATCCCTGATCTATGGTCCTGGCATGATACACGTGCCTAGCTTATAGCCGGATAAGAGTTCGAAGAACTGCGCGATCTAACACGTGGTTCTTTAGTTGGATATGTACGGCATGTAAATCTCGCGCAACGCCTCGTGGCGGAATATGTATGAGGCATGCTACGGTAGGAGCGGCGTCCTGAATTGTCGGAGGCCCCTCGCACACAGGGCCACCCACCTCGTCCGATACCTGTCCTCGACCGAATCTCAAGAGGTAACCCGACCAGTAGTGCCATGGCCTAGGTATGTAAGGAATACTGATTGTAGTTTACACTTGAACATGTAATTTATCCGATGTTGGCCTTCTCAAACGAGGAACCCTGTTCATCAGAAAACACAGTCAACCTGAACATGCCCCTTCGTTCTCGTTGCTCGGGTGATGGGTTGCGTATACGTGTTTTACTGTAGGTCGTGACTTATTCCGATGTTGTTAAAATGTCATTACAGTAGCAGTATGTTAGGGATATCTTGAGCGGGTATGTTCTTAGTTCCAATTTGCTGCAGGTGGTCAACTAGCTCGGTTTTTTCTCGACTCTTTTATTCTAGTAGCGGTTCCAGCTGGAGTTTTTGTTTTTAATTTTGTTTCGTTCTCATCACCTTCAGAGAAAAAATATTATTTTCGACCTGTAGACCATGTTGACAATAGTTGGGGTGTGGTTAGAAGACAATATGGCGGAGGACGTGGTTTCAGTGTCGATACAATATGTATCACTGCTTATCAAAGGACACGGGTAGCCACTAGAATGGTCTGAAGGTCTGACTTAAGGGGCATTATTCCTCACAATGAAAATGAGGATATGGGGAAAATTAGAAGCTTCAGCGTTAATCGACAATGCTGAGGCCTAAGTATATCACGAATGATATATAGGTAGTAAACGCTACTTTTAACAAACATATCCCGAAGACATTGAAATTGAACATTAACCGTGGCTTCGTCGAAGACCATGCCATTCGGTGTGATTGTTCCCAAATAATGATTCTATAGAATTATATGTTTTTAGCACACTTAAAGTGTGGACTATTGCGTTGCGCATCCAAAGCTCCTTGAATCCATGGACCAGGATTATACTAAACATGGGGCACTAAAATTTGTACCCAAACTGCACTGCAACGACACGCTCGAACCACGATGAGACCGCTGGAATGCAAACACTCTCACTCCGTACCCCAGACGGTTCGCTAGAACTCGTTTTCGGATTTTTGGTTTTGTCGTACTGGTCGAACACTAAAAAGATCCGCCGCCGCCGAGGGTTCTGACGTGGCACTGATAGGTGCAATCTGTACGACTGTTGCTGCGTTGGCTAAATTCTCGCAAAAGCCCCGAAGTATCCCCAGCATTTGGGGTATAGGGGACCGTGCGACCCGCTGACAGTTTGATGCTCTAGCTGGTGTGCGATATGTCATTCGTAGACGCTTCCTAACGGTCTACGCGTCGTTAGAGGTTCAAGCTATACTTATACTCAAGCCGCTGAGGAAAGTATTACGTTCTGAACATTGGCAAAAAAACCCAATTATGACAGTCGACAGTATATTGTGGGCGTTCTTGTGTGTCGCTTGCATAGCGCACGTACTACAAAAAACCTAATGTGGCTTAAAAAACATGATGTCCTCTCCTGTGTGCAGTAGACACGAAAAAAATTGTCCACACCAACAAAAGTTGCTGAGCGTTGTTTTTTATCCCCGCACTGCTACCGTGTCAGGGCGCCGTGATGGGCGTGGACGTGGTCGGGGAAGACGCCGTGGATAGGCTCTTAGGACCGAACAAGAAGCACGCACAACGAACCACTCAGTCTGCAGGCGCTGCGGATGTCAAATCCCTTCCCGGGGAAGAACGCCCGGCCTGGGACGACACACCCATCGACATGGAAGCGTGTATCGACAGCCAGACTACCGCCAGGTACGTTATTTCCCTTGCATACGTTGCATGGTCACCGTGCTCGTGCGCTTCCCGAATTAATTTCAGAGGAAGTGTTTCGCTAGCCGTATTGAAACTCAGGTGAATAGCTCGGTTACAATAAGACGATGGACGCAATCACGACCACATGACGATGCTCATCGTTTAAAACGTCTCGGGAAATTGTCGGCTTTCTCAAGCTGTATTGCAGTAGGTCTCAACCGAATTAGTTCGCTAGCGGGTTGTGCAACGCAAGGCTGACCCTGCAACTAACCCCAAAGAGGAGCTTGAGATGGCTCGTCCAGGCAGTGTACCCACCCTAGGAACATATTACTTGCAGGTTTACTATTTTATGCGTCCCATAAAGTGCGGTACTAAAGTGGTATCGAGTTTGTCGAAACGAAAACGCAGAACGCGTACGGCGTAACATATATATATGCAACTGTTTGTTGTATACGTGAGGCCCAAAATGTGCCCCGTCCGTATATAGTGGGCTTGGGGAAAGACGGGTCGTACTTTTTCGATTTCCGTTGAAGTAGTCCTTTACCCCGTGTCTTGCGTCGCGTACCGGGCAGGACGATCGATGAAGAAAAAGTTTCGAGAACGGAAGTTCCTGTTACCACACCTTCAACTGCTTGCCAACTAGTTCGATAAATTGACTACTTCCTGAGCCAGTAGCCAATGGGGGGAAACAGCATCTAGAACCAGTTAGTCGGTGTAGAGTGGTGCAGCAACAACCCACTGTCCATGAAATGTGCTAGCAGGACACGTTGATGTTAACGTATGGCGTTGTAGACCTTCGTCAATAATCCACAATCTCAACCGACAGAACAGCATGGGGACGCGTTGGGAATATCACCACTAGGTTTAGGGGAAAGCGTTATCGGCAAGGCCGGGCATTGCTGCGGTAAGTAGCTTCCATTAGAAACCTAATTTGTTTAAGAGACGGAGACTCGTAACGAAGGGGCTGACATATATATTTTCATCCAAAGTCAATCGTTGCATCAAGTGTTTGTGAATGTGTCTCCTTAGGTTGTAGGAATGTATGCCGTGCTCAATGAGAAACGCTTGTCCGAGTCTGTTGTTTATGGTAGATGTTGAGCTCTTCTGGTTCAGTGAAACCCGACCGATGTTTCCACTCGCTAGTCCTTAAAGTCATTTGAATGTATCACGTCAACCGATCTTGCTCACTTGAGCAGCTCAACAGATTATAAACGGTCGTGTACAAAACGTCCACCTTTACCTTGGGATGAGTCCAATCCACCGAGAGAAGCGCACTCTCGGTAAGGGGTGTGCATCGACGAGTTGTCTTACTCCTCTGGTATTGCCGAGGTCTACGGTAGAATTGTCAACCACAGCAAATATTGGAGAACATTGACGCGCTGAGCCCGATGTGTACTCCAATGAGAGTGCATAAATACCCACAAAGACAATATCGCGATCTCAACGCCCAGGTCCTCGTTTGAAGAGTGACACCTCTTAGAAACGTGCGTGCCCAGAAGTACTACCAGAGCATAGATCTAATCCTGATATGTTATTCCCCTTCGTTGCTCCACAGGTAACGAAATGCGATGCGACAGCTGATCATCGTGGATCGTATCGCACCGATCATCGGTGTCCCGTTTCAAACAAAAGAATTGGCTGCACAGGGCAGAAGGTTGCTCGTGGCCTGTAAAGTCGGCTTCACGTTGCCGAGTAGGAGCCACTTAGTTTCGATTACAAAACTCGTGCTTTTACGTGTCGGACCTGTACTCTACTAGTTTTTCACCCAATATAATAAAAGAGGCAATACGTTCTCAAACACCTAGGGCACGATTAGCCCGATAATATGCCATCTCGTGCTGTGGCTCGGAGGAAAGGGTCGCGAATATTCCTATTGGCAGCTAGCGCCGATATCTCTATCGATTCAAAACCAACATGATAGTCGAGTTGCTGGGCGACACTTGGACCGTATCTTCTCGTCGGCTAAAATGCGGGAGAAACCGAGTGGGGGGAGAAAGGGCATATACCCACTTATTGCTTGCTCACGTCGTTTTACCATTGACCACCCATGCCGTTCGAGACGGGGGGTCGAATAACAAGAGAGAATAGAGGCAGGGGCGTCCCATTGGCCTTGGGTTGTGACCGAAAGCGAGGACAAACCCCTTCTTTCTGTGGGGTTCACTTCGTTCTTTCTAGAGGAGAGGAGGGTCCGGCGTGATTTTTATATTGTGTGTTTGCAAGGAATGACACAGCCATATTGTTGGTATGTACGTACACCTGGGTACCAGGTACAGTCCGTGTTGCCATGGATGTATCAGACACAACTTGATGCGGATACATGACGATCGTTTGTAGTGTAGTGTGTAAATTTCGACATCGAAACGTTTCTCTCGCTTGCGGACAGGGTGCTATTGTGCCGTAGTTGTGACATGCGTTCGGAATTGTATTTGCGTCCATCACGTGTGGTCAGATGGGGGCAGCATTTTGGACTGATCGGGTTCTTTAGGACGACGTTTTTGCGACATTATAGCGTTTTTTTAAACATTTCAGGCGATACCCACGTGGATTTCGAGGTTGTTCGTCACGTTTCACGTTCAGGCATCACCCAAAACCATGTTGTACAGTGGATTTCGAACTCATACAGTAAGCACTCAGGCTTATACTATGCGAGGGTCTGTCATTTTTACGTCTTCGCTCTTCAGCCGTTCGAAAACTATTTGTGTGCGCCCTTGGACACTTCGTTTATCTTGTTTTCGCCATTTATAACGCTAACGCTGTGCTGTTCAACAGGTCAGTGGGTGAGTGAGGCACATAGCCATTTGTCCGACGAGCGTGACCACGTCGTTGGAAAAGGGATATCCCTTCGACCCCAGCACCACCATTCGCAAATAAACTGCAGGTTTATGTAGGTTCTACCTCGACCGTAGCCGGAGACGCAAGCTCGCGACTAGAGCTCAGCACCCGCCGTTGCCCGACATTACAAGTCGGGACGATGCCGAGCCTAGTATACAAACGAAAGGAGAGGTTCATGGTGCCATTACGGGGGTCCACAGTTAACAGGACCTATGGTGTACATAAAAATCTATATATTTACCTGTGTTTACTAACAAAATTTGGTCCGGTTAACTATGCACCCCCGTAATATATATTTTTTATACGCGCACGCCAACTTGGTACGCCTCCGTGTGGAAGAAGACTACGAGGAAACAAGATGCATGAAAGAGCCGTGTCACGGTATATTGGGGTACCCCTTTTTTGGGAAAAGATTATACATCCCATTGGACTCTTTAAGTGGGAAACTACCGTTATTTCGAAAAATGTATATTGACCGGGCTGCACGAGTCAGTTTTCTTCGAGCCCATGTTGTCTGGGGAAATAGTGCTGCGAATCGAAAACCCAACATTGAGAGTGAAGCACTTGCTCGTGACTGTATCTCGTCATTCGTGAGTGCCAGTAGACCATGGTTCAACCGGACTGAGAGAGCCAACAAGAGCTGGCAGGGTAGGTCTCCAGAACCGGTCGCAAGGGATTGAGTCACGGGAAAGTGGGGGGGTAAAGGGTGATGGGAGAGGTGAAAAGGGCATGCTTGGAGGGTGCATCTGTTATGCATGATACATTTTCATGTGGAACACGTGCGGGTGCCGGAAGCGTCTTGGTTTTTCAAGCGTTTGGGTGATGAATATCTTCAAAATCTTGTAGGGAGGGTAAAGGGGCTGGGGCTCGCGAAAAAAGCACGCCTGTCGTGGTTAGTGGTACGAAATTTGTCACGTTCCGGTGAGCCCTGCTACGGTTGTACGAGTTCACTTCTTATGGAAGTCCCAAACATTTCTCACTGATACTGGGCGCTCTACCCATCGAAACGAATGAGGTATCCAATACAATGTTGGTATGTGACATGTGTTTGAGCAACGTTACGGTAGGGGTTGCAATTTCCAGCCCAATGTACCTCTGGCGGAGCTCCTTGCCTGAGGAATTTGCCCAGTAAGATCGGACCTGATATATATATTCCATGTTTCTGTCGGATATTTCACTCATCGTCTTCTAGGTCGGGAATTTATGAGGTACCTTGTTTGACGCCATTTGTCTCTTTATAGCACCGGTGTGTGCCAGGCAATACCTCCGGCACCAGAGTGGCAAGCCGCACTACTACGAAAGCTGGTCCACGCCATATGTGCAAAGCGGTTTGACAGGCACTGTAGAGGACAGCCGACAGCTACCCAACCGACCCTAGAGAGGGATCACTACTGTATGGCTCATGGGAATCATAATGTTGAAGCTCTTCAGGCGGGAAGCCGCAGAGAGATTAGGTGTTACCCCTATCGTCGCCGGTGGTTAATCTATAAATATATATATGTATATATTACTAGCTCAGACTGCGTTATAAGATAAGTTTGAACATGTGCTTTTGAAGACGGTTGTTGGGGTAAAGCAATATGCTCCTCAAGAGCGCAAGTAAAGACGTTGTAGATTCTACCTGTAATTCAGCATAAGTGTGGTCTTCATTCCACGTTGGTAATAACAAGGACCTTATGACTATATGGAGGTTTGCATTATTCATTGGGCAGGGTATCGCGAGAAGTCCATGCTGACACGCTCAAATAGGCTGTTAAATACCTCGTATATATACCTATTGCAGTTTGGGTTTGATTGCCACGCAAATGCTGTTTATGGAACGAGGGGACCAAGACACGAAAAACGCACACACGTTTCCCCGATGTTTAGGTGACGATAGCATACACAGGCTCGCGATGTTTTCGCGAAAGAGCGTGAATGCTCGCCCGGTATACTTGCCACGTTTCTCTGATTTTTGCAGGAATCCGGGAGGTATGTATATTATTGCCCGTTTTCGCGACATACCGTGACATAGCCGTAGAACTACCTGCGGCAAACCCTTCCACGGCATACCACGAAACGTTTCACACACCTCCACGGCATTGCATGGAACCGTTACCCTAACCATAACCCCAGGTACCGTGCATATTGAGGTGTCGAGGGGGTTACCATGGAGTGCCGTGGAGAATGCTGTGGCGGTTTGCCGCGGGGACTACCATGGTATCAACCATGGTGTGTCACGGCGTTCCAGGGAGTCCTTTGCCACGCCATGGGATGGCGTCGGAATGCCATGGTATCCCATGAGTGGTACCATGGTAGTGTCACGGCATGTCACGAAAAAGTCAAATAGTGTTGGATCCTGGAATCCGGGGACAATATAGGAATCGCGACATATGAACGACAGCCGGAAAATAGACTGCTGCCATAATGTACAAGGCAATAACAGTACGAATACGTAACACTCCGCCGTGCAAAAAGACACATGCGCCCTGTCTGTCCACCAAGCTTTCGGCAACCGTCTAGTCAACAGCCCTGATCATGGCCGACGGGTAACCTCGATCGTCGAAGCGCACGAAGTCTGAGGACATCTCTCTGGCGAGTCAATCAGTGCGTGTTGTCCCTCCTGCAGCCGCATGAGTAAGGGATGAGCTTTTCGAGGAGATGACTCTCAAAGAATAACAAACTGGAAGACAAACGAGCGATGCACCAACACCTTGAGATGAGAGCAGTAGCGAGTTGATTGTTGGAGAGCAGCTTACTCCAATGGAGTAGTTCGGTGACGAACTGGCTGTCATCCCGGAGTTTCACCCTGCCGGACCACCGGTTTCCACAGGGTTCTACACTATTTGACCTTGTCGTGGGCATGTCGTTTCATTGCCATGGAACTGCCCATGGCATACCATGGCATCACCACAGCATCCCATGGTGTGGCATAGGATTCCATCGCACGCCGTGGGGGTTGCCATGACATGCCACGGGTAGTACCATGGCGACCTCGCGGCTACCGCCACGGCACTCCATGGCAACCCCACAGCATGTCATGGCAACCCCCACGGCACCCCAATGTCCACGGCACCTAGGTTAGGGTTGGGGTTGGGGTTAGGGTTAGGGTTAGGGTTAGGGTTTGGGTCCCATGGTATGCCGTGGTGATCCGTAGAAGGTTCCGTGGTACGCCATGGAAGATGCCGTGGAACGTTTGCCACAGATGGTGCCACGGCATGCCACGGCATGTCGTGAAAAATTCAATACTGTACATATGCCGGTTTACAACGCTATGGCAACGGAACTGCTGGAAGTGTGTATCAACAACCCCGAGAGCGTGCGCGACCGGCTGCTCACTTCTTCTATGGCTAAATCTTCCCTCTAGGACTTTTTGCGTCATTTCAGATGTAATGCATAAAATGAAATACAGTACAGCCCCAACTCTATACTCTGGCTGGTTCCTTCACGGGTAAACGCAACGGAGCACAGAGTATGTCACAACGACCGCATCATTTGCGTGCTGAGCAGCAGTACGTGAAGATTTTTTTTTTTTTTTTTTTTTTTTTTTTTTTTTTTCATCATCACTTTTACTTTCCAGCCCACTCGTAGGAGGTTTTACCCTCGACGATCTTCTGGACAAGCCGTGGTCACAGGTGTCGTCCCTTCTCCCCCCCGGTACGTGCCTTTATTTTTTATCGCGCATAGGGTTCAGCATTCCCACTGCTCGTCGATTTTCATCGAATGTACAGCTAACTCACGCTCTCGCGCTTTCCGCTAATCAATTCTATGCAAGAAAAAGTCCCTATGAGCATGCACTCGGTGAGACTCGAACTCACGAAATTGATCTTGATAGGCTCGCGGACCACCTACCAAGCCACCGGGGACGCCGGCAATATATCACGGTGCCTAATACCGGTAAGTTAATATAGTGTTATGGTCATTGGAAAAACCGTGCAGTGGCACCGGATAGTTTTGCCACTTATATTCACACGATCATGATAGGGTGCAGATTATTGCTAGCTCACAAGGGCGTGTGCGTTTAGGAGTAACTTGATCTATTATGTATGTATGTACCAAAACAATAAAGCGGGAGCATTGCAATGACTGAGCCTCATGATTAAGCGCATGAAAAAAACAAACCTACCTGCGAGATTTCATCGGATTCTCCCCTTAAGCGAAGGCAGATATACTACGATATTCGAAATTGAGATGCTGATCGCATCCGGTAATACTCTCGACATTCGTGGGCGTTGGTGCACCCTGATACTTCGAGTATTTATAGCACAATTGTAATGGATTATTGTATTTTTATGTCTTGAGGATTTAGTCGGCTTTCACTATCAAAAAAAACTTCTTAACATCGTACCTGGTCTGCATCGACCACAAGGTTCTGGAAGGGCAGAATTTTTTGCTGGATCGCTGTTGATGAGCTGTGAGTGGTGACTTTACCGAATTCAACCACACGTTGGGGCAGGGCACAGCAGCAGGCGGTTGGCGTGTCAACTGAAAATTCTGGATGTACACGCACCTCGTCCCCGATGGGGCGAACACTATTCAAAATACGATGTATTTGACCGTATGAATCGACTGGTATTGCTGCTGTAAGGCGAATTGTGATGCCATACTTACTTCTTCTATTGCTGTGGCAAGACGACGCAAAACGTGCACGTGTGTTGTACCGTTCACGCAGCGGAAAAAAAGATCCTGTCGGTGCCTATCGCGCTTCACAATAGGGCGCAGATTAAATGCGGATCGACGGGTACATGCACGGTGTTATTGTGTGGCATAGTCAACGAGTGACCCCCCTCGCGGACTGCTGCGTGAAATCAAATCTTCGAAACCAACCAACCGACTCAAGAGGCCTTGAGTGCAAATACAAGTATGCTTTATGGCACAAAGATGAGTGCGGCTCTACGCGCATGCTTGGGTTTGAGAGAATCTTCAGAGCTAAACGCTCGGATACTTGTAGACAGTCAACCGCAGGGATCGAAATTGCGTCTTGTGCGCTTAAGGTTCATGACGTTAATCTAAGGTGGCGGCAGGGTGACTGAAACGTTTTGCTCAAGTCTGTGGCTGTATATTAAGCACTGCATGTTCTGGCTGCTTCCGCAACGTGCACTTCCCTCGCCGTTTGGTCTCTGCCCCGTTGCTTCCCCCCATATTTCACCCACAGATCCGTTGCGCGCCTCTAAGGGGGTAGTACGTACACCGGGTGTGGCGGCGCTCAACCTTCCCATGAGGCGAGGGAGCAAAAGAAGATATGTTGTTGTTGTTGTTGTGGTTGTTGTTTTTGCCGTCGATGAGTTGTGAGGTCAAGGGGGCTCTCATCCCGCTTCCCTGTTCCCCTCGAAAACCATCCAAATATTTGTTTATGCACCCCATTCGGGCAAACCTAAATCCCACCGCACATATCCGTTGGTGAATTTGCCGGTACATAAATCACACTGCCAGTTCAATCAGACTTTGGTACCAGCAAATCCCACATCCCCCTTGCTCGTTGCACAGTCATAATTATCTGTCTACATTCATAACCCAAAAAAGCAATAGTCCGAAAAAACCAACCAAAACCTGAAGGTCAAGAACCTAAACAATAAAAAAAACAGTCGAACTAAATCTCAGATAGCCAAAATTGAGATGACCTAAAACCCAGATAGCCAAACATCAGTGTCGAAAGGTCAAAAGACTGTTAAAACCAAAGACCCGTGCCAAAACGTAAACACAAAATCCGTCGAACCAAAACTCCGAAGGACAAAATAATCACCCAAAAATTAAAACTTAGTCCCGGTGTCAGCTTTCCAACAGGAAGATCAACATAAATTTAATTTATCGCAAGGCTGAGCCATCCCACGGTAGGGGCGCACCCAACGTTCCTGAGCCCCTCACATTAGGAACTCCATATCCCACCCGACACAATGCTTGGAATATATTCGTTAGGGTCATCCGACCGGCACTTGCATGCGCTAGTCCTAAAACGAATATACGAGTAAATTTTTCATCCCAACTGGTACCTCCTCACTTAGGGAACTCAATTGGTCAGAAACCTTTCGCCCAAAAAGTGCAACCCCTACCGTGGGGTGACTCGGCTACGATGAAACTCGAAAGGCTCCCGCGATATCGCTTTGGTCAGGAAATCCGCATGATGAAAAGGGGATGGTACGTGGATAATCGATACCTGGTATCTATCTTCTCCCAACCAGTTGCCTGAGGAAGTGGTGTTACACGTCAATGTGCTTGGAGTTGGAGTTAGTTATGGGGTTCTGCGCAAGCTGCACCGCACCCTGATTAGCCTCGAACATCGGTATGCAGGGCATTCCCACCTCAGGCAACATGAAACGCCAAATTTGCCTCAAAAACCACACTTTCTTGATCACGTCAGCAAGCCCCACGTGCTCTGCCTCCGTCGTGGAGAGTGTGACGCACTTCTGAGTCCTATATAACGAAGACACGCAGGCACCCCCACACATCACCAATCCTCCTGAAACTGACCTTCGTCAGCCGCCTTGCTTGCGTAGTCCGGGTCAGCAAACACCTGCAAGCTCAGCCCCCCTGTTGTACCTCTCTGAAAAGTAATGCCGAAGGAACTAGTCCGTCTCACACACCCAAAACACCAAGTGCTGCCCTCCAGTGAACTAACTTTGGTGCAGCGCAGTACCTTATTACTGCTCGTGCGGCATTGGAGATGTCTGGTTAAGTCTGGGTTGATAGTCACATAAGCGAGCCTACCAACTTGCGAAACGGCCAGTCTCCCGGTGCTTCATTCTTGTCGAATTCCGCAAGTTTCGTGCCAACAGGAAGCGGAACACTATTGCCAAACTTTATCCCGTACTCATCCGCCAATTGATCAGCGAATGTCTGCTGTGTAATCTTAAGCACCCCCTTCTCCCAATCCCTCTCGCAAAATCACCTCGAATAGCAACGTAATTCTCCCAGCTTCTTAACCGGAACCATTTGGTTCAGGTCCCTGCCAAACTGGTCACACCTTGCCCTCTCCCAAACCGCAAAAAAATCATCCACGTGCACTAGTACAGCCATACCTACTCTCTTCTCATCCATCAAACGAAACGCGCATGCATCTGCCAGGCACTGTGCAAACACTAAAGTCAACAGACACCTAGTATGATGTGCATGCCTTTGCCTTGAAGCCTGCTTCAAACCGTACAACCTCTTGTTCAGTTTTACTATCTTCCCCGACAGTCCATGGCAACCATTGCGTATATGTAGTTGTCCACTGGTTGCTGTACTGGCTCAAACGTACCCGCATCCAGCAATCCGTAAAACTCCCGCCCCGTCGAGTACTCCCAGAAATTAGCGTACTCCGCTCGCATGGCCTCCTTTTGGCTCTGTGGGACCTTGAGGTCAAAGGCGTAGCATTGCGGTGAATATGGAGGCTTGTAGGGCGGCCGCTGGTTCATCAGAGTGTTGTCGATGTCCTCCCCAGTGCCAAGCCTTGTCGCGAACGCACACGGTATCCCCCCGGGCCCCTTTGCTGGCGATGGTTCCTCGCGGTTTCCACTCGTCGGCTCCTTGGGGCGACTTGCGTCGACGGCCTCCCGTGTATCGAACACCGACAACTGCGCCGTCTTGTCCGTCATTGACAGAGGTCTGACACTATGGTGAAGGCCTTGGTTGCGGCTTTCTGGCGACGGTAGGGGTGGCTCCTTAGAAGTTGCTGAGCGTTTGACGTCCGGCGTGGCGGAGAACTGAACCGTCTTCGAACGGGTACGGTCGCATATCCGTTGCGGCTCCGGCGGCAGTGGCAGAACTGGCGGAGGCGGCGACTGAAGTAGCGATGGCGACAACCGAAGCAGCGGTGGCGGCGACTGAAGCGGCGATGGCGACGACTAAAGGGGCGGTGGCGGCGACTGAAGCGGCGTTGGCGGCGACGGATGCGGCCGTGGCAGCGACTGAAGCGGCGGGTGCGGTGACTGAAGCGGCCTCGGTCGCGACTGAAGCGGCGGTTGCGGCGGCTGAAACGGCGGTGGCTCGTTAGTATTTCTGAAACCCGGTATTGCCGGCGCGGAGGCTTACCCTTCACCCCTCGCGTCCAGCGGCGCCGGCACGGGCATGATGGGCGCACGCGGGACCGTCCACACCACGTCGCTGGTGTAGCAAATGCCGCCCGTCGAGGCCTTGACGACCTTCACAGCGGACGACGGATGGTTGTACCCGTTGTTCAGGAAGTAGCATGGTACCGCCTGGACGTCGATTTTAGACCTACGGTCCACTCGCATCATGCCTTGTTGGAAGAACGGCACCACCTGAATATCCGGCAGTCGCGAGTTGAATACCTCGTATGGTGACCGCCACCCGGTGTTGGCCTTGGACGTGGACTGGCTGAAGCAGTCGGCGGCCCAAGGGACAACTTCCAGCCACAGGCGGTTGCCATCGGCCCCGACATAGGGAATACGGGCGAGGTCGACGCTCGGAAATAGCCATCGAATCTCCCCGCGAGCCGCATGGCCACCCTTACTGGACCGCCAGATGGTGCTCTCGACAACGGCGTTCTGCTGCGGCTTGCCCACTTATATTGAATCCCAGCAGCGTCACAGAGCTCAATGAAGCTGCCGTCGGTGAACTCCTCACCGTTGTCCTTGCGAAAGCCGAGTGGTCGCCCCATGGCGTTGGTGTCCGCGAGGAACGTCTGGATGTACGCCGTCGTTTCCGACTTCGTCCTCATCCCGTACGGCCGGATAAACCGCGAAGCACACTCGATTAACATGATCAGATTATGATACCCGCCCATGGAAGCCTCGTAGGGAGCGGCCAGGTCGATGTGCACCGTCTCCATAGGCCTCCTTGCGCGCGATGTCGTCCTCCGCGGTACTCTCGCCCGCACGCCTTTCGCTTCCAACCATCTCACACGGTTGCAGCACTCCTTTGAGGGTGATACCGTGCTGCCCAGACGTTTCTCTCAACTGACGTTTGTTCAGGTTGCCGGAGGACACGTGAAAGTGGTTGATATCAATAATCCTGTCACGTTTCCCAACAGTGAAAAGACGCCTACCCGGAGCAAATACAGGTGCAGCAGTCATGCGTACGTGCCTAACATCAGCGTCTGTCCGATCTGACTCTTTCAGGGCTTGAACCGCGGCCTCATGGAGGGGGGTGGGGGGGGGAAAAATCGGTAGAGACAGTCTCACCCTGACCGTCCATGAGCCGAGTATCGGTGAACACGCTCATGTCTGGCTCCTGCATCCCGGGGGCGGTGACCATGAGTCTTGTCCTCATCACGGGATCCTCTATTCCTACGGCTGATCCTACATCTGCTTCGCTAGGAGCCGAGAAGGGTAAACAAGAACCCGTAGGCACCGCACCAGTGTGGGTGGGCTGGAAACTTGAATCCTGAGGTACTACGCCGTTAAAGGCGGGCGGGAAGCCATCTTCCGCAGTCACTACCGCTTCTACACTATGATGGGACAGGAGGTGGGAGTAAGACGCCGAGGGTCCTGCCCTATCTGTGTTAAAGAAGGGCGGGGGGGAGCAAGGGGGGAGCAAGTGAGACACCAGATGCTGACGTATACCCGGGCTTACCAAGTGAGGGGCCTGAAAAACCAGACATGGCAGAAATAGCAGTAAGTCCTGCAGTGGGGTTCGGGTCTCTCTGCCCCATGCGAGTTGCGTACGAACTTGATCCGACCGAATCACGGAGGAAGGGCAGACGGTTATCGAACAAGTGCACACCATCCTCATCCACGGTGATTCTGCGCCGGCCCTGGGCCTCGTGTAAGGAGAAAAGGCTGTACTGGATACCCTCTGTCCAATACCCTCTAGTCAACTTCACACTAAAGTCTGTCTTCGAGTGCAGCCTCAGGTTGAGGCTACCTATTCCTAGCACAATCACCTCCTTCCCAACCCCAATCAAAACCTTCTCCTGCCCAGAGGGAATCTTCACAAAGTCGTACATGCACCAAGAGTCACTGGTAACGTGGTTAACGGCTCCGTTGCCGGAGACCCACATATCACTACCGGATGGACGTCTGCACCGTCCCTCAACAGTCTCATTATCAGTCTGGCCTGCAAGCGCCATCCAACACTCGAATCCGACTTTGGGCACTGAAAGTGCCATCAGAAGGTGAAGGGGGCTCGGCGGAGATGTAGATGCTCCAGGAGGAGGGACCGAAGAAGAGGGCGGGACATGGCTGGGAGGATGCTGAGGGTCCTGTGGCGGCGGTGGCGGTGGTTGGTGCTGCTCAGAAGGACGTGGTTGGTACTACTGTGAAGGCTGGTACTGCTGCGAAGGCTGGTACCGCTGCGAAGGCGCTTGCTGGTATTGCTCCGAAGGCCCTCCCTCGTAGTAGTGCCCGGAGTCATCGTTGTAATAGCTGCCGTCCCCGGTAGTGGCGGCAGCGTTCGGATCATGAGCATATGGGGCGTCGTCGTAGGCGTTGGCGATGGCGGCAGTGACGGTAGTGGCGGCGGTAATATTTGCCTGACCGTATGAGTGCGCCGACGGCTGCTGTCGACTCCTGGGATCAGCCCTCTGCACCGGCGGCGGATTTCCACTTGGACGGGGGTGCCGGGAATAGTCTTAGCCACCGGGTGGAGCGGGGTTCAAAGGAAAATATCTCCCCCTACCCCCAACTGTTTGGGCACGACCGCCCCCATACCTTCCTATGCCGCCTCCGCCGCCATGTCCTCTGCCTCCAGTGCCCCACTGCTGTGACGCTCCGCTTCAACCGCGTCCTTCCCGATCGAGGGCGTACTGGTGCTGATGGTGCTGCTGCTGCTGATGCTGCTGGTACGGCTGCTAACGCTGCTGGTACGGCTGTTGATGCTGCTGGTACGGCTGTTGAAGCTGCTGGTACTGCTGTTGCTGCTGCTGGTACGGCTGCCGATGCTGCTGGTACTGCTGTTGCTGCTGCGGGTGCTGCTGTTGCTGCTGGTACAGCTGCCGATCCTGCGGTTCCTGCTGTTGATGCTGCTGGTACGGCTGCTGATGCTGCTGGTACTGCTGTTGCTGCTGCGGGTGCCACTGTTGCTGCTGGTATGGCTGCCGATTCTGCGGTTGCTGCTGTTGCTGCTGGTACGGTTGATACCGCTGCTGCTGCTGTCTACTTCTGTTATCGTTCTTCTTGTTCCTCCCCCGTCCGGCTTGTTCACCTCTCCCGCCATGTTGACTACCCTCATTGCCCCGAGCCACATTGGCAACAACGAGGGCGTGTCCCGTCCCGTTCCTCAGCTCCTGCTCCCTCGACATCTCCATTTCCCCGTACGTGCTGAGCACCACATCTTCTGGGACTTGATATGTCAATTCTGCATGGTGAGCAAAATGCTCTTTTGTACTCCTAAAGCGGGGGAAAGGTTACGCGCAAATTGTTGATTAGCGTCAACATCGGGAAAAATCATTCCATGATCACAAAGTCTTCTCCTGATCACACAGCCCTTCGAAAAGCACTCATTCGGGGTTTCCCCATCCGTCATGCGAAACCGATGCCATGCCTGGGTCAGCCTGGCCTTGTCGGCGGCTTCCTGAGGCTGGTAATGCCTCTTGAAAGCAGCCCACGCCTCACTCGGACTACCTGCTGCAGCTACCAGAGGTGCAACTGCGGGGCATGTTATCTGACGAAGGAGAATGCCCCAAGCCCTGATTGCCTTTTCCACCATCTCTCTCCCAAACTCTGCAATCAACGCCTCTCGACTTGATTCCTTCAGACCTACTCTAATAGGTCTAGCAGTCTCTACTGCCCCTAGACAATCCATCTCCCAAAAATGAGCATCATCTGCCTCTCAAACAACATCACTTTTTGCTGTCTCTTCTTTCTCTGCTTAAACCAACCGTCAAAACTATGTGGCCTTACGGGGCTACCAGTATAGCTGAAGTGGAACGTGCCTGCCTGTGTAGTAGAAGTAGCGGGGTGCGGGAGGGATGTTGTCGGGACCTGCAGTGGGTTGGCTCGGGATGGGTTCTTGCTGCTCCTGGGCTCCTTGCCCTGGGCTTGCGCACCCCCGTTCGTGCCTTTTTCCTCTTCTGGGGTCGCGGTCTCCCTTGCGGCTGCGCACTATTCTTCTCGGGCTTCACGGGCCACCTTAATGACGTACTACTCGATTGTTTGACGTTCTTCCACAGACAGCGACGAGAACAAGCAAAAAACCACGGCACACCCTACGTACGAGCCACGGTGACTTGCATGCCTACCCTAGCGTAGGGTGGCGGTGGGTTTCAAAACAATGTAGTTGCTTCCAACTAGAAATATCCCAGGTTCAACCGTCAAAATCTCATACTCAGTGAACAAAACAAATTCATGGGTCTCGACTCCCACGTATGTTCGTACATACACACGTGCCTTATCTCCCCACCCTTGCTACTAGTCTGAGACGGATGCCTTCGTCACGACCCTCGTTCTCCAATCTGACCTTCGGCCGCGGCTCAGGTCATCTTGTCCGCCTGGGTGATAGCACTGAGACGCTGCTGTCGCTCCCGAAAGATTGAACTCAACGAAAGCATGGGGCAGATATCGTAGGGATGCATGAGAGCACCAAACGCTCGTTTTTGCTCATCCCGTAACTATAGCAAGATATCTGGTGATTTTCGAGTATATCATGCTACAACAGTACTATGTAAAATATTACCATCCTATACTTGCTGCTGTAGTATATGTTGCTGCTGTCCTTCCTCCCGACTCGCGATGAAAGATTTTGCTTACAGTTTGTAATCACTCTAAAACCAGTCTAAAAAACAATGAAAAATATACCAGGTACGTTGTACGGAACTTCCACTGGAAAAATCTACGCGCCTTCTATCCAGAGATAGTGCGTGCCTATAAAATATCAGGTTCATCCATTGGTAGGTTAAGCATGAAAACATTTTGACTAAAACGATGAAATATGTGATGTTTGCGCAAACAGGGATGCTAATTCACAATCATCCATTCACCAATCACAGCATAATTACAGGAAAAACCTAAAATACATCTACCAATAAAAGTTTACAACCTGGTAGCATTCTACCCTAATGATGACCAACCAGTACGCCAACCGTAATGCTGAGCATGCACAATTAATTCGTCGTCATTTTGCGAATAACCAACACCAATATCAATTTCCAGTCTACCAGACAAAACAACTGCTCGTACGTGGTACAGTCAATGGCGTAGTCTACAGGGGCAGGGTATTCGTGAAACTACTGTTAAAATGACTGGAGTTGTTCGCATATCATTCAATCACAAACAGAAATACGCCAGCTGCTGGAAAATTCCTTCCTGCATGTGCTTACTTCCCTTGCTCGTTCACCATCCGCTCCTCCTGTTTCCTATCGTTGAGCATTATCGACCACTTACTCTGGCTGGCTGCTGTATTATGACGAAACCACGGATATTTCTGTCGACGAAATCGCCATCAAGGATGCTGCGCTTGATGGTGGGGTGTTGCTCTCCTGGGCTGATGTTCCTCTCCCATCTGCTTCAACTTCTACTTGTTGTGTGTAACTAACGTCGGCCGTGTCTCTCGCTGGATGACATGTTGTTGCTGGTGGTGGTGGTGGTGATAATCTCGACGGTAGGAACACTGCGGCTGCTGGTGGTATTTTTAGTGGAGATCCGGGTGTACTTGATGCTGTCGTTGTTGTCCTTTGAAATTACAACAGTGTTGCTGCTGCCGCTTCTGCTGGTGGTGATGATGCTGGTGGTAACGTTGCTCCTGCTTGCTGGCACTGCTGCTGCTGCTGCTGCTAATGCTGTTGCTATTGTTGCTGCTTGTGGTGGTGGTGTCTGTCGTGCCAACCTTGGGATTCTGCCATCAACCTAAATGGCGGCGTTTTCCTCGTCAACTAGGCCATCGCATCTATTGTTACCATATACTCTTTTTTTTGCCCAAACTCTAACCAGGTCTCATTCACCTCGGCGCCCAATAGCGGTCCATCCCTACGTTTACCCTTTCGCATGAACCATCTTGACTTACAGGTCCCGCTAGCGTAAGGTAGCGGACGAGGAAAGTCGGGTTCCCTCTCAACCCTTATACCGCTAGTGTAAGGGGGTAACAGGTACACCGGGTGCGGCGCCGCTCAACCTATCCATGAGGCGAGGGAGCAAAACAAGAGATGTTGTTGTTGTTGTTGGTGGTGGTGGTATTTTTGTCGTCGAAGAGTTGTAAGGTCAAGGGGGCTCTCATCCCTCTTGCCCGTGACCCTAGAAAACCATCCATATATGTTTTTACGAAACACACTCGGGTCACACACTCCATGCACAACCCCGCCGCGCACATACCCCCCCGTTCTGTGCACGGCCTCGCCGTATATATTACTGCTCATTCCGTATAGACTCCCGTTGCGGCACCCTACTCTCCTTTTCAGGGAGCGCGCCACCTTCAACCCCGAAGTCTCGCCGCACACATCCGGGCTCGTTCCTTGGCTCGTTCATCGTACAAATCCGTTTTCACACTCCCTCTTGCTTGTAGTGCGTGCCACCCGTTATCACACCTGCCCCACCGCGCACATGCCACCACGACCTCGCCACAAACAGCTCGACAAAGTCTGTGCGCAACGCCGTTGCCGCATACCTTTCCGTTCTGTGGAGTGCGCCACACTTTTTACAACGCACTGCATGCACGAACCCGCCGCGAACATGCCCCCGTGCTCCGCGTCCCGGCTGGTTCCTTGTGCAGCCCCATCACATATTCCTGCTTGCGGTGCGTGCGACACCTTAACATGCCCTCTGTGCACGACCCCGGTGCGCACAGTTTAGCTCATTCCGGGTGCAGCCCCGTGAGCGCGCAATTTCCCTTCCCGGGCAGCGTGCACCATCTCTTACCACGCACTGCGTGCACGGCCCTGCTACGCACATGCCCCCCCGCTCTGTTTCTTGGCTGGTTGCTTGGGCTTGCAATGTTGCCGAACTATTCCTCTTCCCTGGAGTACGTCCCACCTTTTACCACGTCTTCTGTGCGCGTCCCCGTTGCGCACATGCCCCCCCGTTCTGTGCACCGCCCCTCTGCGCCCATTACAGCTCATTCATTGCGCAGGCTCGGTGCCGTACACCTTTACCCCCCTGGAGTGAGCGTCACCTCTTACCACACACTCCATGCCGACACATACCCCCCGTTCCGCAACTCGGTTCGTTCCTTTGTGCGGCCGTATCACGTTTTTCTCCTAGAAGTGCGAGCCACGTCATTTTCCGTGTGTAACCCAGTGGCCGCACACGTTCCCTCTTTTCAGCGTGCACCACCTCCTGCTTCGCATCCAGAGCCCGGCCCTGCCGTGCACATGCCCCCGCGTTCCGTATCACGACTCATTCCGTGCCTAGTCTCGTTGCCGTACACGTCTCATTCGCAGGAGTGTGCGGCATCTCTTAGATCACACTCCGAGCCGGCACACCACCCCCCGCCTCGCCGAGCCTGCTATAGCATTTTGCGTGTGCTGTCCCGTTGCCGCAAACGTCTCCCCCCTTGGAGTGCTCGCCACCTCTTACCACGCCCTACGTGCGCGGCCTCAACGCACACTTGCCCCCTCCCGCTTCGTGCACGGCCGCACCGCGCACGTCCCGACTCGATCAGTGTGTGGCTCCGTTCCAACACTCATTTCGTGGCCCCGCTATCACACCTGTTTGCTTCCTCCGCCTATGCTTCCCCCTTGCCTTTCACTTCCCTCTCCTTCCCCCCTTCGACCGCCCCTAGAGTGGCATAACTCCCCCTACCCCCTTTTAACTGCCGCCCTCAGCCCTTTTTCCTTTCCCTAAACCAATTGTTTCAGTTCTCGTAATCATGTATCGCCCTAACTGGAACCACGCCTCTCGCCCTTAGGTCCTTTTTGTGTAATTTTCTCTCCAGGTCGCCAAACTCCAGACTGTCACGAGATTCCTCTTTTCTCGATTAGAGCAGACATTGTGGAACGTAACAATGACGCGCGCGACCGCGAAGCTCGAATCCTTATTACATATTTTGTTTTGACAGGGAAATAACTAACAAACTTCCCATAACGGATCGTACGAACGTAGGGTACCTACTGCAGTATTTTAGTTTTGAAAGTGTTTGTTTGTGGTTTAACAATTTCTTCGGCCCCGTTTGTCCACCTCGATCAGCGCCGACGGTGCCAATACCATTCCTACCGATTTTTGTGAATGCACACATATTTACTCAATCCTCTCTGACTATTGCAGGTGTACGTCGATTAGGTTTAATCAAGCTAAGTGCGGCAAAGTGTGTAGGAACATGGCTGGATCACTGGTTTTAAAAACACCAAAACATCCAACTATTTTACTTTCTACCATCGGGTTCTACCGAACAGAGCGCAACTCTACGAATGCCTCTGTGTACGGAAACATTCGGGGCGTGTCCTCACGCTGCACGCGGTATTGTCGGGCCCACCCACTGACGGAGTAAGAGAGTAAGAAGCCCGGCTGTAGTTGTCCTAATGCTCTGCTGGACACAAACCGGGTAGGTGCTCGTCCGTTTCTCCGAACTATGACGAGTGTATGATAATTGGCACGTCTTTCATCATAGTATTTAGGCATTGAATTGTGCATCACTTTTGTTTTCAGGAGGAAATAAATGCTAAAAAAACATCGTTTTTGTTACCGACGGGAAGATGTATTTAAAATAACATAGTGCAGCATGGCGCCAGCCCCATGCCGTGTGTCGGCACATAGTCTCTCATCATCGACCGCCTTTTTGTGCGCCGTCACAGCGGTGTTGTTACATACATCGTTCGTTGTACCGCGACTTTCGTTATATGTGTAGCTAGTGAGGAAAAGTCAAGGGGCCGACGCGTTGGCGCTGGCCATAATGCCTGCGCCGGCAAAATAGTCCATCAGCATCGGCCGCCTTTTAGTGCATCGGCACGGCGTCGTTGGAACATGCAGCAATACGTTGTGTCTCGCAACGCGTATGATATGTATCGTTAAGGAGGGACGGGCCACAGGCCGACGCGTTGGAGCCGGCCTCAAGACCTGCACCGGCATATATTCCCTCACCATCGACAGCCTTCTACTGCGCCGGCGCAGCGGTGTGTTACATCATTCGTTGTGTGCCACGACGTTAAATGTTTGTATCGTTAGTGAGGGACGGGCCTAGGGCCGACGCGTTGGCGCCGCATGCGGGGCGTGCGCCGGCATATCGCCCTTCACCATCGCCCGCCTTTTTGTGCACCGTCACAGCGTAGGAACATCGAGGGACGGGCCGCAGGCCGACGCGTTGGCGCCGGCCACGAGACCTGCAGCGGCATATCTGCCCTCACCATCGACCGCTTTCTAGTGCACCCGCCCAGCGGTGTTGGTACGTACAGTCGTACGTTGTGCCTCACGACGTGTATGATATCTATCGCAAATCGTAGTGAGGGACGGGCCGAGGGCCGACGCATTAGCGCCGGCCACGTACTATCTGTATCGTGATTGACGGCCAAGGCCAAGGGCCGACGGCACTGGCAAAGTAACGTTGTTCATATATACCAGCAAAATAACAACGTCAGCTGTGAGATCGAGCATACCCGGTATACATCAAGTATATGCCGGTACGTGCGAGTATGTGTCCCCATTCCTGGGTGCTGCATGTCTGCGAGGAGAAAAAGAAACCTTTGTATGTGCTCGTACAGCACATATGCCCTCCGTTCAGATGTCACCAGTATTCGCTATTAAAGCCTAATACTCCGCTGTGTGCGGGTATCTCTCTCCCGTCCTGGGCATCGATATATCATGATATCTGGTACAGACTTTGTGCTCTTTGCCCCGTTGCAGCGGTGGTACGTCTCGACTAAATATCTCTACTGATGTACGAGTCCTGTTTATGCTTTTGCGAATATCATCAGTTGTTCCCTCCTGTGAACGGCCGCTTCGGGAAATCGCGAGTTTAACAAAGACACCGAAAGTTTATATGAGTGTCTACCCGTGTTACCATTCATGCGTGTGCAAAGAACTCTTACCAAACCACCGGATCGAACCGGCCAAGAAAAAAAACCTCGTGGGAAAAATCATGGCTGGCGGCCCCAAGCGATCGAGGTAACGATTCTTGCTATCGCATGAGGCACGCTTGTGAGTCATTGTGCATAAGAGTCGACAGCCCTACGCCCAATTAATTATTGCGCTGGAGTTCAGGGTCTAAGAACCCCGAACGTTACCGGGCCCTCGCTTCTTTCGCACGCCTCTCGCACACGTACCGGGATAGCGTGCGTCGCCCCTGCTCATCCTCCTCCCTGTATATGATGCTGCAGCTCGCCAACCGCCGCTTTTGCTGCTGCCTGCTGCTGACGTGAAGAAGAACTGCAACAGAGAAACCACCACAGAAACCACAACAGTGGGCCTAGCCTCTAGGCCTGTCGATCGGCAGCAAGCAGTGCTGTGCTCTACTCGCGCACATATCACGAGAAGCTAGGAGGGGGCAGGGGGCGAGTATGGTTGTTCTTCTCTTACCTCTGCCTCTGAACAAATTAAGCCATTTCATTTCCGTCGGTAGAGCCCATGACAATAAATAATTCATTCCGTCGGTTGTGAACACAACACGCATCTCACCAGAACTTAGAGATACTACGCTTTCTTACCCGTGAGCAAGGCGTAAATATTCTGGGTCTAAAAACGAGAATTTAGTGTGATAATCGCATAATTTGTGGATCTTACCCTGATATCTTAAAGCTGTATAGGATATCATATACACGCCGTATCCATTGATGAAGATCGAGGTAAAAAATAATAAGGGTATCAGTTGTTGGGGGATGTCTATATAAATGTTAACACCGAGTACGAACGGCATCGGTTATCGGACGTTAGTATTACTTTGCGACTGAAGTTTGATGAACACAAGATAAACAATTAACGTAAAAATGTTTTTCTGCAATTTTCTTGACGAAATCAAATCGGAATAAAAAAATGCAAACGTCGGCAAATGCGCTGTCAGACAAGTGACGCTGATGTCAATTTGATGGTACAATAGTTCCAAATATCTGCGAAAGCGCAGAACGAAGGTGAAAGCTGGGATTAGCTGGCCCTGCGTGTTCGCGGACGCTTCAAATGATAATAACCAGGAACAAACAAAAAATTAACGAAATAGAAGTAATATTGGCATCCTTGAAGCCTGTTTCATACTTTTGATCGAATTACCTGGACAACTGTTAGAATAGAGATCACTTACACCCATGGGCCCTGTAAACCTCCAAAATATATTTAAGAGACAAATGAAAGTCTCCCGATCATCGCAACCAACCCTGCGTTAAGCATTTCTCGAGCAGATACATTAATTCCCAAGAAATCCTGCCGCACTAAATTGACTTCGGCCGAGACACCCTCAGTGGAAACGGGAAATCCACGGTCAAGGACCTTCTGCCGGTGCAGAAGCCCTTATCCCATCCAATACATACATTGAGTGGTCCGTCACCGAGGAATAATACCAAAATAAACCATTCAAAATATGCAATATAACGATTTTTTTACTAGGATACACATCCTACCTGAAGCCCATCGTACACCTCAACCGAGAAAAACAAACCATTAAGATACAGAGTACATATGAATCAAATGCACGTTTTTCGGATTGAATGGCCGTAGCCGGTTGGTAGGCACCAACAATGTGGCGCCAAGTGGCGACTACATCGGGCCGGGATAGAACTTGACATGAAGAAAACAACTCGAACGACAGGTATCCTTCATGGTTCTCGGGACGCAAGATCTTCCATATGTTACACTAAACGTACGGGATGCAGGTCGAATGTTTACCGTCGGAGCAAGGTGTCCGCGTTTCTTGTGTCCTGTTGCCCTCGCCCCAAACCAGCATAAGGTAAGGATATCAAACAACAATAGTTACATATACCAGATATTTGGAGAACTCGTCGTGAAACTCTATCCGATGAATCATCGAAACTTACCTATAGCCATAAGGTCCTCGTCATTTACGGCAGGGAATATGTACCTGGCGCAAGCTACGGGTACGGATAGAACGTACATCATATCGTGTCATACCGCAACGATCGCCTTCGAGGAGATATGTTGAAAGTATTCTCGTTACGCAGTCCCATACGCTATTCCGGAAGACCATAGTAATTAGGACCCAATGGTAAAGACAAAAACATAATATAGTTTCCAATTTTAACAAACAATGTTGAGGTCCTGCTTACTATGCCCCCCCCGTTAAAGTCTGATACGTATATATACAATATTATACATACGCAGTCAACACTATCGTGAAGCTACTTCTGCGACGGTGGCGATAGCATCTAACGTTTGCGCGGGTCCTCGCCTGAAGCGTTTCAACAACAAATTTCCTGAACGGTAGTGGTTTCGGTATAGAGCCGGATGCGTAACTGCCCCTTGCCTGCTACAGTTCCTGCTAATCCACTTCGCACAGATGGGGTGGACCAGTGTGACAGGTTGCATAGTAGTGCTGGTTGCTACTATGGTGCCAGAGTTATTTTCTGGCGCATACCGGTGCCGTACATAGACATCTGGTTTCGAATAATATAGGCTTGACACGCCCGATGCACGAGCCCATGAGTTCACGTATCCGACAGATAGTTGACATACATATATATATCAGATCCGACCTTACTGGGCAATTTCGTCAGCCGAGGAGCTCCGCCAGAGGGACATGTGTCTGAGACTGAACATTGCAACCCTTACGATATTGTTTCTCTATCCCTAATTTGTCGTGGATACTTCCTTTGTGGCAATGTTCGAGGCGCCCAGTCTCTGGAAAAGTAAGCTTCCATAGAAAGCAAACCCCCCCCACCCTAGCAGGGCTAACCAGAACGTGACCTACTCCGAACCTACAACGGACACCACCACCAGCGTCCGCTTCTCTTGAACCACACGCCCTACATCAGCCAGACGGGGTTTCAAATATACTACTCATCCAACCCCTGTAGAATCATAAGGCATTCGGCACTCACGTATATCTTACACTCAAACGGATCATGCATTCCAAAGATTCACCATCAAAGCATGCCCGTCTCGCGTACGCCCCCCCCCCCCAACTATTCGTTACCCTCTTCACCCTCCCGTTGCTCGATGTTTCCCGACCAGTTCTGGAAATCTACACGACTAGCTCTAGTGTGCTCTCCGACTTCAGTTGAACCCTGGTCTACTGGGCCTCGTGATTGACGAGATACAGTCTCGAACAAATGTTCCACGCTAGATGTAGAGCTTTCCATTGAGAGCCCCTTCTTACATGTGGAGGTATTCCGAGCAAACATGGTCTAGAAGGAGGTTAGTGCATGCCGCTCAATCAAAACCGCTTGCGGTATAACGGTAGCTTCGCGTTTGAGGATTCCAATCAGACGTAAAATATTATGCCCAAAAGAGATACCCCCGTATGCCGTGGCATGGCCCTATTGTGCGTCTTCATCTCTCGTGGTCCACTTCCACACGGCAGCGTACAAACTTTACGTATACAAAGAAGATACATACATAGTACCATGAAACTCTCATTTCGTTCATTAAATCAGGTCCGGCTTGGTCACGACTAGGAACATCCGGCGGCGGACGCTTGAACCTCCGTTAAACTGCGTGGAGTGCTACGGTAGAGACAGTAGCACCTATGGTGTGGCAGTTGGAGACACTACTCCTTTTTTCTGCCGTGCGAACGCTCCTCGAGCACGCTGGTCCGTGTTGCACTCATGTTTGAACTCGAAAACATTGGGTTGTCGGTTGAAAGCGCGGAAAAAACATATTAAAAAAAAATTCAGGACCACGAATAAACAGTCACTAATTGGCTGAAAATCAAGGACCTGAAACTCAACCCGCTAGCGTAATAACAAGCTGGATTCTTGCTGCAAGAGTTCGAATACAACTGTATCACAGGGTATGACGATAGCTTAACGTGCAGTGCGACGAACAATCTCGGAATCTACATGGACATGTCATGAACAGTATTACAAAACTCTTGTAATATTTCAAAGACATTGGGTTAAGTAACCCAGTCAGTAAAAAAAAACACGTTAAACAATGCAAGCAAACGCCGTCCCACCATTCCACACTTGACGGACGCAAGCACAATCTTGAGAGCGTTTCAGGACCATTAATACTACACAACAACACCCTGTCCGGGAGCGTGAGGGACGGCTTGGTGCTGATAATTATAGACTGACCGATAATCGTATTTCATAATCATGTTGTCTCCGATATACCCATGGCAATACGAACCGCACCTGGGGCCAGGCAAACCTCAATCTCAAGCGCATGGTGATGACATCGTAACACTACAGCAGATTAAATCACGTCGGCAACACAGACCGTATCGTGTACCAGGAAGAGGAAGCACCAAGAGTATGGCAACTATATCTCTTGCAATATATCTAGTACAGGACATCATATCACGCCCGACCCTTCTCTGCTCTCGTTCGATAGGCGTGCTCCTCACAAAATTTACAGCTACAGGAAGGTTTTGGCTTCGCGATTTGTTAACACACAAGGCTAACGGGACCCCCCCTCCCCCCCTTCCTCGTTTTAAATCGACCTCTTGTCTTGAGCGATATGGGTGGTCAAGTGTAGAATGCCGAAAACCAACATTTCTTTTTCTCCCTCCGTACCGTTTTCCGGTATTTTAGCCGACAAGATGCTGGGTACGTTTTGCCCAACAAATGAAGTACTTCGTTCGTTTCTAAAGTCCTGAGTCGTCGGCGAGAGCCGCAAAGAGAGATATTGTCGCCCCAGTCATCGGAACCGTGGCAGGGGATTTGCACAATATCGGGCAAATCGTAGAATAGATGATCGAGATCATACTGCCGCAATATGATTCGAGTGCAAGATCAGTCGAGCACAGACCAAAATCGTGAAAGCATGAGTTGATCATACAGACTACGCAGATCTTTTCCGGCAACGTGAACTGGGTCTTTCGGGTCACGAGCACCGCTCTGCCGTGTACGATAGTCGCTTGGTTTGGACGTGGAGATCGATGTTCGTTGCGATTCGCAGGTGGTGCGGCGATGTTCTCTACCGGTGGTGCAAAAAACAGGAAACATATCCTGATTAACGCCATACCGGGCAAATCGACCGGGTACTTCTGGGCACGCACGTTTCTGACTGGTGGTGCTCACGAACCCACGACCTAAATGTTGGGGTGATCTTACAGTCGTCGTTTTTATTATTATTCGCACATCGAAGTACCCATGGGCTCAGCGAACCAAGGTTCCCAAAGGTGTCATGGAGGCGACCTATTTACTGTTGAGAGCTTCTCAAGACGGAATGGAATACACAACTTGTCGATGCACACACCCCTTTTACCGCAGACGTGCCTCCACAGATGGCTCGGACTCATCCCAAGATGAGGATGGACGTTATTTTCTCTACCCTTTCTGATCGGCTGAGCTTCTCAAGCGATTCTGCTCCGGTTGACGTAATAATTTAAGTTCTTGGGACTAGCGCATGGAAACGTCTGTAGGGTTTCTTCATCAAACGTGTTCGTAGATTTTTGTTTTGGCTTAGAAATGAACTGCATTCAGTGAACCTGTGCACGTTAAACGAGCTCAACATCTGCACCGAAGAACCGACTCGGACATGCATTGTACCCTAAGCACGCCAAGTACTTCTACGAAACAGGTATATCTATGCATCTAATTAACACTTGTTGCAACGATTGACTTCGGATACAAATATAGGTGTTGTAAATATCTCCTTCGTTGAGTCTCCGTCTGTTGAAAACGTCTGGTTTCTATCGAAAGGGCAACCCCTTCATACAGCAGCAAGGCCCCGCCTTGTCGCCAAACGTTTTTGCCCTAAAACTGATGGTCACACATTCAACCCGTCTTGTGCTTTACCAGTCGTGTTTGTGGAGCATTCACGAACGTTTACAGTGGCGCACGGTAAAATCAACGCGAACTGCTAGCACGTTCGACGGGCGGTTGTTTCTCGCTCCAACTCTCTAGTCCGTCTGACCAGTTCATTTACCTCCCGATTGGCGAATCGACTACTTTTGTACATCAGGAAATAGTCTTGAATTTGAGCCATTTGGCGAGCAATTAAGACCTGGAAACAGGAACTTCCATTTCCCGAGTCGTTTTTTGTTCTCATCGTTCCCCTGGGTGCTCGACACAAAGCCCGGGCTCCAGGACTACTGCAACGGAAATCTTAAGCACCCTACCAGTATTTTCTCATGTCCACGATATGTAGACCGAGCACATTTAAGACCTCACGTATGATAAAAACGCGTTACGCCTTATATTTTGTGCGTTTTCTTTTCGATACGCTCTGCCCACCTTAAGTGCTGCACTCTACAGGGACACATATAATATCATAGTATAAATGATGTGTCCCTACGGTGTGTACGGCGCTTGCAGCAACGAGCTATTTTAAACTCCGTTGTTGGGGTCTGCGTCACGTTTTACAACCCTCCAGCTGATATGTTCGCTTTTTGCCTAGTACAGCCCGAGAATGCACAGAAAGTCACCAAGACATCAAACGGATGAGCATCGTCCTGTCGTCTGTATAGCCTTCATCTCAATATCGTGATCGTGGCATGTATCTGAGGTTCGAAGCGATTAGCGCATCACCTCCTCCGAAACGAATTCGGGCAGCGCACAAGCACGGAAACTATCTTATTTGATGCACGGGAAAAGAACGTACCGAGTGGTTCTCTCTCTGTCTACACACGCATAAATATAGACAGGTGTCCCATCCAGGCCGGGCGTTAATCTTCCGGCTGGCAGTTGACATACGCACCGCCTCCAGGCAGCACGTTCTGTTGTGCTTGCTTTTCGTTCGGCCCTGGGAGCGTATCAACGGCGCCCTCGCCGACAACGTCGACGCCCGTCACGGTGCCCTGACACGGTAGCAGTACGGGGATAAAAAAAAAGCAAAACACATTTGTTAGTGCGGATCCATTTCTCGTGTCTTCTACACAAAAGAGAGGAAATCATGATTTGGGAAGTTCTTGCTTTGCTTCACTGTCCAAAATATGTGTACTTTTTCAGCGACTCGAGTAGAACAACGCTTCAAACCTTAAGGATGCGTAACCCGTTGATAAGCGTCTACGAAGGGCACCTGTTATACCATCACCATGCTGTCAGCGCGTCGCACAGCCCTCCACCCGACACGAACACGGAGGCTACAACGGGGCTGCTACCGTGGTTTATCTAACGCAGCAACCTCCAGAAGCAACCTCCAGTACAGGTGAAGACAAGTCACGAGTGCCGCAAGTGCGAGTATTTTCTCAACAAGCAGCCTGTACCACAAATGAAGTCGCAAGTACGAGACAAAAGCACTCGTGCAACCAAAATGAGGTTGATACGTATCTAGACATTAGGCAAGCACGAGCACGAGGTAGCGGTAATTGAATAATCACAATTAAACGAAGTACCTCTCAAACATCGTATCTCGATGTGCGGGTACTCCCACACGTACGGTATAAATCCGTGCGTTCTTGTTAATAGATTGCGCGTTACATGTATAATATTCAAAGTCTCCTATAATTCGCCGACTTTCGACTTCTGCTACTGTACCGCTGCACATATTGACGGACCGAAATAACATATTTTACACCATCGAGACAGCCCAGCTGGGGTGGACATATACTAAGCTCCGACGTGTTCTACTTACGGGCTACCGTATTTGCGTAGACTGTCGCGGATGTTCGACGGCTTAAGGACAACATCGTCAACGCCATAATCAACCACGTGACCGTAGTCCGTGTCAACACTGTTGCCCACCTCAGCGCGATGTCCGACCAGCCTGGATGTACCGTTCTCCTTTCTTTGGAGGGGCCATGGGCGCATACTGTTGGGTTCGAAATTTCAGATGGATGCGGCAATAGCAAACCCTTGTCGGTGTTCAACTTGCAGCTTCAGCGTGCATTCTTGAAGGACTACTAGTACATGACCCACCCTGTGGTGGGTGCTGTCCCAGAAGACATCCCTAACAACATCGTGTGGGTTCAACGTCCATAGTACCCAGATCGTCTCGTTGTCCACCGGGAATCTTAGGTACATCTGTAGACTGGACGTTACGTCTTCCTTCTTGTACTTCGCATGCCCAAATCGTAGATTTTAGAAATTATGCTTCCACAATGCCAAGAGGAGTATAAACTATGTCCGTGGTACGTTCGCCTGTACTACTCGGTAGTACACACATGTATCAAGGGTTTGCAGGAGGATAGCACGTTGTACACATAATTGCATCGGGTAACCGTCTACGTCCCCCTCTCATCTTCCATGTGCAGAGGAAATGTTCATCCATCCACGCCCCGATAGGCTTAACGAATACAAAACATCTGTATTCCTTCAACTCAAGATACACCCATGATGCCAACGTCCATGAATCGGCTTCTGGAAGGTCGCGCCATTTCGAGCTATTGTTGCCCCCTGCTAAACGTACGATGTCGTCGAATACAAACTATTGTGACACATAACATGAGGGCGGTTTCGGATACTGAGCAGACAACACTCACGGCGGACACGAAACTTTCCGGCATGGAGATGGAAAAACTGGGACTTCAACCTAACCAACACACGATTTCCGAAACAATTTGTCGCCTAAGCGAGTCGCCCATATACTGTAGCTAAAATGATTCCCACCAAACACACGACTCCTGGAAACAATTTGCTCTTGAAAGCGAGCCACCACGATATTATAACTTCGCTTTCATTGACGTATGACCGCCAAAAACATTTTTTCTCATCATCGCGAGCCGCCACTACAAAACCCGACTTCCGAACAACAATATCTCGCCCAAGCGAGCCATCTAACCCCCGGGACTTCGTTCCCACCCACACACGACTCCAGGAAACAAATTCTTCGCAAACCAATTGTGGCATCGTTTCCATTAAAACACGACTGCCGCTAAACATTCACTTGACGAACCGAGTCACCACAACACTGTGAATTTGCCTCCACCAACACATGACTCTCAATAACTAGTTTTTGACCTAAGCGAGACACTAAAACACACGAGTCTCGAAGACCATTTCACCTCATAATCGAGCTATTAAATCACTCTGACGTTGGTCCTACGAACACACGACGTTCGAAAATTAGTTTATCGAACACGCGAGCCTCCAAATCTCTGTGACTTCGTTCCCACCAACACACGACTCCCACAAATCATTCACTCGCCACAACGAGTCAACTCAGCAATGTGGCTTCGTTCCCACTAAAATAAGGCTCCCGAAAACCATTCACTGGCCAAAGCGAGCGACCAAATAACTGCAATTTCATTCCCACCAGAACCCAACTCCCGAGAAACCGTTTTCCCGCCAATACGAGCCACCACGACTTTGTAACTTCGCGTCCACGGAAACAAGACTCCCGATAAACATTCGCTATTCAGCGCGATCCACCACAACACAGTTGTTTTCGCTCCCACTCATTTACGACTCCCGACCAAACATTTCTCGCCAAAGCGAGCCACTTAAACTGTTCAATGACCCATAATTATTTTTACGTAGCTGGCACGGAAATACGTGGTTGACTCCAGACAATAACACCGAACTCTCGTTAAAATAGATGCGAGCTGTCGAGTGACAGCACACGACAACGCATGCGGGTTAATATCCATCACGTTGCCAGCACATTAAACCCGCTGTTTGTCCCGCAGAATATCCACCTAAATATACTTCTCCTATGATCTCACATCGATATATGGATCACCCTCATGTTAGATGGAACGTCTGTGTCGTGTTCCTGAGCTCAATTCATGAACTCTGTGACATCGTTCCCACCTACACGCAACTCCCGGAGACCAATTTCTGGTGCACAACATGTGTGACTTCGTTCCCACCAACACACGACTCCTAAAAATCATTTGCTCGTCACAGCGAGCCACAACAAAACTGTGATATCGTTACCACCGACACACAACTCACGAAAACCATTTACTCCATAAACAGCGCCACCGCAACACTGTATCTTCGGCCTGCCCGTCTTTGGGGTGGGCCGAGGAAGTCCGCCAGGACCTGCAACGGTCTAGCGACAGTCACACGAACATCAAGCTTCGGGCTGGTTAGAAAAGGTACCTTGCGCGGTCCGGCTAGTGGCCTGGTCGCTTTAAGGACCGCTTGGGGTGGTGGTGATGTTTTTTTTCTTCTTACCCCTGACGCCAAGGAGTTCAATGCTCAGGCGGGACGGGTACATCCCCACAGCAGAGAGCGCTACACGGGCAGCCAGGGAAGTGGAGAGGATGGCCACAGCGGGTGTATGCATGCACGACAGGAAGGATGGGAATGTCGGCATCGGCTGGGACGGCTGCACCCAGCCAACGGAAACCAAGGCGCGTACCGGGCTCCGAAACGGAGAGCCTCTGTTGATGACGAATAGTGGTGTCTCCCTCTTTTCCCATTTTTTTCCAGTTCGTTCGTTTCAAGTGTCTGTCAGATCCCCTGCGGGGGGGGGCACGATATTTTTATATATATATATATATTTCTCGTTTATTTTTCTCTTTCGAATTGTCTGCTTTATTTTGGTTTATATTTTGTCTTTGTTTCGTTTCTCTAGGTCGTGGAATGTATCTCGTGCCTGTCGTACGCAGTATAATGACATGGCATTGTATTGCATACGTGCCAACGTAGTATCTCTGTGGCGTAGCTTTGTGACCACAGAATTTGTATCTCTCTAGGATTGAAGAATCGGCACGGACACTGGTTGTGCTGGATGCCGACGGGAGAAAGAACGGTTTAACGTGAAGAACACAACAACAGCAACAACAACAACAACAACAACAACAACAACAGCTACCTTCGTTCCCACCAATACACGAACCCCTAAAAATGTTTTCTCGCCAATTCGAGCAACACTGACATTGTAGCTTCGCGAGTCGCTTTAGCCCTGCAACTTCGTTCCCACCAACACACCGCTCCCGAAACTAGTTTTTTCGCCAGAGCGAACCTTAACAACACTGAAACGTGTCGTCCATTCAAACATGACTCTCGAAAACCATTCTTTCACGAAAGCGAGCCACCAGAACACTGTGAGTTCGCTCACACCAGCAATCGACTGCCGAGAACCTTTCCTCCCATAAGTGGGCCATCCAAGCACTCTGACGTCGGTCCTTCGGACACATGACTTACGAAAACAAATTAACGTATAGCGAGCCACCCAAACACTTGGACTTCCTCTCCATTAACACACGACTCCCGAAAGCTAAGTCTCCAAAGCGAGTTAACTTAGCACTATAACTCCGTTCAGACCTACGAACAGCTCTTGAAAACACTTTGGTCGTCAAAGCGAGCCACCACAACACTGCAACCTCATTCCCAATTAAACCCAAATCCCGAAAACCATTTTCTCTCCAATGCGAGCACCCACAACGTGTGACCTCGCTCCCACCAACACACGCGCGCCGAAGTCTAGTTAAGCTCGCCACCATAACACTGACGTGACACTTCTAATGCAGTCTGCTCATTCAATGCAACGTTGCTCTTCATTTTGGCTGCAGCCCTTTTCTGTTGTTTGGTGAACTCCCGTCTTCGGCAGACGTCTTTGCCGATATCACTGTCCGTGACATCTAGGCCTCATGCCGAGGTGCAGGCAAAACTGTCACCTCCTTTTCCACTCTTTATCGGAAGACTTTCGTAGTCGCCCATCAACCGTCGTGTGATCTGCGTATGCGACTATCAAGGGCAGACTGATAAAAGAGGATATAGTATCGGGCTAAAAAGTCGCTATGATATCGCCCGTAGTGTCGAAGCCCCGAACTCCCAGAGACTAGTCCTGGGGCTCTGAAGTTTCCCTTGCAGTACAATAATTTGGATAGCCGATAAGCGAAGTATGAACAAGCGACCGAGAAACGTTCCTGGGGCATGCGTCTTTACCTTTATAGAGAAACATCAGAAGGAGAGCAGAGGGAGCTTGATGCTTTGACTCGAGCTCCTGTCTACTCATCTCTGGACAGCGTACTCCTGTCTGAACACGGTTGAGAATTATACCACGACACAAGAAGGGGTTTCCTTAACAAGGGAAGCTGCCTTATTAGCCGGTTCAGATAGAACTTTCAGCGTTGTTGGGGTCCTCGGAGTTTTGTCTGTTGGGTGCAATGTGACTATTGCGTCGGATTTTGATATACAATACGTTGCGGTATGAGTCGGCTATGGCTTAGGGAGGTGGTTAGTTGACCACTTTAACCTCATGTACTCTAGGTCGATGAGCATGACCGGTTACGATGTGGTCGATCCCTTAGCGGCCATTCGGACTTGTGCCGTTGTGCGTATTCGATATCCCTCTGTTACGCGTGCTGGAACACGTGTTGGTCAGATCTGACGTTCGATTGGTGGCGAGGGCTACGGTTAGGGTATGTTTTCACCTATACAAAACACAGCAATCATGGCAAGCGGACGTCATGATACACGGTACGTCCATCGCTCCAGTATCACGTTTCTATACTTAGTCTTGAATTATCCGATATCTCACCGTGAGGCCACACAACGGAATGTTGACCAGAGTCGACGCTCTATATTTTTCTACAAGCGCACGTCGAATCAACCAAAACACTCAGAGGCCGTGGCTGGAATTCGTTAGATCCCCCGAATGATTCACGCCTCGCTGGATTATCATCTTCTATTTGAATCTCTTGACCGACGTCACAAACACAATTCAATGCAAGGAGAAGTTATTTCCCAGCACACGACACATCGCACACAAACTCATCGTGCGGTTTACTGGTTGTACGCCCCCCATATTTTAGTGGGAGCCCAGAGATCGAGGGTGATGAAATTTCGCCTTGTTTTGGTCAGCAGAATTCGCACTTTGAACGCCCTACTCCCACACTGTACTGCCACCTATGGATTCAACGAATATTTTATCCGGGGATCACACAGCTACACGTTTGTCAAAGCTAGCTGCATTGATGTCAACGGGTGCTGGTCAATAAGCCTAAAAATCAATAGACAACCTGGTAGGTCTTGGTCGTAAACCTCATGTATGTTTGATTCCTTCCTGTTGTGTAGTAACGGTTGGAATTATGTTGGTAGGATTGTTACCTTGAAAAGTAGTAGAACAATCATCTCATGTATCAGTCACGCCACACTGCACTCGTCACAGCCCGACAGTTTTTCGTTCCATGGAGGGATCTGGCATCTCACCGGGGGATCGCACACCTTATTCTTGCTCAAGGTTGACTTACGTTTGAAGACGAGTGTTGGTCAAATAAACGGTCAGATGAACATTGAGCCATTCATTGTGCTGTAGACCACTGGTGGCTAGCTTCGATCCGTCTCTGCCTCAAACGTTAGGATATTGTTGATGGATCTAGCGTTTAGTTTGATCGGTAAACAAACATCGCTACTGACCAACAGCAGTCATTGCGCGCGTCAAACAAGCACTGTACTGCCTACTGTGGACTCCTCAAATAGCTCACGGGGAATCACACTGCGGAATCTGGATCAAAGGGACATGGTAAAATCAATCGTCAGGCGCACTGGTCTGTATTCGCGGTAGATCCCATGGATACGTGAACCCTCCCTCGCATTACCGCTGAGATATTTTGTTTGTGGAACTTGTCGGCTAGGTGTCGATCTTGACAAGGAGTGATTTTCAGGTTATTCTGTATTTTCCCGAATTTGGTATTTTTTCGATTTATTCTAGGGAAACGCCGAAAATCTCCGATCCCGAATAATGCTATTCAGGAAATTTGGGTAGAAGGCTGTAGATAGTTAGGCAGCCCCGCCGTTCGAGCTGTGCCACTACCACTAGCGCGCAAGGCCGACAAAGGTTGTTCTTAAGGTCGTTCGCAAGTCATGGCCGAAAGCAGAAGACGCGATAGCTTTCTGGCCTCTGTTGGCTCAGTTCCCGAGGTGACTGCACCGAGGTGGCTGACTGACTGAGCTCAGTGAGGACAACAGCGGAGTCTTTGTCGCGTTAGGTGCTCTCGCTTGAAGTTTTCGTAGTAGATCTCACTCCCCGAGGCACCGACACCTGTCTACGAGTCAGGTCGATGACAGTACGACCACCACGCCAATGTGTTCCGCGAACAAACACGCTGTAGTGACGGTTCTGTGCCGGGTGGACGATTAAGTCATCTGAGCCACGTTCTCGACAAGATTCAACTCTTGCTGAAGTCGGTATAATGCCGGCATTTCAGGAAAAAAACGAAATATAATATGTGTCGTCAAGATCGATCATAGGCTTCTACGCACACGTCGGTATACCTCGCCATCCCGCAGCGGGTGCCTGGAACGCCCCGGTACACATACAATCCTTCGCCCTGCGTGTGTTATCGGTGTAGAGGATTCATCTCGTCGACAGTCGTCGTCGCATGAAATATATTGTAGCTCTTATGTGCCTTCATGTTGTCCCCATGCATACATGGCCAGGCCCGGGGCTACGAACTGAAATACTCGTGAGGCCTACGAATCGTACTCCGATAGACGTGATACTGTAAGATTGTTTCGCATCCAGCTGTTAGAAGCTCAATATTGCATCCAACACCAACTCAGATAAGTCATCTGGGCGCGGCCTGATGAACGATCAACGTTACCGTCAGTCGGTGTGGTACGAACTCCTAGGTTCAATCCAAACAGTATGCCGGGTCGATCCGCTGCTGACGATCTTCGTCAGCCAGAAATGTTTCCGTCAAAAATGATATATCCCTCCAGTGGCGCGCGGTATGCTTCAATTGCTGGGAGTCTTGAGCGATGAGCGATGTCGACAACCCCAAAACAAAAGTCAACAGTAACTCTCCAAAAGATTGATAATACGCAGTTTAGCGGCAACGAGGTCATAATTATGTATCCGATCGAATCATACCAAACAACAACTTAGCGGGCGTGTGATTGACGCCACAGGCAGCACAACAAGACCTTGTGAGCAATGCGGCACATGACGTACTCCGGACGAGCTGTGGTTGAGACATGCTGGGATTGTGTCATGTCAGGGTAGCGTATGATCATCGCGACCGCAGGCGTCCGACGTTCGATACCCACGCGTTCCATCACACACGCTTTGTACTATATTCGCGGCAGCGAGAATCAGAAAAAAAGCACCGGCCACCTCAAAGTCAGCCTACATCTACATAAAACAAGAAGACACTGTGGAGTGTGCGCCTCTCGCGGAGTAATATCCTCCCCCGCCCCCCCCCGCTGTCTCCTCACTATCAGATGGAGTAAAAAAAACCTCAATAAACAATATGATATTCTAGCCATGCGTCGATTAACTCACAAAGATAGTTCCGAAAACACAGAAGCACCATCGGTCATTCTTTTTTTCCTAAGGGCCCCTCCCATCCCCGGCTTCTCATCGCGCCGATGCAATCGATGCAGTCTACTAACCTACGTGCGAACAATGACCTCGATACCAGCATGCGTCCGACACACCAACGTATCACGTACCTAATATGCACCATCGGCCATAGACGTCTCGTTTATCCCCTGTATCATGGGCAATGGACACCTACAGCACCAACTCTCTTTGGCTCGCCAGGTTACATTGTAACCTGATCTACTGCCTGTCGCGAACGACGACCTATCGTCGCGTTCTTCGTACGGTCTCGTCTCTCTCGTTTTCGCCGGATCACAAACTAAAGAGAAAAATACAGTGTATAGAAACCTCGTCGAACTATCAGAAACCACCAGCTGTCGACGAAGCTAGAACGTCGGTCTGCGGTCGTTATATATTTCATAGAGAATGGGCACTGCGTCAATATCGAAAAACGTGTCATGTCGGTGCAAAACACAAGTTAAGTTACCACACCCTGACCAGACACTTGAGCGACATTTAGATATTCGTATGTGTGCAAAATACATCTCTTACGCATTTCCGGATGGAGCGGTACCCAGTGTATTCCTTGTTACATATACTAAGGTATGTATGTGTAGAGTACGTTATTGCCTTTGCATGCATACCTCAGCGAGTGAATCTCACTTGATTTCCTTCTTCTCCCTGAAATTCGGGGGCTTTGTTTTCAGACGCACCCCACAAGAAACATATATCTCCTGCTTGCGGTAAACAAACCCCCCCTGAACAACACTCGAATTTTCCAACAATGAGCTCCCAACTGCTGGAGGTATCTTCATTAGGCAAAGGAACCGTGCTTCCACCTGTAGGAGACGCGTGGAAAATGTAGAAAGGACTACAGGGCAAACGCAAACTATGTACGCCCGCCCACCGTCGTGTCCAGTTTAGTCACTTCTTGCAGAAGTCTCTGAACGCTTAGTCTTACAAATGGACCCTCTCGTTGGGGCTTCAAGGGCTCCGTATTCGGGGCACGCGGTAGGCAGATATATTTGCTTTTCGGTTTCCGTCGAAGCAACAGCAAAGAAACACGATGGGACATACCCGAGTATAATGACTGCTGCTAGCTGAGCCGGGGTCATAATACCAGGATTTTCACTACGCTGTTCAGGCCACTCAGCATCTCGCTCTAAACTGGACTCGACATTGTCGTACCGGCACACCATCAATCCCATGACGGTTCATGTCACCCAAAACCACAGAATATGTCAATGAGCAGAGTGGCTCTGAACAGCTCAACAAACATCACCGAAAAACGACCCGCCTTCAAAAGCACGGTATCATCACGAAATGTGTCATTTAGGACCTGGCTTGCCGGAAGCGATGTTGTGTGATATCTGCATTCCACAACAGATCCACTCTGGAAACACGTTATTAGATCATGCAGGACCTCACGCCTGCCACCCTCGGGGCGACATAAAATACAGTTTTAGGTCATTACGATCAGAAATCCCTCTGTCCTGAAGGTGTGGATCAACGTCGCGATCTTTGATGTGTCGGATGTCACCGACGCTTTACGGCAGGAGCAGCGCCCTTCCCGATCTGTGGGGCAGCGCAGTGGAACGACATGTCTGAATTAGAGGCATCCCAATGTTGGGGATCGATACATCACTGGAACACATGTTTCTGGCAGACGCTGAGGAATGACCCAACAGATTTGAGCTTGATTCTTAGGATAGGTTTCCGCGTTGAGGGCAGGCAAACGTAACTCAAACTTGTGATTCAGGTGCGCCCGAAAGGTTCTACAAGCGAAACGTAATACGCAATTTACACGCACTACTGACGAACAAGTAGGTTCGTAAGATTCTATCTATTTTCTTTTAAAACTATCGGAAGGATGGTCAATGCAGTCGCCGCGTACTCCACAGCACGTACCTGAGGCGTCCCCTCTCAGCGCATTTCCTCCCGAGCAATGCCATTAGAGTGCATACGCGAGCTGGGATGTATTTCGAACAGTTCGGAACGTTTTCCGATTATGTGTGTCCGGGGATCTTACCGAGACGAGCGTCTACTACAGCATACGGTCGACTAGCCCCACGGCCGTCTACTCCTGAAGTGCACTAAGTTGTATTTTCCGACAAAGCACAGGTCACACTATAATCATTACACTGTTTATCCGTTCCGCTGTTTTTTTTGTGTCGCGTCTATTTAAGCACCACGCCCGGAGGGAACTAGGTACAAAACGAACAGTCCATCCTTTTAAAAAAATGAATTTCGTACGCAAATGTTGTTGTTTAAACATGTACCAATGCACGTACTCCAGTGATGGCAGAGGAATCAATTGGCTTTGATTAATTAGCTTCAGACGTGGAACTCGACGGCGAGACGTGACGATTGCAGCAATGGCCAAGTGCGAGATTGGAGGGTGGTCCAAGCCGGTCTCCGAGTTATACTGCATGAAGTCGGGGGGCGTGGGCCCGGCTAGATCCTTCGCGTTCACGCTGCCCGTACAAAGTTCATACAACCAGATGTATCATTCGCTCCATCCTCAGCTTGGCGTCTCGAAGCGGTTAAGAGATTTAAGGGGGGGACGTAAAAACTATGATGAAAATATCGTGACAAATAAAGCACCCGCCTATACTCTTATTCTATTATTTATGTCGTATAAATGTTGTCGCTACATCCGACTCGTTTACGTTTGATCTCTGTGCAATATTCTCACCTACCCGCGACCACATGTGTGCTTTACTTTCTTCCCCGAGTGCATGAGCGTAATTTCGATATCGCAGTCTCACAGTACCCGCTGTTCGTCGAGTCTACCGACCAAACGTCTGGGAGTTGAAAGGCACGCGTGGCGTTTTTTTGTACTCGTCCCGCTCCGTGCTCGTGAAAGACGGTTGCTACAACGACAACGTTGGATTCGAACGCGTCCAACGATAGAGGTAGAAGGTTTCGGACAAAGTATCGTTGACTGACACAGATCCACAACCATCATCATTTTCGAGTTATTATTGTTTTACATTGTTTATGTTATTTACGCCTAGGCGTTTGAACGTCTGCTAGGGTTGAATTGGTAGCTTTGAAATATTATATGATGTTTTGGGTGACGCAGGGAGTACTTCATGACGGCTTGGCAACAGTACATAGCTTCTGACGTGCTGCACCTCATGAAAAACATTTGTGCTACATCCCTCGCGTAGAAAGGATTGGTAACCGCCAGCGCCAAAAACCCATCATCAGCGTCGCCTGCCAACCTAGTGTGGACAGCGTGCGCGCTCTCTGAGACGTAGGAAAACCGAAACCAACAACGTACCTTGTGCTCGTGCTGCTGTCGACATGCGCGTCGATGTCGTCAGCCGTATCGTCCCAAGAAGGACGGTCCTCCGTGCTCTGGGCGCTTACTTGCTGACCGTCTCCGTGTGCAGCGTTCCGCCCCCCCTTTTTTCTTGTTTGGCCCTAGGAACTTATTCACAGTATCCTCACCGAGAACGTCCACGCCCACCACGGCGCCCTGCCAACATAAGAGTTACGCGCGTAGTAAGAGGACAACAGCGCACAAGCAATTAATGTTGGCGTGGAGAATTAATATGGCCGTCTTGCAGCCGAGGTCGGCATGGAACAAGCCCATACATGCGTATCTGGTACGTGCGCTTCCTTGGAACACACAGACGCCGGCCCTGATAGTTCTCATCGTTGCCCTTCGTGAGCTTGGTAGACATTTGTACGAGGTTCTCGTATTCCGTAAAACTTGTCGCCGTCGATTATTATTGAGTACTTGGTTGCCATCTGTAAAATTGGTATGGGTGATAATTTGAGGCCAAGCACATGTCGCAATGGCGCGGCTACTCAACTCAAGAGATCCCCCCTCATCGTATATCCCATAAACGTGTTTCGTAAACATTCGTCACACGCTTACCTCACAGGACTGCAGACCCGTCTAAAGTCTTTGCATCTACTTTGCATCGAAATCAGACATTATTGAGCACCTCCAAGTCAGGAACTGTCAGATAATGTAGGTGCTACCTCAAAATCGTAGCACGACTCCAGCAAGAAGCTCAGATGACGGCTACAAACTTCCCGTGCGTAAAACGTGTAGCACCTTGTTCATGTCGGACGCCAACCGTGTAAGTGGCCTCTAATTGCCGGGGTTGCGTCGGAAAGCTGACCCCGTCTAGTCATATCGAGGGTATTCAAAGCATCTAACGCCCATGCCTCAGAGGTGGATAAATACCCTTCGAGACACAGCCCGCGAGAGGTGTGCATATACGTGTGGTGCTGGGGATTTCGCCTGAGGTGAGCTATTTTCTTATCCAGACGTCACAATGAAAACAAATGATCTACAACTGGATGAGAAACGTATACAACGACTACCACGAAAATGCCAAACAATAGTTCGGTAGACTTCCTGTGTGTAAGGAGTTCCGGCGGTCGCAAGGCGTTTGAGCTACCGTTGCGGCCCCTATCGAGGTACCCGTCTTTAAATTGGACATCAGCTGAGCACGAAAATTGACCAAGCCGACCATCTTTAGTGCACGTTAGCCCGAACATATCACGGTCCGAGCGTTCTTTTGTGTAGACAACCGCTTGTGCAGTGCCATCCTGCTCATAATGTCATCATCTGTCTAGGAGGAGTCGTTTTTTTAAAGTTTGGGCGGCCGACAATGTTGTCCACGTTTGTTTTTTACTTGCGTCGTCGGGTGTGGCATAGAGGGTTTAAGCCGGCTCTAAGAGCTTCATCTGCTCGCGCGTAATACTGAGCACCATATTTTGCTCGGGCTGCAACGAGTCTGTGATACAAAAACGGGGAGGCATGTCCAATTACTGAGTTTCTTCTCGATGGCGGTCCCGAAGGCATGAATGGCCGAACAACGACTTGTGATGTAATCAAAACGAATTCGGAAACAAAATCCAATTTGACTATGAACAAACACCTTTGCAGCATTGATATTGCGTGACGCGTGGTGTGATCGGGGATCATTTTCCCGTCAATCAACTTATGCCTACCGCGCCTCCATGACCGAGGGATTATATACCAAAAACAAAATCGTGACAGCCTCGTAACAGTTTAGTGCACAGTAGATACCATTTGTTGGTTTCTCCAGACCATTGGCCTCAACCTTCTGTTTTGGTCTTTCGATTTGAGCAAGTTGGTGCGGTGTCAGGACTTCTTCGCGCGAGGAGCCCCCAGAAAAAACCTACGTTGACATCCTATCATGAGATGTGTCGCATATAATTGTGCGTCAAAACGGGGGACTTGTCAGGCTTCTACACGGTGTCGAAACCTGCCTTTCCCTATCGCAGCATGCCTCAGTGATAAGAGAAATCCCGGTCCAGAGATTCACCTACCGTTCCCTGCAGCCTCGCAGAAAAAACTGTACGCAGTGCTCCGCAAATGGTAATTTCTTGCACATTCTGTTTTTTTTGTAGGAGGATCCACGTGTCTGGCCATTTTTGGGCATATCTTTGAAAACTTCTGAATGCACACAAACAACGCGAAGAACATCCATTCGCTTTGTATGGCGCGCAAATACCCTACAATCCCTGATCAATGCCCAATGCCAAATCTACATTTCTCGACAGTAGAGCAAGCACTTGGGTTTGGAATAACGCCGGTCGAGGGAAATAGGTCCACGCGATATTCACGACGACCAAAATCATTCGTGATGTGTCTTTGCCTTCCTTGGTTTGGAACCAACTGTTTTGGCATTCATCACAGGGCACATATATCGTACAGAGATTGTTATTCAACTTTTTCATCAAAATAGGGACATCAGTATACTGAGGCTAGAGCTACTTCGATGCCAAATGATATGATAGCGAGCTAGCGGGTCCTCGCCGCGATTTTCTAACGTTAAACACCGGGTAACTGCTTGAACCGTTGAACATGCGGCACATATATTTACGCGATCCGGTCCAGTACGACATATTATCAACGTCTTGTTTGACGTGTCGAGGAAATATGTTTCTTGTCGTAAAAACAGCTAATAAGCGTGAACTGCGTAGACATTGTTGCGAGCTAGAACCAGTCGTGAAATACGCTGCTGCAAGTATTGAAACTATAGCAACTGCTCGAAAGCTAACCGACAATCTCACCCGATACACCCAACAAAAACGTCAGAAAGACATATAAACCACTATTGATGTCGTAGTGTCTCTTCAACACATCGCACGAATCACGATACAGATCACCTAGATGCTACGTCTATTATGCTAACATGTTGTAGACGATTTAGGTGGTACTTTTCCACGGGAGGAAACAACTACCAAATGGCGCAGGACGTGCAGATTCCACCCTGTTATCAACATTGTTTATTTTATGATTCGCTCGGGGATTGCCACGGAAACATCACTGTCTTCCTGCCTGAAATATCTACACCACAATATAGGCATATATCGTCCGGTTTGCAATGTATGACTTACTTAATCAATCTGAACACGGCCAAACTACTTTGTCGCCGAACCTGAAACCCCCTCTGGTGCACGCTAGCTTCGTCGTCGCCCAGGTGTTCCACCAGATAGACAAGAAGTACAGTATGTTGACCATTATCAGCACCACCGAGTAAATAGCGCTGCCGGTCGAGTGTTCATCCGCCACTTCAGCTTTGATCATAAGCGCCAAGAAATTCGTGAAAAATATCACCAGACATCCCTACGGTTTGTTGCACGATTACGGAAAACAATCGAAAGCGGCTTGAGGGCATCGAGGTTGGTGGATGCATTAGGGTACACCTTCCAGAAGGGTAGGATAATTTGTGATCAGGCATTCACGTAAATCTTGGACGGTCGTTTTTATGATGTGTAAATATTCGCATTGTGTGCGTGCAGCGTTGGCAGAAGTGGTTCATGACACGTTTCCACTGCCGCATGTGACACAGACAACGGAATGTGTTTCATCGCAGGGTTTTGCAACGGTCCGCAGAGCTTCACCGCACGTGCTTCCCCCACGAAGTATCATGCTTCTTACTCGTGGCGTCCCCACCAGACATTCTGAAATCTTGAGCCTCAATTCCACGGCTCCGATTCTGTACGAAACGAGCCAAGACGATCTGGACAACAGAACGGGGATAAAGCACACGATGCTCCACATAAAATGCCTTCAGACGAAAATATCTGGGATCTTGAAATGAGGTTCCGTGATGCATTCAACCGCGTTCTACGGTAGTGCTTTGTTTGGGTCGCCTCACGGGATAAGCCTCGTATCTCACCAAAACACAGAAGTGGAAGAGATATATACCAGTACGCGTCATCCGATGAGTAGTCACAGGGCTTGTTGTAGATGAAAATCGATGCTGGTTCCAAAGCATCAAAGATGTAATCGAACGGGGCTGGCGTAGCTCCTCAGTCAACTAGCCACGTCTGTCAAACAACGTATTCATCCGAAACGTGCTACTCCTAACGTGACCCGTCCCGCGGCAAGGAGCTTGTACTTTTTTCGCTTGCTATTTTCGGATCGTTTGGGGGCGTCGGGTGAGCAACTACAAGATTGTGTTGACTCAAATAGTGTTGTTTTTGTTGTAAGAATACATGTGCGTACGTCGCGCATAGGTGTGCTGGTCGACTTGCGCCACCACACTTCTTCAGAAACATGTCGGGTCTCCAGGTTAGATGTTACGTTTTTTGTATAAGGAGGTCGATGTAGAAGGCACCACCCCTACCGGGGCATTTCTCTGCGTTAAAAGTATTTCGGGGCACAAACGCGATTGGGGAGCCGTGGCCCGCTTCGCGCATTGTTTCCGGCGTGTAAGGGCTTTGAGAGTTGTGCTGTAGATATAAATGGAAAAGTTGCCAGAGCCGTCCTTGTTCGGGAGTTTATTCCCCCATATGGGCGAAATAGTTTACAAATTTGTGAATCCAACTTTTCTTGTATTTCGACCCCTGTTAATTTCAACACACCGGGAATTATGTCGCAAACATAGAATTATTCAATATATACGGAATTCTGGCTCTCTGGTAGCAACGACTCTCACTTCCAAGTGGGTTGTCCCCTAAACGGGAGTACTGTTCTAACATGCTTTAAACGACTACTGCTGTAGTACTATATTCGCTTGCTGCTCACGGGAGCGTAAACAAATTGCAGTTGACGAGTGTTTGCAGCAAAGGTACGCAGGACATGGCGATATACTGAGGACGCATCCCCTGGCGAACTCTTTCGCCATCCTACTCAATACCTCGCCCTCAGTTTAACAAAAGTAGCACAGGTAAGCCCAAATGATCGCGCAATCGGATGGGCTTGTAAATCATATTGTCCAACGCAGTTGCATGGGGTAAAATGTTGGGTATCTTGTAACTAGACAAAGTCCCCGACTTAGTGAAATGCTCTTGCTTAAAAGTTAAACCTTGTCTGTACATAACAAGCTTATTTTATGAGAGGACGCATAAACGTAATGGAAGGCTAGCTCGTGAGGGAGGCTCACCCCAGCCGTTTAAAAAGTATCGACTATGCGCTGCATTGATTGGTATTCTTATCCATGTTGTCACCAAGGCCACGGGGTAAGCGTTTTGAACCCTGCGCAAACGTATTGTCAACATATGAACCTTGCGCGATTCTGTCATTTCACCATAAAACATCCAGTAGGCATGAACCACTAAAATGCTACGCTACGCACCTGCGGCAACGAGATACTGTAATTGCTGTTTTGAAGTGAGGTACACCACTTACGCGGTAATGACATTTCACCCTCCTTCGGATCTAAGGTACCTCCCCATGCTGGGGTTTATGGTGCAGCAACGCCGTGCGGGTACGGAGGCTCATCACGTTCCGTGCGGCTTCAAGTGTCGTTGCCTAGTGTCTTGCAGACGAACTCCTAAGCCATTTTTCGTAGTCCAAGAGGTGATGAGTCTCACTGGAAGATAGGGTCGCAAGAAAACATCGTGTTAACAACGGGTGATGAATCTATTCACTCGTATTCACTCGTATCGCTTGCAAACCACGCCAGGGAGTAGTGCACACGCCATGAATATTGTAGTGCTTACTTTCATTGGCTCACCGTTCGGTAGAGTTGAATTTCCAAGTAATCAATGTGTGGCCGCTGAAGCTCAAAGGCAAGCAAGCTGCGGGTTTAGAAAGGCACAGAGCAATAAAATAGACAGCGAGGTATGTTTAGAGCACAGATACAGGAGAAATATTGCATATCGCCACCACTTGACCGCTGCCACAAGGACAAGACCTCAGATCACTTCAACTCGAACTGTGTTTCGTTTTGTGTGACGTTTGGTTGTTTTCCGTTGAAATGTTATACAGGCATGGTATATATCTGGTAGACGGTTGTAGGGTTTGGCACTCTCGATAAACGAGTAGAGATGCTCTTGTGCATTCCCGCCAAATTGAAGGGTGATACTTACCAGAGAGAACTTTGTGCAAGAACTCAACCTTGGTTTTGTTGAAATCCAAATGCATGACGGAAAACATCCCTAAAAAAAAACAAATGGTTTTCCAGTATTGTAGCACCCCGTGCAACGTTCTTGGTCATCGAATTTTTTCTGACTCTCATTTTGAAGTCAAGAAACCAGAAGTGGAACACGCTCAGAACATGCATTGATAGGCGCGGCCGTGATATCATGATTTCGTTACACCTTTTAAGGAAATTGCCCTGTAAGGAACGTTAACATCACTGTTAATATTTCCATAGTTCCATATTTTTCCCTTTGTTTGCAATCGTATCACGGAAGCGTTAACGATTAGTGGATATCTCCTGAAGGGACAAAACCAGACGAAAGAGTATAATTTCACCTATTTGAAAATATATTAGGAGGATGTGCGAGTTTACAAAGTTGCACTGCAGAAAAACTAGAAATTGACGACATGCCGGAAGAAACGCTGAGCGGCTATACAGGCTCTAATTTTTTTTGTTAGTTTTCATGATACTCAGGCGTTCTGCCGTGATATGTGAAATAATTCACAAAGAAGAAATAATAGAGCAAAAAATCAAGAAAAGGAAAAAACAATTTAGAAACCTAGGAAGGAATAAAAAAGCGTCAAACAAAACCCAGGGAAATTTGGATAATCTGGACAAATAAGCGCTCCGATAAAAACGGGCCGAACTAATACGGCGGGTTAAATTCCAGCCGAAGTATACGTCAGGTGGAATGGCAGATGAGTCGCTCATCACGAATCGGACATCGAAGAACATATCGTTGTCAGGACACCGCTTAGTCCTTTTTACGGGATATGTTTCCCCCTAACCAACACATAGCAGAGGCCAGATCCTCGTCTTCTAAAAAGGCATATTAACGAGAACTTCCCCAATGACTTTTACGGGAGACCATAGTAAATAGGATCAATTATCGTTAGTTGAAATAGGTTAAATATATAGGTTTTTATGTATACCATAGGTCGTATTAACTACGGACCCCCGGAATAGCATTGCCATTTGCTTTAAAAAGCGCTATGCCTACCGCGTCGACCGTTTTCAAATAACTTAAAGCACACTCAACGGCCCAGGCAGAGAAACTGTCGTCCGTCATGCTTAGGGCTCGTCCGTCTATGCTAAATCGCGAAATTCAATCCGTTAATGGCACATCACATGGACAGCTTAGTCAGTGATCAGAGACGACTACGAATGAGAAGGTATCACAGACTAACGAGCGACAACGTAAATACGCCAAAGCTTCGGGAAAGAGATCAGCGGAGAAAATATAACGCGTATACGATTAGTGACCGTAATGTTTCTCAAACAAACACGACGGTCAAAATGTTACATCTCCTTCAGGATGGCCGTAGCCTTCATCTACGACAGACGAACTTACAACAATCACTGGAAGGAAAGAAACCGGGATAAGCGAAATACTCGTTCAGCCGATCACGACACACCAACACAGAGATAAGTTTGATGACAGAAACACAATAACGTGCGGCCCGAATCTGTGGCTACCCCTTGTACCACCTGAATACTAACTGCACACAGTATGAGTATTTATAGCACATCTTCTTAACCTACAGCAGTCTTGACACGCCAGCAGGATATGTAGGTGTACGACAATGCGCAACGAGGGTTGGAATCAATCGCTGGCCTGAAATTTTGCAGAAACGGATGAATTTTACCTTACCTGGCGAACGCAAACACGCAGCTGAAAGCCACCTGCCCTGGTGTGTCTGGCACGACGAACACCAGCAATCCTGTCAGTACCAAACGCCTCAGACACTCGAACACCTGCCGTGACGACATTCAAACATCGACGAACCAGGTGGCGTGATAAATCGGATGATGTTGCTTGCTGTACTAAGCAACATAAATGTTGTTCTTGATTTCGTCCTACCTCTTTTCCTCGACATTATTGAGATACATGCCCGATTTGTGGCATGATCTTTTAAGGTGCAATAGTTTCACCTGTTGATAAGTTAGTTCTTTGTTTCGATCGATCACGAATCCCTTGATTTTAGGGTATATCTACAGATGACCATATCGTGCATGCGTCAATCTTATTTACGTGCTAATCCGATAAACGATAGTTGTGGCACTGCTTCCTGGACTCGTGGTTTGTGCGCTAGGGTACACGTACATATCCATAGTTTAGTTCATCCTTTGAAAGTAATGAACGTGACAGGACGCCTTAGCCCTGGAAATGCTGGGTCAGGTTCGTATACGGACAAAACTCACGGCAAGTACAGTCTTCCAGGGCAGATATAGTCCAGATATGCATCACCTATTGCATACCGCTGGAGGTCCGTATCGTGAATATCGTGTTCTCTACTCTGTGACATCCTTACAAAAGAAAAACGACGACATCGCTACCTGCAGCAGTTGATCACGCTAAATCGCGATTGCACAGGATGGGCGGTGCCTCTTGTCTCAGCTCCTCACAAAAGCAGTTCAATATCGCAACCGACAAACGGCTTCCAAGAAGTTTGGTCGCGCAACCCGACTGACAGTACGATGAGGTATTTCCCAATGCAAACACACAATACAATGGAAAATACTGACCGGTATTTGCTCACTTGACGAAATCAATTTCGCATACGTAACCAAGGCACATCTTGGTATACTTGGTTACCGTGGCAGTTGCTTTGAACAGTCAAGTTAGAGGTGCAAACCCTGAGACAAGCTGGCCAGGGAGATATAGTCACTGCGACCGCAAAATTTCTACACGTCGACAAACAGCCTCGCTGCGACCCACACAGTCAGATAAAAAAGGGAATACTCTTCTCATTTGCCGGTAGTATTCCGGATTGTATACCTCGTAGTAGTAGCGGTCGGGATAGTATGCGTTCCAGAGGAAGGACGTCGGCGCTATGCTGACGTCGTTGCTGCGCCGCTTGATCTTCTCGCGCTGCCAGACGAAGACCAATACATAACGACCGATACAAAAGAGGACGGAGGAGGGAGGGGGGAGGGGGGGGGGGGTTTACTCGATATCATGCACAGCCGTAGTCGCAAAATTAGAGTGCTCGCATCGCTACGTTGCCGAGACACGGCACGTCGGAGGTTCACTGCGCTAGCAGACATTGTTTATAACGTGGAGGAGTCCTCGATATCATGCACGACTCTAGTCGTACGATCATAGACCCCGCATAGTGAGAATCCCGGGACGGTCCCGCTTGGAATTTTAGTGACCAGACAGACGTTACTGTCACCACAGCGACTTGAGGTGTTCGGCGAGTCCCGTGAAGGGTCAGCGGCATATTTTTAAGAAAACTTTGTGATACCGTCCTGCACGTGGACGACAGATTCAATGAGTTATATTATTTTCCGCTGTTGCCGTTTTCAAGTAATAAATGAATACACAACGATACCTTAAGGCAACTCGTGGTGCGAGGCATATGCTATCAGGCGTACAACGAGTGGGGTAGAAATTTCTGGTTGGCGTAGGGCCCGATCCACTCTCCAGGAGTGAGACTGTTCCTTTTGGGGTTCACGATTACCGCCCGTTTCGTGTGGTTCAGGTAGTACTCCAGACGACAATCATTTTAGTTGGCCCCCACGAGTTGGTCAGTCTTGAGAGCGCGGAGAACTATATCTTGTAGTTGATTGGACATCCGCGGCCATATTAGCTTTGTTTACACCTTGATTTAATTTTATATGCGCGCCCTCTACGTCTCGTACATGTTTTTAGGTGGGCAGCGTCGTGCTTTCCAGTCGAATAATGTATTTATAAGGGTTCGTTAGATCTTCCTAGGGCTCTATCACATTTGTTTGACTACCGACTCCTTGACTTGAGAGTTCATGTTGGACCACCACCACAACCACCACCACCACCAACAACAAAGGAAAACAGCACTGTGGCGTGCCGGCAACGTCGGCATGCAGACAGTAGGCGCTTCCTCTGCTTGATTTGGTCGCACTACCTGTCAGCAAAACGCGCCGTTCTCTGGTGGCCGTCAAAGATGAATATCTTGGCAGAAACATGTTTATATTGTGGAGACCTGATCAAACGGACGAGACCTCCATTGTGGATGGAGCTGCCCAATCGATTTCGATGCCACGCTAGCTTGCACGGTACCGAAACGATGCATGCATGCTACGATAAAGGCGCATCATCGTTTTCTTAGTCTCTTAGGCTGTGGGAGTCCATATCTCACCCGCCAACTGATTGCACGCAACATCACTAAAATACAGTCAGATAAAACAAGGAAATTCCCAGGGCTTTTCGCGGGTCATTACCCGATCCGCGGGTCGGGTCACGGGGTGTTCAAAAATCACGGGTGGGGTCGGTTTGGGTCAGGAAGTGTTCAAAATTTCACGGGTGAGGTCGGGTCGGGCCAAGAAGTTTTTAAATCTCACGGATCGGGTCGGGTCAAGAGGTGATGAAAAACTAACGAGTCGGGTCAGGTCATGATCCGCGAGAAACGGGTCACTCGCGGGTCAGGCCAACGTGACCCGCGAGATCTTTTCTGCTGACCCACGGGTCGGACCCGCGCATCCGGCCCGCGGATCCGACGCTCAAAGTACTTCCCGCTCGCTTACCCAAAGGTTTTTCTCGTATGAATACTAAATAATATTCCTTTGGTATCTTTTTCAAACATTCAAACACTGCCAAATCCTTGTACGCATGCCCGCATCCATTTATAGCCACTACAGCCAGGCCACATATCGGTTGTGGGCACAAAAATGAGTGTTTAATTGTTTTTGAAGTGTCGACTCACGGGTCGGATTTGCAGGTCGGACCTGCGGGTCAGGATAAATAGTCTCGCGGGTCGAGGTGATCCGACCCGCATGAAACCCGTGTCTCACGGGTCAATCCGAAGGTGGCGGGTCGGGTCGGGTCGGGTCGGGTCAGGAGGTTGTGAAATCTCGCGGGTCGGGTCGGGTCGGGTCAAGATATTTTCAAATCTCACGGGTCGGGTCGGGTCGGGTCAACAACGTTTTTAATCTCGCGGGTCGGGTCGGGTCGGGTCAGCTGACCCGACCCGACCCGTGAGATTTGACCTGACCCGCGAAAAGCCCTGGAAATTCCTGGCCCTAACCATGTCGTTCGAACAACATCAGTGAACACTAATGATACATGCTCAAGCTGTTCCTTAGTTTTCCTTTCTAGCACTGTAGTGCCTTTTCAGGGAAAAACTACTTCATGACTTGATTGGTAAGTTCCCCAAAGGAGAGGGCGGTACCGATCCGGTTTATGATCTTATCTTCAAGTCCAAAGAGTGCCCTAGAATTCCTCTCCAGCTTCATGTAGTCTGCTAAAAGCATTTATTAAGGGGGTCCATAGTTAACGGGACCAAATTTTGTTAGTAAAAATAGGTACATATACAGGTTTTTATGTATACCATAGGTCCTGTTAACTATGGACCCCCGTAATAACGTGCTAAATCACACTACTCGTACCTCAAGTACTGTACGCAATGAAATATACGGACCCACCCCTCCAATAATATATGCGATGTTTATTATATACCTACTACTATATTTCGATGTATGACGTGCGACACTCATATATTCGAGTATTTGATATATATAATGAGGCCTGCCTTAAAAAGCAACCTTTGTCAGACACGGTTGTTGAAGGAGGTACATGCCTCCTCAAATATAAATCTTCAGAAGAAATACAGCGTTACCCTATTACGTGACGCGCGACAACGGGCGTGCTCGCCACGCACGAAAGCGAGGGAGACATAGCGACACAAAAAGTGCATCCACAGCTTCGTGATATAGAACACGTTTGCGAGAGGAGGACGTGGCAACGGTCGCAGCTCCCGATAGATCTTCGCGTGTGCATTCATTGTGATACACGCCATCATCTACACCCGATCAACATGTTCAAATGTGTTGAAAAACGTGCGGCAAACGTATATCCAGCGCACCTTTATGTTTCATGGAGAGCAAATGCATTAATCAAAACATCCAAGCTGGGCATACATTCAGAAAACCCAACTACTGTTGGTCGCGGCACATAGCGCTACGCGAACAATGGCCAACATAGACATAGGGTCATGTCCTACCGTTCCAACCCATGTATGTTTGCGCGATACGGTATATTGTCTTGTGCAAGTACCGAAAGCACCACCACGACGAAAGATACACTCGCCAACGAGGCTTGATACTCACTTCTGCGGTGACCTCATAAACCAGCGATCACGTCAGGCCGTTAATGTCTTAGCATTTACTCCAGAACTTTCCGATTTCTACATTTTTTGCTCCTGCATTTTGTTTCATCTTACAGGTTTCTACATGGTTTCCTGTAAAATTGGACAAATAATATCAGAACGCCCCCGCATCTTGATAAGCAGAAACGGATGAGTATTTTCTGTAATGTATGGGAAACCAATCTTCTATATCAATGATTTTATTGATTTCATAATTATGGGACTCTTTCGAACACCATAGGTAACATCAGAAGGAAAGACAGTAGCCCACAATAACCACCGTATTTCATCAGATGCCGCTTGTAGGATCGTTCAATAGTTAATCATGGCGTGCCTCGAGGAACATGATGGCGTGCCTCGGTAGACTTGATCTCCGAGATGGACAGCCCACCTTCTCCACCCACCATTGCGCGAGTCTCTTGTCTACTACGATCGGGGCACAGAAGTGTGACTCTCCATAACAGATACATTAAACCGCTGCGTTTTTTCGTTGGGGATAACGTTGGGGGTGATAATCAAACATATAATATATCAACCACGCTAGTGTTGCGATATCCATACACAGCTTGTACTTGACACTTTATGCTGGCGTGCTCACCACCACATGCTTTGTGCCTCTCTGCTCCTTCAATGCCCTATCGGTTTGTGGGTTGATGGAAGAGCTTTTGCTCCAAAGAAGGCAGAGAAATGCCGCGGGGATGCCGAGAGGGTCTGCGCGCGCGTGGAGCGGTTGACGAAAAGCCAAGCATGCATAACACGATGACGGGAGGGGGCGAGAGTAAGCAAATTCAGAGTACATTCGTACGTGTGCCACCCGCCAGGTACTGTATAGCAGAATCAATTCAAGGCGAGTCAACGAGGGAAGACAGGACTGAAACATTGTCGCGATCAAAATAAGTTGTCGTACCGCTATACGTATTCGTAGGTGGTTCAGCTTGAACTAATTTTCTATGTGTCTTACATATCTGTGGTTGTAAGCTGCACGAGTTGCGTGTCAGGCATGCGATATCACGTTTGACACATCACCGATTGATATCAATATCAAAGCACGACCACAATCGTTCAAATGCATCACAAGTCACAGCGTTTGGTGTTCCGTCTTCCCAGTTTTAGCAAATATCTTATTCCTCCTGCGACCTCCCATAGTCGTATGTCATACACGAGGTCAAACGGCAGGCTCTTCCAGCCCCGTCATCCGTATTGAATGAGCTTTGAATAGTCATAGCGAGATGTGATTAGTTCTTTCTTCTCGTGGCGGATCACATCGATTGCGACCTAGAGAACGTCTTTCGGGATCAGTTGTTATCGACAAAAACTAATGGCGAGTACGCATGCTTCAAGCGTGTATTTGCAATCTCGGGATTTGAAAGGGAAAGGTGGACGATTGAAGCAACGCGATTATAGTGACAGCCGCCGACGGCGCGAATGATGGTGGAAACTGGTGTCCGAGTGACAATGCAAGAGCTCGAATAGCACAGACATAACATGTCTCAAACAGTATTGCTGGACGCTAACGCTGCCCGAAGACGGCTGACAGTACGGATCATTATATACCTGTTTCGGTTGCTGTGTTGCGGTTCCTAGGGTGGTGAACAACATGAGCGTGAACCACCAGGAAGGTCATCACGGTGCGGAAGAGTTGTACAGCTCCCCACTTTGCATTCTGGGCATGCACCCGACTACCTCAACCCAGACACTCGTCGTATGACGAAATCGTTCACCGTCGTATGAGGTTGACGCGTTCTCTTCTCCGTCTCTCGAAGCCACAAAAGGGTTGCGTTGCCCCACAAATCGAAGCAAACCCTTAACAACTCCAAATAGAAGGTGAGAGTTGGGCCTTGAGTAACACAGAACAAGTCTTCCGTGCAGGACCTCTCAGACGCGATCGATCTTGCCGTCTCTTCTGTACTGGCAAGACAGAAGCCAACGGCTTCATTCATTGCGTGCAGGAGGGCGTGGGCGTCGTACGTCCAACGCGTAACGCCTCGTTTGGTGATGTTGGGGTTAACCTTTAGAAAAACGCACCCATGCGTTTGGGGATAAAACTCTTGTATTTACTGGAATATTGTTGCTCGTAAACCAAGGGTCATACACTAGGCAACAAACTCACACAAGAGTATCATGAAGGCGGCGTATGTCATGTACGCTGTGTGCGTCGTCGTGTAACACTCAATCCTTCTGTCAGCCCTTAGGTAGCCTTTATTTATCTCTTGAAACGGCTCGCACGAGAACGTCTGGAACACCTGCAGGGCATGCGACAAGATATGCAAGTTAAGGTTTCAAGGGTACAGGGAGTTTGATGTTGGTACGCAAGTCGTCCCCAAATTCACATGCAGAACTATGAAGCATCTACATCTCGGCCCAAACGTGTGTGGCTCTATTAGACGTTGGGATATTGTTTATATACCTGGTGTAGTGCTTACGAACGTGGTAATGTATGTTTGCACCCGTGCGGACGATAGCGGCACCGCACCCGTATGGTTCAACCCGCAGAACCAGTCTCAGTCTACATATATGTAACCAATGAGTCCATCCACTCGATTGTAGTATTATGCGGTACGCTACCGGCTACTGTGCAGTTTTCTCGGCAGTATGCAACGTGCAGAACCTACGCATCGCCTGCTTGCGTAGGACCGTGGATGCACAAGATGTTCGTCCTCTTTGGTAAGATGGTAATCGTCCGCTTCCTCGGTATCCTTACCATATAGCATGCACAGTCTACATAGTGCCTCCCACAAACAAAAAAACAATTCATGACGTATTTGGGGCAATGTTGTCTATTCCAACACAACCAGCCGCGGTCAGTTTGGGCCAACGTGGATCCTTCCAAGAGACTACAGCAACAGTTATTCGAATTAGAACCCTGCGGCAGTGAGGGTGCTGAATGTTGAACCCATAAACAACTTCGAGTGTTGGCCTTGCGACGATCGCAAGATGATTCAGGGCGGTGATCATTGCTCGACAGGTGGGAAGGAAGAATCGCGTTGGGTACTTCAAAAATTGAGGCAGTGTGCACGTTTTCTTGGCCCGTGCTACGGGAGTGCTGCGCCTACGTTGTTTCTGAGGGTCCCGACGAGACCCAAAGCAATCGAGTTGAAGATAGAAACGAAAAACGTAACTGCCATGAGCCATAAACAATTCCGCGGCACCAACGTAGGTACTACGTAGATATCACGAAAGCTATCGTATTAACGCAAACTGTATTATAATTTGTTTTTTGAGTAGTTCATCAATGCATACAGCGAGAATGTGACACCCCCGGTAACACAAGCCTCTTTTAACTATTCTGCGCTTTGACAGTTCTTTAAACACAGTGGGCCTTACACGGCCTTACACAACTGGCGTTTAAATAATTGGAAGGGCAATAAACTCGTGGACCCCCGTCATGAATATGGGAAGGAACTGGCCCAATATCTTGGAACGACCTTAAAGCGACCTCGAGTACTCGATATTTTTCCTCGGATATGTATATGCTATCTAGTCACCAACAGTTTAAAAATGTATCATCGTTGGCTCGCGTTTGTGTTTGGTCGAGTGCATAACACATATTGAAACCGCCCCTTTCGTCATCGTCAGCTCCATTTGATTGCCTCTCACGTTTGGCAGAAACATTCGAACCCTCGAGTCGTCACCTCTGTCTTCATTTCAGCGGCTGTCAGTTACGGACCTAAACGTTGGAACCACCCCTTCGCCACTGACAAGCCTAAAGTGTAACTAAGATATTGTGATCAACTTTTGATGTATGTTGACCCCGTTTTGTGATTTCGCTACACTTAAACTATTGGAACTACTCCGCTTCGCCCTCGACGCGTTTTACGATATAGGTAGCACATTTCCACTGAAATTATTTCTGAATGACGGATTTATCAATTCCGAATCGTCGGAAGGCCAATCTTGTTCCCACAAATTTCGTTATTGAATACTTGAGCTATGATGGGATTATTCATCGCATTGCAACTTGAATATCGCTAAAGTCAGTGTTCGGGTCAGGTATGGAGCTCCGTAAGTGAAGACACTCCGAAAATTCAGGGTGAACCTCTATCGTAGAACGCCTCCCTCATCGACATTATGATAGACTTTATGATCTCACCACCGTGGAAACTTGGCTGTAGATCAGGTACAAGAGGATTAGCGTCATGGTGGTGTGTCGCGCAAACAGGTCCCGCAAGCGATCCTGAAACGCGAGACAGGGGGAACGATATAGTCACCAGCATAGGTTACACAGCAGCAGCAGCAAGATTGACAGGTAAAACGTTCGTGACCCTGCATGATGTACTACATATATGAACAACATTTCAAACGAACAAAACTTATATTTTGGTGGATGTGTATACACTACGTTTAGAGCCTGCACAATTAGTTGAAATCTAGAGCAATTGTTGACGTTAAACCGACTATTGGGCCGTCTGTAACGGACGTTCAGAGACTGTTTCGGTCGCGCCGTCGTGCCATCTACCTAAGCGTTTTGTAGTTCTTGAACATACGACCAGAGCCTACATTGCAGCCTGAGATGGAGGAAGTAACAAGCGCAAAAGTCGCAAAACCATCAGGGAAATTACGACTTTGTCGTACCTGCTCCGGGTCCGCCTCGGGTACGAGCCTGGTCTTCCGTGGCAACCGGTGAGATCTGTGGAGGGATCTTGCCGCAGGCGCAAGAGATACAGAGGTGTCGAGTCCCGCCTCTGTCGCTACCTCACCGCGAGTGTGTCCCGTCGCGACGCCCTGTTCGATGGCGGTGACGTCGTCCGAGCTCGCGGAAGGATCGTTGGTGGTTGACCGCTCCTGCTCTATATTAGCTGGTTGAGGGTGAGTCGTGGAGCTACCCCGGACCGGCGCCGGGCGCTCCCTAAGCGACAAAACAAGACCTCCATCAGAATGTTCTGCTGATGTCACGTGTTGTCCTGCAGAAGCTCCGGCCAATGGTCGTTGGTACTCGCTACGCGACAACGTGATCGTGTCTTCGGAACCGTTGGATGGTCCGCCATTCTCTAGCACCGGCTGGGATGTGGGTGGTTGCACCCTTGCAAAACATCTTGCGATAAAGTCTCCGCTGCTGTTATCCTCGGCAGGCTCGTCTCTGATTCCAAGGATTCTGTCGATTGGAGCATGCTCGTCGCCGGATGATATATTTTGGCTTGTGGCTGAATGACGGGCACGTTGGTTGCGGCCGGTTTCAGTGGCCTAGCTCCGACGTGAAACGTGATACCGAGGACCCCCAGAATGATCAGCGGCCCGATGGTCACGATTCTGTTGAAAGCCGAGTTTCAACAACAGGGGTTATGTTGGTACCAGTGCAGAAGATGTCAATGGCATGACCGAAGATTATTTAAGCTCGTAAACGGATTAAGATGGGGGGGTATTATTTTTTTTTTCGACCATCACGTGCCTGGCATACCTCTGTGAAACCCCGACTTTGAGAACGCATGAAAATGCAAAGCAGATGGGCAATCAAGGCCTTGGCTTCTTGGATACAAGACAAGGCTAACTGTAAAGCACAGGGGGGGGGGGGGGGCAGAACATTTCGATGGCTGCTCAAGTGAGGGGCCAGTGTCAAGCAGAATATTTATGGACTAACCAGTACTAACCCTGAGGGTTTCATACCATGAGTCACTGCACGTATTCCGGCCTGTGGTGGACACAAGATGCTCACAGCAGTTTGTCGTAGAAGTTGACATTCGTCGTAAGGCATGCGGCTGAGAGAATCCAGGCCAGATCCAGGTTGAACACCCCGATGATGGAGAGGAACTTCTCGTATATTGGAGGGTATGCCACGTTCGTGATGTTGGAGTACTTCACGCAAGGACAGTGGCGAGTTGCCCGGTTGTCAGGCAAGTTAGAAACGAGCGATGGCGCAACAAGATAGGACATAACCAATCGTGGACGAGACGTCGGCCATGAACCGTGGAGTCGAGTTAGTTGTGTTTGTAATATTTTTGTCGAGTTCGATGCTATCCAACGTATAGATTGTTTTGGCATGTAGTGGCATGCCGTTTGGAACCATGTTGTCTGCGACAAAGTGTCGTACGGGTCCACAATTGTTTTACTTCAGATGCAACCCATACTGTGGCCGTTCGGGTTTCTTGTAGTCTGGCCGATGAATACGAGCAGCTCCACATTATACATGTTTTCCTAGAACCGCTTGTGAACCACTTCGTACTGTGCGCCTGTTAGGGTTCAAGACCGGGTGTCTTCTGCTCGCTTAATGTATCGTCATCGCCTGGCCGGCCACACGTTTGTAATATTTCATCTCTGTCTATAAACGGCACAACAGATCCCGAAATCAGTTGCCTCCCATTGTATATCATACCAGGTATAAACACCGTCAATATACATATTGCGATGGGGACAATAATGATTGCTGATAATGTTACGTGTTGCCTCACCGCCGAAGAGATTTGCCAGACGACTGCCACCCCGAGCGACGTGAATGGTGTTTGAGGGTGATCGATGACAAATGAAAGCGCGCACGGTGCCGAGATCCGATGAAGATCAGCAGAGAACGAGGGACACGGGCATACTCGTCAGACGGAATGCACGAGAAAGACATATGGTCATACGACTCGCGCGCACGATTGCAAGGCAACAAATATACACTGTGGATGTTGGACAACACATTTCGGACTTCGAGTATTGGGTTTCGACTCATCGCAAGGAAGGGGTCGTACGGTTTGGTTACAAATCATGGGAGCCGTGGAATTTCCCAGGTGAAAGAAAACCGGTTGGGATGAGACGTTTCCTCGATACACGTAGTACGTCTACCCCATAGAAAGCTAGGACGTGTTGTGACAATACAACCTCTGTAAAGTTTTGCTTCTGATGGAAATTATTGAAGCCCTGATGCGGGGAGTTCAGAAAATATGTTATCCCCCATGAAAGTAGCCTTGCCCTTTCTGCATGTTTTAGGGACTGTGATTGTATTCGACGCTCTAACACTTGCCTATGACGATCTTGAGCTTGGAAAGGGGGAGTCCCGCAAGTGAACTTCCGATTTTGGTCGCAGCCGTGTCGTTCCCGTCTTGTCGTTCAGCCTTCTTTCCCCTTCGCGACTGCCCCTGCGTTCTGTTTCTCGTGGATTCCTCGACGTCTACCCCAGCTGCAGGCCCTCGTCGCTCTAGTGGCAGGCTCATCTGCGTCTGCTCTATGGTGCCATTGGAATCCTGGAGTCCAGCTTCTGTTGTTGGTGAACCTCCATAAGCACGTTGGTTGCAGATCTCGGGGGCCAAGCGATGCCTGGTCATACCGGAAGGGTCCTCACGACGGCGGCTGGCTGTGCCGGAGGCATCGCCATTCTTACTTGTCCAACGTCCCCGTGTCATCTCCATCTCATCCCCCGGAAAAAACGCTTGACCTGATGTCGGCAGCGCCAGCTGGATTGCCGAAGTCGATGCGGCCACCTCCGTCGGATCGATGTAGGAGCGCGGAGCTACGACGTTGGATCATGCGGACAGACTCTTTCGTGCTAGCCACGGTTAACGAGACGGCTCCCCTTCCACCAATCTGAAGACGATTTCAACAGTGTGGTAAATAGATACGTTGAGGCGTGTTGATCAATAAAAACGCGTGGTACACCGACGTTGAGAGAAGGTAGACGACTGGAATACGATTTTTAAAACATGGAAAACCAAAGTAGGCGGTTGATAATAGGCATCGTGGAAAAGGTAAGAAGACAATTTGCGTGGTGCGCCAGTTTCGCGATCGGATGGATGACCCGGTTACAATGCTCATAAATTCTACGGGCATTGATAAAATGTGCGAAAAACGTTGGTCAGGTTTCTGGAGTATTTCCAGACACTGCCCCTCTTGCGACAAATCTAACGACGCTTTCGACAACGTTTTCAACAGTAATGGTGGCAAACCACGATAACTATATAGCTCAGAATTCGAAGCCCGTTATGCCCGTAGCTCAGTGGACGCGTCGCTGTTAACAACATCGACGTGGTGTATACTCCTGAATCGCACGCCTTCGGGAGCTTCAACTATATGGAGTAATATCAACATACATTTCGTCTATCGAAGCGTCGGCTTAGTTGCAACTTTGTCTGCCTTTCATCGTTTGACCAACCTTAAAAGTAGGTTTCGGACAGCTACGAAAATAGTGCATCTGGCCGTTTGACACACTATCGGAACAACGAGTGCTACGATTCATGTCTCACCTTTTGGGGAAGCATTAGTTTTAAACGGACGGAGCTTCTCCACTCTCGAACTACACTCTGTCGTTACGCTCTGCCATGATTTCCTACGTAGGTCTACGGTGTGGGTCTTCTGATCCTGTTGCCCAGGTTAGGGTTTCGTGGCAGAACAATTATTTCGCGTAAGGCATCGAGCTCTTAAGAAGAAAGGCCGCAAGCAAACAATCTTCGCTAACCTTACGTAGCATGCATTTAGTCCTGACCTTTTAATTGTTCAGTACCATGTTCGTACAAGGTCTTATAGCCCGTCGGATGCCACATTTGGCTTGTCATTCAACAATCTCAACGTAGTTAGGCTCGTGGGTAAAATCAAAGGCTTATAATGCGAAACGCAGCCTCATGTTGTTTTGACGCCCCCCCCCCTCGATGGTGGATAAGCGTTTTGAGGGCTCAAAAACATTAGCGTGGTGTCTGAGGTACCGCTCCTCCTATCCCGACAATAGTTCAGTGCTGCTGCCGGTGCGGTTGCCCACTTGCTCACCAGGTACACCACCAGAAGCGCTATCACCACAAGCGAACACACGGACGCAGCCGAGATAGCGAAGTACATGCCCGCCTTGAAACTTGGAGTGCATCGGTGGCACTCCGTCACTGCTCCTCTGCCGTAACCGGAGGCGCACACCGCGCACTCTACATTTGTAGTCATGACGTGACAGGACGGCGGGGGGGCGGGGGGGGGGGGGTAGTGACCGTACAGCACATCGATCTGGACATCGACAATCCCAATATACAAGTGTGCAACAATCAATAGATTGCACTGTTGATAAAGAGGGGCGCACAATACCCTGTTGGAAATCCTGATCGATTTGTGTCCGTACACCGACCACGATCTCGAAGACACGCAGCACAAAACGTCAGACCGTCGTTTACAACGATCGATACGTATCGGTACAACGGCCAAACGCAATCCCCAGAACGCGGCTCGGTACACATTGACAATCATGGAGAGATGACGGAGACTAGCTTTACCCCCCCCCCCCCCCCTCCCGATCGTACCCCCCCCCCATATTATATGGGTTGGGTTGGCGTCGGTTGGCAGCGACACTGTAAAACATGCCGCTCACTACGTGAGTTAGACATCCACGGTACCGTTTTTTTTTTTTTTTTTTTTGGCGGTTGCCCACAGCTGGTCGTCTAGTTAGATCATTTGTGCGAAGTAAAGAACCTTTACTCTGCACAAGGGAATTGATCGTATCACGAAGTGTTCAAGGTAAGGCACACAAGATCGAGTACATCTCTCCTATCGAGTACACCCCCCCCCGATCGTACGCACCACCAAAGGCATACGTTGTTCCCTCATTTCTAATGCGCAGGAAACGCTGGTCAAACCCACAGCAGCCTGCATCCTGCAGATGACGTTCAAAACCCACGAGTGTAGCATGCCCCTTTCTCCACGTAAATCTGGCTGAATACAGGCGCATGTTAAAAGTCAATACAGGAAGTGGACATACAAAAAACATTTATGCGAAGGACGCATGTCACTGTAGGCGTGCACGTATTGTTTAATGAGTATCGTCGCTTGAAGAGCTCCATTTCTCACCCACAATATGCTTTTGGAAGCACAGTTTAAACCAAACCCGATAAAACCGCCTGGGTATGTATTCGAATTTGATTTAAACGATGTTGGGTAGTTTTTAGCCTAGGAGCCCCGCCTCGCCAACCAAACCACGCCGTTTCAATTACGCAACATAACAAGCACGTGTATGGAGTCCACATCTTGAATACCGTAATTTACCAGAAAAGGTCAAATAGAGTAGAATTTGCGAAAGCCGTACTTCTGAGCCAGCACCAAATCGTTACACCGTGCCCTTGAAGATGCGGAGGCTCACCGGGTCCTTCATAGCCCTGGTTGCAGTATTCCTGCACGCTTGCCACAGCGGAGCCTCCTTTGCATGCGGCCTGCATGATGAGAGAATATCAGGGTGAGACGATGAGAACATACAACAGCGAGCTACAAAGTAAGATCGTACGACAGCACTGTCGTCGGTGAGATGCCATGATACGACACCGCGCTAATGCCCACAACAAATCACCAACACTGGACACGAAGTTTTTTTGCCTACGACCTGGTAAGACAACAGCGAAAGACCATACCGAATTTCATAGGGCAAATCCGTTCTTGATTTTCCCACATGATTCCCTCAACACCCTGTTACTCACTGGGATTGTTGTCTCATCAGGTTCGGGCTTCACAAATGTTTTTTTCACGCCACGACAGGGTTGGCGCTTTATTGTCCGAGCTCCTCATATGAGGACTAAGTACAACGGCCGAAACATGACGTCGAACAACGCTGTTCGCGTCAGACGACCTGCATTCGTATGTGCTAGCCCTCGGAGAAATACACTAGTACACGGATAAGCTAACCAGTGGGTGCTGTACGTCTAAAGCCCAACAGGTTCGAACATAATAAGGCCTGGAGCTCAACCTTGAGATCCGAGTCTGACTAGTCTCCCTCGAAGACTGAGTTGGACGTAACCAAGAAACAATCCCCATGAGATATTACCTACACATATATTAAAGGTATCACCTACACCGTAGAAGGCCAACATTACGGACAATGGACACGCGCTAGAGGTAGGAGTGCCTCCTACCTTCTTCAGAGGCCCTTCTCACGTGGAGACCTCAACATGTCGCAACCCAAAACTTGACTCTGACAGTAATGGTGATTTTAACATCATAAACCATCAAACATGTACCTGATACATATTAAAAGAAAGCCCATAGTGATTCCAACGATAGGGCATGCGTTTCTGGGTGGACCGTCAGAACGATTAAGGAGCCGCCCCATCCACAATAATTGTTTTTTTTTCCAGCACGTGGCTCCGCTATTGCAGCACGCGTCGGTTTCCGACGGAGATTTCGTGGATATACCTTGGTGGAGCACTCGCGGATGAAGACGACATCGAGGTCGGCCCGCCAATACCCTTTTTCAACAGGAAGTGTCCGAATCGTGGCTCCTGGCTCGTCGCACACCACTCCCTGTGCATGCCCAACATTGGGAGCATTTGCGGGAATGTGTGGCAACTTGGTTCAATTACAAAATATGAAGGATACACCTACTCTCATGCCACCCGGAGGGCAGGGGGTTGAAAAGCTAACAACCACGGAATATACGCTCATGTTGTGTTGGAGTTCGAGCTGTACTAGATATTATGCGGGGCGTAGTCGCATGATCATAGACCCTCGCATTCCTACAATGCCTGGACCTTCCACTTCGTGGTGTAACCGACCAGGTGACCATCTCTTAAACCAAGCATCAAGCGCCGCGAGGTGTTCTACGAGTCGCGGAACAGGTGACCTTGAACGGTGGGAAGGGGGGATGATGAGGAGGGGGACTTATATTACGTGCCGCTTGCACCTCACACAATATATTTGATTACGTGTGGTCGAAAAGGCCAAAACATATCATACGAATTGTGTGTCAATCAAGCAACAGCTGTTCTAAGCCTCACGAAACCCTTGATGGACCGGAGGTATCGGTCAGGGTTTCTTGGAAGTTTTGCGAGTTTTGCAAAGCAAAAACGATGGTTGCCACCCGAAGATGAAAACATTTTCTAGCGCCGTGCGGACTCGCCTTTTCTTCAAGAACGGAAACACCGTGACGTAGGATGCTTCTTCACCAAGCAAAGGTCACACCAGGACACGGATTGATGTCCCCGCAAACTGTATTTGTATAGACCAGCCACATAGCCAAAGAAGCAGAATGTTGCTCGCTAGCTGCATACCAGTTATACCCACTCGACGGGGGACGCTTGCTGCCAATAATAGGAGCCCGTTTTGTCCGACATCAAAATATGACTGACTGGGCTCCTTAATCCTATTATGACTGTAGTTACGTTGAACCTATTCAAAACAGTAGTCTTTTTATGTAGACAATTACGTGTAGTTGGAGCGGTGTGTCTCTATAGCGGGACTGCAATTCGACAAGAGTTAAACCAATGCCGTTGCTGCTGTCAGAATCAGTTGGCAACAGTGTTCTTCGGATACCTGCGTAGGCTTCTTAAGAGATTTTTGAGTGGGTTGTTGAACCATTTTTGCTATTTTCTCTAATCACTGTTAAAGTGAGGTATAGAGACCCTGAGTTGAGGAGCCTCCGAACGGCTATGTGCATCTCTTTTAATTGTCCGCGTGTGCGCAGAGGCTCGCTGCTTCCATGGGGGACTCCCATTCCTTCTGTGCCACTAGCTAGCAAGGTAGCGGGTAAACACCTGACCTAATGAATAAAACAAAATGGGTAACAGGCGCACGAACACACGAGATCACTCCCTTGACAATATTTTTTCGCTCTTTCGCTGGTTTTCGCCGATTTAGGACGAACGGCCTAGCAGCAACTTACACTGCTACAAAGTTGCTTACTTGACGAGTCATACACGTCACTCAACATCGATGTTTGCAAAACGTGTACGCCATACCCCAATGGCTAGTGCGACGTGTAGACGGGACGCTTGCTAAGACAAAATTAAAGGTCTCTTGCGAGAGCCCCTCGCAATGAGAGAACTATCCTGCCATTGCGCGGTATTTTTGGGTTCTTGTTACGCACCGCCATGGGAGTTGGTGTTGCACGCCTTTGCTGAGACAAAGTAGTGTGTCTAGTTTCGAGTGAGGTACGCACACAGAGCCACTTGTCGGAGCAGCGTAAATGCGGTTGCATAAACGGGAGCACCCCGGCGAACGTGGCAGCAAATTCGATACGTAGAACACGCACGGGATGCTGGTTTAAACATTGATGTTGGAAAAGCTGCAAGGAAAACAAAAATGCAGGGGCAGTCGGTGCAAAGCTGGTAGGCTCAAGTCCATGTATTATCAAAGGATCGTTACTCCTAAACTTTCTATATTTCCCCATCATTGTCTTTCGCGCAATTTTGCCTTTTTCCACAATTTCCCTTTCTACTTTTGTCAAACTACGTGACAGCGAAGCGCGCCAGACACCTAGACCTATGCTATAATTTGTGAAATTGTGACAAAATGTCTCCAAATTTGGATAGAGAAAAACAAATTATCGAAGAAAAAGAGGGAAATTATGGAGCCTTCACTGAGACAGGAATGACCCTTACGAACTCCGGCCGTCGGTGAAACACTTTGAGTGGAAAGGTTTGGCCTAATCATTCCCACCCGACTAGGCTCGCATAAAAAAAATTGGACCGTAGTACTGAAATACGACTAGTGATTGACGATATTGTTCGCGTTTTACCTATGTAGGCTGTGGGATGATTCATGGGGTTAAACTTATAGCTTTTCAATAGCCTGCTTTTGGTTGAGGTATATCACCTCTTCAAGGGAGGTTGCTCACCCAATTTAAGTGCTACGACTACCGTAGTACACCCCAAGCGCAACGCCTACAAACCGAACTCCCCGTTTGGGAGACAAAACCTTGGAATTAGACCTACTCCTAGAAAAAGGTACGGGCTGTGAATTGGTAAAACCCGTAACGTAATGACCCACCTCCGTCTCCCCTTCTACCGTGTCGCTGCAAAGCTGACAGCCCTCGGAGACACTTCCATCCGAAATGCTGTCGAGGCTTGATGAATTGGGATTCCAGACATGGCTAGTGTCGCAGTGGTAGAACGTGACGTTAAACGTCACCGAAGATGACGAGATGTTCGACCCCGGTCCGCTGGTGTCAACAGGGAGAGCAAAGTCGTTCGAATCTTGGGACTCCGACGAAGCACCAGATGTGATTTTCGCTTGCTGAGCGGTAGAACCCTGGTTGTAGTAAGTATTTGTTTTGTCGAATGCGTACTCGTCGTCGTTGGCATAGATCAAAGCGTTTCCGCCGATAGGGATTTCCTGACGGAAGAAGAGTTCATGCCGATGCCATCCGCCACGAAAGTGACGGATCTGTTACCATCGAAGCCTGTGCTCGGCAGCGTTACCACCCGCAGGGTGACGCTGCAATCATTGAAAATATCGCCGACGAAATTACGGGGAGAGGAAACATGAGCACCAGTTTGATGGTGCTATGACAGTCCACAGCACGAACCGATGTAACTTCAGCACGGTTTATCGCGTGCGAACGCGTTGATGGAGGCGGAACGTAATATCGAAACACACACAAAAACGTGCATGACATTATATTTCTCGTTCGACATTATCTCTTCACCAGAGACTAAATGTCCACAGATTTCGTGTGGCCACCAACCGGCCACACAACAGTCGCATACTGTTAGAACCAACTGAATTTCTATCATGCGGGTCGCTCTCCTTTCTATCTGAATATTTTTGTATATTGCAAAGTTGCTCCTCGGCAGTACAATTCCAGTACTCTGATTGAAGGCCGGAGCATCGGCATGGACTTTGTCGCCTCGAGTGTTGGCAGTATGCGCAGTATTTCCTGCCAGAGAAAAACATGTCACCTCACGGTTCTACACCCACACTTAACGACGAATGCAACATACAGGCACAAACGCGGCAAACGCCGAACATTCCAGTTAACAATTCACAGGGGCATTATTTAAAATGAAACAATTTTCACACAAACAACGCAAAGACGTACTGGAATCGACATCAAGAGGTAGGTCTCAAGTATGGTTGGTAAAAATATCGACCCGAAACTGTCCACTTCCCGAGGCGTTCTTCCGCACCAGATATTTGAAATCTGTGTAATGTGGCCCTATTTTTGTTTGTTGTCATCACGTTTCCTTTCCAGCCTAACTCGTTGGAGATTTTACCCTCAGCGATACTTTGCACAAGCCGTGGTCACAGGTGTCGTCACTTCTCCGATGTGTTACATGCCCTCTTTGTTTTGTAGCGCATACGGTTCAGAACTCCCACTGTTCGTCGGTTTTCATCGATTGTAGGTAACTCACGCTCCCGCGCTTTGTACAAATCATGTTTATATGCAAGAAAACGTCCCTACGAGCATGCACTCGGTGAGACTCGAATCTACGAAAATAATATTGGTAGGCACGCGTGGATCGAGCTGACGGCCACGACGAAGAGTAATAACGTCAATTAGAACAACAATATCAACAACGAGAACGAAAAAACCTGACTGCATTATGGTACCTAGCAGATTTTATTCCAATACGATAGGCTACCCAATTGAAACGCACAAAGAAGAAATTACAATTAAGAGCGGGAACTTCGGCTTGCACGGATAATTGATTACAACCGATTAATGGGTTTTTCAAGCGTCAGTAAGGGCCGCTTTATACAGACATGTTTCCGTTCCTGTCCCGGGAAAGCAAAACGCTGCTCTTACACGGGGGTAGGATCGGTCATGGAGACATGATCAGAAATCACAGGAACTGTCCGAGGCGTTCATAAACGGAGTTCTCTACCGTTCGGGCTTTCCGAAGGGCTCAGCTAAAACGCAGTGATCTAAACGTGCCACACTGGGTGACACCAGACGCACCTTGCCCCCGGCAGCAACAGTCCTGACGATGGAAATACTGTCCATTCCATCAGACTTGTGCCGAACTCCGATAGCTGAGGAAGCACCGAAACGCTCCATACGACACCGTTTTGACTTCCACCTAAAGCCGAAACTCCATTTGCTTCTCCGTCTCCACTGCTACTGCTGGCATTATGGCCGTTGTTACTGCTGTCGCTGTTGTAGCTGTTGATGCTGCTGGAGCTGCCGCCGTCGCTGCTGTTGGCTTCGCTCGAAACGGTCACCGCATCCCTCCCATCAAGCACACTTGAGGATACCGACGACTCAGTATCGTTGTCCGCGGTGGTGGTGGTGGTAGAGGTAGCGCTCGCGGGGGATGTGCCGTGCGACAAGATCAGGTCTCCCTCGAGCATTTCAGGAAAGAAGGTAATTCCCGGCACAAGCTTGGTGGCGAGGTTCAACGTGGCCGCATCTCCGGTCACACACCTCTGTTTCAAACAACGAGATTATCAATAGCGCACAAACAATCTAAGGAATGAAACAAATGTCGGGGGGCCCGCCTGAAACATAGGTACTACTGTACGATATATACACTCGCGTGTGTGGTTCGGAATAGGCGCGGACGTGCGGTGCCCGCTAACTTCGCAGACTTATTTGCTGAAACGATACAGCATCAGCGACCGCATGAGAGCCGAGGCGGGAAAACGAAGCGCCGCGGCAGGCCCCTGTTTTCCATTTATCGACAGTATCGCACGAGGAGCACGAAAGAACGTAGTGAATCTTCTCCGCATGCCAGCAGCGTGTAAGGGCATATTGGAACGCACGCGCATGGCACAACTCCACCGTCGTTCTTCGCAGGCCAATTGAAGGCCATACGTGCGAGACTGAACACTAAACGCACACTGACAAAACACAAACCATTGTTGCCCAGGCTGGCAGACTCTTGTTACGCCGTGCAAATAACGCGAACCCTCTCAGCGGAGACTAACAGTAAAAGAGTAGACTCAAGAGTAAAAAACGGGGGAATATAGTAAGGAGACCTGTCGTATGTTGTTAATGAGGACATCACAAATACAAAAAAGTGCGTATGCGCCGCTTTACATCCGCCTAGAGTTTTCAAAAAAATTACTTCTGGCTACGAACATGGTACATCAAGGGGAGTAGGTCACGCCGCTCAAAAAGACGCTACTACGAGAGGGGAATCATCTAGTTGATTTTGTGCACAAGATGCAACCGGCCGAAATGCCTATGCATACTTTGAAGCAAGTTCGATACACCAGCCCACGTATCTAAAGTGAGTGCCTTCATAACATTTTAATGGCATCCAAAGATGCTAGGTAGCTCTCCCGGTGAGGAGCCCCTTACGGAGAACAAACGTTCAGGAGGCTCAAAAATCCACCAAATACAAACTTGAAACGGCTCAGATGTACCCGTCCACATACGTTCGACCGAAGCGGTCGAATCTTAGTTGTGAGTTGTGAGTGTGAAACCGCCGACATCATGTATTTGACGATTGCTTCGTGCGGGAAGGTATACCAACCAAAGGAGAAAACTTAGGAAGCGACGCAAGATGATGAACTTGGCGAACAACACCGTGCGAACCGATTGCAGTATAAAGGCTTTCTCAGGTACGCACGCAAATCCCACGAAAATTGTAGCTATCTCCGAATTGTGTTCGTGCGGACGGAGAATGTCCAACGCCACCGTCAACTGGAATCGTTACCCGGTTTCTAAAGTACTGTCAAACGTTTGACGTTCGAACCGGTTGCAGACATAATGATCTGTCCATGCAATTCACCAGGATTGACCGTAGTATACCTGGTAGGCTCGTGTTCCGGTCGATGGCTTTCAACCGCACAAACGGATCCGCACATACTCTGCGAGGTCCTATTATAATCCCACAAAACCCAATAGTCCCACTACGAGGAAACATGCATTATACGTGTACAAACATTAAGGGTCTGCTGCCACTGCCACAACCACGTCGGGCAGACAGGCTTTCAAACAATGTCAATACGACGTTTGCAGAAACGTGGTACGGGAGCATCGCAGTTCCCGCCTGTGGGGGTTTTCCTACCTGTTTCGATGATGATCGTTGCACGTAGCACGTGCAGTAAACGCCCAGGTCGCCATCCAGACAGGCAGACCCGTTGCTGCATGGGGAAGCCGCCGATGATGAAAATGAGGATGTCGTGTTGTCCTCGCTTGCTGGCCCAGCCCCATTCGTACCATCTTGGCACGTTATGTTGGCGTTGGTCAAATGATCGGCTGTCGGTAATCGTCCGGCTGACGAGCCTTCCTCTGCGAGCGCAACGTCTGTCGCGCGTAGGGAATGATTCGGTGTCACTCGGGAGGCGAGGAACGATGTATATATATTATATATATGTACTAGGGAAGTTGGGCACAAGGTATCAAGAGCCTCACGGGCCGGGAAAATCAACGAGCCAAGATGAAAACTCTCCTAACAGGTACAACTCATGCATGCATAAAGTACGAACTAGTCGGTGCAAACACCACTTAGCTTATGAGATCGCACACCGATGCATGCATTCCCAGATACAGGCTTCAATAGCAGGCAAGATCATCACATGAATCGCTGAAATCACATTAACTAGAACTCTTGCTTCACTCACAGTTATTGTCCCCCAGCACCGTGTTCCTGATGACTGTCGATTTCGGGTTCGCGTAGACAAGCTGTGCGGCGGTGCTACCGCTAAAATCGCAGTCGTCCAAGAAGAGCTCTCCTTCACTGAATACAACTGCCTGGACCCAACAAAACGGACCCAACAAAACGTTGTCGAGGGCGTGGAATCCGTAGGGCGTGGGCGGAGACCTCGCATACGTCTTCTATAGACTTCACCCAGGGATCGAAATGCCGGAACACCCTCAACTATTGTTTAAGGTTCAGAGACGATAATGTGGATGCCATTGCACTTTTCGAGATGATCCTCACTTGACCTCTGCACGTCATCCAGAAAATCACCGTTTCGGACAAAGTGTTCGCTTCACCCAATGAGCAACCCCCCTCTCTACAGTAGATGTGCCTTAGCATATCGTACGAAACACATCAGCACTGGGTAGAGTGCTACCGGTTCCTTTTTTCAATAGCCCCACAAGGCAGAAACGGATTGGCCGCAAGTGGCTACAAACCCTACAGGGTAGCGCACATCGCAATCATGTTCAGAGACCGTAGGGGAGTGTGTTGGTTCCAATGGCATTTGCAGTTGGGCACGGAAACTTTCAAATGGCGTCGGATGGCGTCACACCCGCCGTGCACGTGGCATCTATCAATGGGTCCAGTTTGAATGTTTCTCCGTATGGTAGTCCTGTCATGGGCATAGCGCCTGCCAACAATCACAAGGACTGATGGTAATACATAGCAACAACAAACATGAGAACTTTGTGTGACTCTTCCTGCGTCCTAGGGACGACAGTGCATGCCCTTTTTCAACGACAAAATCGTTGTTCAATACAGTGAGCGTCTGCTGCTGAACGCCAGGTAGTACGTGGTAAAAAACAACTAATATGTAGCGTTGTACGCCCGTGGGCACCTACCTCTCCCTGGAAGCCTTCGAAGGAGGTATCCTCAGCCACATAGGTCGACTCTTCGTCTACTTGCACGGCCGAAAGATCGGACAATTCTCTCGTATCCTTGAAGTTCACCTGCGCCCGATCCCCGCACAACACCAGCGAGACGACAACATTCGTCATCCAATCAGCGTGTTTCTTGCTTCGACGGTTGCCCATAGATTTAAATCAGAGTGTATATATTGAGATCGCCTGACTTTTGTAGGTTGGCGCAGTTGTCATCATTGCCCCCCCAGAGCATGGTACATCGTACTTCGCGCGACACGAGGACATTTTCATGGTCAGACTTGAGAACCCATGGTACCAACGTCACGAAACGATGCAGAATCTTGCCGAAATTTGTGTCCGTTACGCACCGGTTGTGGCAATCGATTATCACGACTAGGTCACTCGACTTGCCGATCGGTCAACTTTTTCTTCAGCCCAACGATCAATGATAGGCGTTTGAATGTGTGCTTCTTACGGCAGCTCTGAAAGAGACCGCGGTATCGATTTTGCAAGAGACACATTTAAGCGTACAGCGTACACCGGAGCTCATGCGACACTGTTTGGTGCGGGCACAAGCTACTGTAGTACTTTATGCCCCACCCATCAACGGTAGTCGAGGAACCAGATAGGTCGAGGCCAATACAATATTTACATGGGCGAAAACAATGTTTTCCAAATAGTTAGCGCGACATCAGCCGCACATGGAAGGTCACAAACATTTACCTCATTCTGTTGAATTGGTTTTTCACACGCTAAACCGGCATTCGACATCCGCATCCCACACATTATGTAGCCTTTACGGAAATACCCAACCGGCACTACGGTACGGTGGGGGGCGGGTGTGCCTGATATCATGCATGGCTGTAGTCGGAGAGGGGTGGCTACAAGATCCATTTGTTTTTTCAGCCGCTCATAGCCACTCGGCCGAATGACTACGCAAGCAAATGCGTTGCACTCATTCCTTCTGGCTCCGCGGTATGCTCAATGCCTTGGAGGTTACTGTTGCGCTGCGCCACTGAAACACCTTTCGAGTGTAATGTCGAGTAAGGTACAGAGCCAACAGTCCGAGTGGGCTGAGCGCAGGAGTGAACAAGGGGCTAGTGGTGGAACCAAATTGCTATTAGACCGCCCGTTCGGTGTCACCATGAAGAACTATTTGGGGTTGGAAAGTGCGACCCGTACCATAGCTCCTTCCATACGTAGCCTGCACAGCTGGGTCGGATGATTCCGAAAATGATCGGCCTATTTCGACCATGTGTGTTCACACATCTACACAAAATAGTAACACACTCTCGGAGACGCGCGGACGGCCTAACCCTTTGACATATATGATAAAGTACGTACACTGTAGGATACGGTGTATTATGTACATCGTCTCCTGAAAAACCAAAAGCAATCGGGAAACACGCATCCAAAAACATTATCATAGTGAGTCCTTCGTTAGCGAAATATTCAAGTTTCAGCGCCCGCGTTTCTTGTGGTACGGCCACAGGTCGCCCCACAAGATTGGGGGAGGCTAGCCCAATACTGCACTACACTACGCGTTCCGTCAAGCAGTTTATCCAATGCAAAAAAAGACCGCTGATCACCCTTACAATATCGTCCTTCTTTGATCACGCCCGTTTGGTAGTCTTTTTCTGTAAACCAGAAAGGAGATAGCCATACCCTACGAAGCCAGCTTGAGGAAAACATGTCTGTGGTGGATAGTTCACGACTTGACCTATAACTAGATTTTGTGCGCACCTGGTACGTTTGTAGATCACTGTCGACCACGAAGATAACGCTGCCACGAGCGACAACGTTGTCGACCAGTGACACCCCCCTGAGTGTCACAGTTGTGTTTTCCCGAGCGTAACTAGATTGCAATTGAACAAACAGCATACATTTCGTCAAAGCGCGTAAACGCCTTTGTGTCAGATCATGCTAACAGAGCAGATTTTACGATGGACTAGTACAGTAGTAGCGATACCCACGTCTGCCGCCTCTCCCGTTCGCACCGAATGAAATGGGGGGTGCATCCGATTCTGGCTTAGGCTAGCACAGGTTTTTGGCAGCACAGATAAGGCTAACAAAACGAACATTGCCTGGCAGCCTACACACTAGTGTATTGAGAATATCTCGATAAAACGAGTAAGGCTCGAGTTTTTGGGATACACGGAAATTCGTTCACGCCTTCTCTACACGGCACGTGCGCCTTTTGCTCAAGAGAATCGGAAAATAGCTCACAACAGCGTGCACAAACGCCCCCCTTCTAGTACAGCAGCATGGGTTGGGCAGCGTTGTGTGACCTAGATACTACCACCGTAATGTTCGCTATCTCTGTCTATCCGGGAACATTTTCCTACCGCTACTAATGGCGAAATCGGAAACGTGATTCGTGGGGCTGTTGCCGTTGCCGATAATTTGGTCTGTGGGCGTTATTCGATCTTTGCGTACGACTAGTGCCGACCACGACAACAGGTGAATGGAGACCGCGAGGCACGGGGGGTTCAAATAGATCGCAACACATCTCGTCTGGGTCCCCTACGAACGTCGTAGCCTTTGCGTCATTCTCCTGATTATATAGCGGGAAGGTATGAATCAACCAATATGGTTCGTGACAACCAACGGGCGAATGCATTAGCGGACCGATGCGACGTGACCACGGTGGTATGTCCTTTGTTGGACATAATATAATACCCGGAACATAGGATATTTTCGCGACCAATAGTTAGTGTGAAATAACGCTCGGAAAAGGGCGGAGGATTGTGTCTTTAAGCAACAGAGATTATACGGTCCATGTCTTGCGTCAACCCGTCCACGTGAAACTAGTGTTCTAAGATACGGATGCCATCATCTTGGCGCTTTGTGTGTCTGAAAGAAGGGCGTCAACAGAGAAACCTACTCCGACGCTCAGGTATCTCGTTCATGGATTCGAAACGCATTCATCATGTTCATTAAACGGTCCTATCGTCGGATGCACTAGCTTGAAAACTATTTTAAAGTCTGTTTGAAGTGTTAGCTGAATGTCTACGGGAGCGAAGAGACTCAGCACATTTAGGAGGTGCTTCCTTGCGTATGACGCACGTCGTTCCCGACGCACAATACACTCGCTACGTTTTAACCACAGGGAAACAACGGCAGGTTTTTTAGCACTCTCGCACATGGCAGGTCCAGACAACGCAGAGTTCTCGGTGAGGTCACAAGCCCAATCCAGCACCGCGCCCTCTACAGCGTAGATGGCACCGCCGTCCACGCCCTTGTTCAGCATTATCGACGCCCCCTCGCATGTGGCCATCCCATCCCCCTCTTTGTTCAAGAATCCTCCAAAATCGGCCTCGTTCGAGCTGAAGTTGCCCCCGGTTACCTGGCCAAGAACACAACAACGTTTCTAGTGAACGGTTTCCCCGAGGACGGGAGGTAGGGTCCTATCCACATCATCGTCCAGACGGGGTGAGGAGCTAGAAGATTGGCACCCTCCCTGGCCAGGATACGTCAAACGTCTGCCACATACAATTTTCGGAAAATAAGTTGTGACGAACGGAACGTAAACTGTTCCTTTTATGTAGACGGGCTTCGGAAGGAAACCACAACAACGTCACCTATACAGGCTACGTACGAACGTCAACAACACCACGAGAATACAACGGTGCCGAAAGTTCAACTTCGTCGTAAAACGACGTCACCCAGTACCTCAGGGCGGCGAAGTTCAAGAATCCAGATTCATATTCCGAAAGTAGATCATAAACGAAATTGCAGGCAAACAGCATACATGTGTTGGCCAAAGACTAAAAATACACGAACGAAACACAACTCAAAAACTGCAAGGACTGAAAGGTTGATACATGCGTTCTCGGACCTTCAGTTGCCACCCTCGCTAACCGAGAACGCGCCGCCGCTGTTGCTCGCTTCATTTTTGTAGAACTCGCCATCCTCCACCCACAGGTTGGAGCCGTCACCCACGTACACAACGCCCCCTTCGAAACCTTCGTTGCTTTCGAACACTCCGCCAGACAAGATGGTGGTGCTGTGGTCGGCGGAAATTATCACACCGCCTTTGCCCGAAGCTTTGTTACCTGAGAACTCTCCACCCGAAATCTCTACTCTCCCCTTCGTCCACATCACGCCCCCGCCCTGTTTATGTATTTGACCCAGCGGCAGAAGAACCCCGAGGTTACCAGGCGGGTATTAGCTAAACGTTTTGCATCGCTCCGTGAGGAACCTAACGGGCAACGCGCAATATTGGCTTTAACCGTGATGCGCTCGTGTTCATTCGAATGGCAGTGGGAAGGAGACGTGCTTTCATAGACACGGAACACCATATATGGCTGCCACAAATTGTTACATCGTGTGCAACGATAACGGTAGCAACTATCGATTACGAGAATTCTGGCCTAGGAGAGTTCCATATATCTCTCCACAACGCAAAAAACCATGCTTTGCAATTTCGCTGATGTTTTTACCCGGGAACAAATGATATGACGAACCACAAAGGAAAGCACAAACTCGTTGGAACAAGACTGGGTTGTCCCTCGTTTGGGAAGTCCCACCAGTCATAAATGCCTCCTCCGAAGCCTGGCGCCCGTCGTAGCACGTGTTCAAGGACTAAAACGTGCACCGGCATCCCTCTAGCTAGGTGGGCGCAGCAAGTAGTTCCAGCAGCGAGCAAAGAAAAACATCCACACCGGTACGATTTGTTTGTGCTGCGCGAAACAGTGCTAACACGTTCGGAAACATTCTACCATCGGTAGGAGGTGACAGCGTATATGGCAGCAACCGGTCAAGGGATGGAGCATTGATATCACCCTCCTTGCATTGTCTCACTCCCCTGCATTCATCCGTCGTCGAGACGGACCCTCTGGTAAGAATGTCTACATATAACTTCGTTTAAAGCGCCGAAAACGTGTAGCCGGACACGATTGAATTTCTCATGCAGGGGAAGATACGTCCCGACGTCTGAGCGAAACATGATGTTCGTAAAAGGGCACAACCCGTTCTTCGTTGTATAGATACCTATCGGCACCAATGAAACCTGAGCCGACAATGAGCATCACACAGTAGGCCCATACGGGCAGATAGGTTGTATCGTGGAAGGAGCAAATATGTGCCAACACAGAACACCACATGTTTAGACGAAAGAGAACCAGGACCACTCACCTCGCTGGCTTTATTGTTCCTAAACACGCCCCCCCTCGACGGTGATGTTAGTGTTAGTCGTTCCTCCGAAGACGCCCCCATCCACTTTGCAGCTATTCCCTTCGAACACATTTCGATCACCTTCGACGAAAATGGCCGAAAACTCTCCAAGATACACAACCCCTGCGTTGCCCAAATCAGCTTTGTTAGACTCGAACGTGGAGTTCCTCAAGATGACGGTGGGACCCGGATCCTGTTCCCAGTTCGTTCCGGACGAAAGTGTTATCACGCCGCCCTATTGCGATGCCCATATTGAATGTTCGAACACAAAACAAACACCACGAGGAGGACGGGGGTTGGGTAAGCTGCTATCGGGAGTGTGTGCGGCCTCTCACCGGGGAGTAACCGTGTGTTGTGCGCGGGCTTCATGCTTTTAGGGCATTTCGACCATGCCGCCACGTACGTGCGTGCGGCGTGTCGTCAAGTGCGGTTGAAGGTCATACGCAATCAACCGGAAGCAAGCGCGATAGAGGTAATAAATAGTAACTTCGGCGAGATCGCAGATCTGACGCTCGCTCAACACATAACCTACATTCTGGCTCCGTTTCTCCGAAGCGACTTTGCCCATCATTCGCGGGGCTTAGGCTTTCATCACTCCTTTTGACACAGAGGCTACGAAGGGGGGCCATATAGATGTTTTTGAAGTCTGCTCACTTGAGAAGTGTACATATATATCACATCGAAACTTGGCCTTCATGACACACAAAACGTACGTTTGCCCGGATGAAGAATTCTGCTACCTAGGGAAATCGCTATACCAAGTACCGTACCACAGTAAAACACCGTTGAATTTCAACGATATCGAGTGCGTGGTGCAGCAGGTGCTTCAGTTGAATAGCCTCCATAATAGTCAGAAAAAACGTTGGCCACACGTTGCTACCCCTGTATCAGCATGCACCGGATGTTTGATAACGATTACCAGCTCAGCCGCTGTTCACGAACTTTAGCGTCGATTCCATTGAGTGGTGAGGCAAATGACATCATTCACACATGTGGACAGATCATGTATTTCCAGGTAGTTGTAGAGATCTTGCAGCACTTACCAGATCTTCATCCGTATAATCAAACGCGTGTCGACGCTTGGGGGGCTTACTTACACTCTGCATCGTCTGACAAACGTTCACTGGCTAAGATATATGCTACCGTATAAGGAACCTGAATAAGCTAGAGATCCCGGCAGACTAGGACCATCATGATATTGATAGTGACCGGTTCGTCGGCTAGGGTCTACGTTGCTGTTGGTACTACATGTAGGTCGTGGTGGGCTTCCGTCGGAGCTTCGGTATTTCTGCAAGATCGGGCGGCACCTGTCCTGTTTAATGTCAGAAGGCAAGCAAATTTCACTAAACGCGCTCTGGCTTCACATAGTCCACCAAGCTAGGTGGTGAGACGGCACCCGGCGCATTCGACGTTTGTTGCGGTCGACACAAACGCCTAAGATGTCCCTATGTTTCTTTCATAATCAGGGCTATATGTACTTCGCACTTGCAGCTAATTCCACAAAATGTATACTCTCTATCAAATAAAGGATTTCAAAAATGTGCAATCACAAAACGCACAGTAAAACCGTCAATAGAATAGCAATACGTTTGGTAGCTCCTGTAACCATCAAGAGGAAGAGCCGCGTCTGTCAGACATAGCCGGGCGCACAACCACGCCATGCGTTACTGTATCGGGGACCGAACGCAAGGTTTCTTCACACGGGACCGGTGCTCTAGGGGACTGAACTCAAAGTTTGGGCGTACTTGGCCGGTACCTACCGGGGCCGCATCGATCCTCATTAGGCCTTTAAAACAAGGAAGAAATTGTGAAATGCTTGTATCTGGAGAGTGTTTCTGGCACGTTGATTGGTACGAAGTCGGTGAAAACCAGGCGACGACGGCCGAGTTCGATTTGGTAAATACTTTAAACGTACCACGCTCCCAGAGATTTGCCCTTTTTTCATATTGTTCTTGTAATCGGTACAAAATCGTCCGACCGCGTTAACAAATTTCCAGCAGTTTCTTTGTCCCCCTTGTAGGTCCCCGGCTTCGTAAGTAAAAAATCAAACTCGGTCGCCATCTGGTTTCCGCCTAGTTCGGTTCGATCAACATGCCACTAAGACTCTTCCGATACAAGCCAATCCGTATGTCCTGCTTGTTTTGAAGAAATAACAAGGATCGATGCGATCCCGGTAGGTACTGGCCCCATACGCACCAAACCTTACGTACGATCCCTTAGTGTATCGGTCTCCAAATGTATTAAAGTACCTTTTCGTACATGTGAAGTTTGTTGCTCCAGACGCTCTATCACCAACGCAGCATTGTAAGTACTAGAGACATTGCATCCTTCACGCATCGCCTAGGTGTGAACAAATAATATACGTACGGCAATTGTGGATTTTCTACAGTAAAGCGTTAGTTTATTGGGTGTCTGATATTTCCTCGGTTGAGGACTCGGTTGAGGAGCCACACCAGTCACAATAGTTCAACATGAACTATGCTACCACCCCTATCCTAACGCAACTCCGGATAGGCCAGCGGAGTTCTCTCGGTGAAACAGAAGTCGACCGATGGATCACACGGCGAAGAGGAACATAGAGTCAGTCGTCAATGTCTGCGACGACTACTGCAAGATCCTGAACTAAGGCTTACAAATATATTTTCAGCAAAATAATTGACACTTTTGCGGCGCGTACCAGGTCAAGCAGCAACCCTCCGCCTTCATTGGGGTCGTTCTTGTTACTTGATGTATTCATGTCTACATGAATGCATACTGCAATTTGTGCAAACCTATGCTCCTGCATTGCATGTGCCATAAAGAGCACAATAGGAAGATGCCAGAACCAAAGGGTGGTGACGGGCGTAGGACGTGGCTTGAGCTCAAAGGAGCGAGACTCCCCTCGTGTTCAACACGCCGCTTTTGTCTTGTTAGCCCCAAACTCTAAATCCCATCCGAGTGGACCCATAGCAGACGGGGGGTGCAGATGATCTTCCAAGGTAACTCGTCTACGACAAAACTCGGCACAACCTAGATTATTCCAGGCACGAGCAGTGTCAATCAACGAACCGGAGAAAAAAACAATGAGACCGAACAGGGCCCATGACGTAAGCTAGCCGGGGTATGCAAGGGGTTGAATATGTTTTCCCCGCATGCACTGCTCACTAACGGGAGGAGGCTTTGGCAGAGGGGCTACCAAATATCCTGTGACTCGATGTGTAATTCATCACGTTCTTCAAATAATGCTACATTGAGGGTGCCCGTTTTGAGTGAAGGAAGTTCCGCACTTGAGGAGCATCCAAAGCTCACTTAAGTATTGGCTTTTCTTATGTATATAGGTACTGTGTAATATAGTCCAAGTGGCCTGCACATACGACGCTAAATATTACCGAAGATCTGGCACAACATCGGCTGTGTATCGACTGTATGTTAGGTGTACCCTGAGTTATACAGCGCTTTGCGGTAGGGAAAACTACTGGTCCAACACGTGCTACAAGCATTGCACCGCGCGTGTTTGTTAGACTGTCTGATGCTTTAAAATGCTCTTCACTTTGCAGATCGTTTCTCCCCGCTTAAACACTCACCTCTCGACAATCATGGAAGTGGTACCACATGAACGAGTGCATGGCCTCGGTTTGTATAAGCAGATGTGTTGTGAAAGGTAAAGGGTGATTCAGCGATGTTGGATTGACTCCTCGTTTTGAGGAATTCCTATCCATCAGTAGGAACCTTGTTAATCGAAAACGCGCTATGCGTTTATCGTTTTGGGGCTCCCCTGTCTATGAGAACTACCTATTAATAGTAATGTTTTCGAAAGACAATGATTGGGTGGAGGACGTAAAACGTTCCCGTTCAACAATATACGCAACACCAGTATTTATTATTGGTAGAAGTGCGACCCTTCCCGAACGGTAGGCATAGCAAGTTACTGTACGTTATTGTTTTTCTTCTCTTGGGCTCTATGGAGCGCACTCTATCTCCCCAGAACTTTGACAGACATATATTAAGATAATCTCAAATCTCATGGTGGCCTAGGTTTACACATGAATACTGGCTGATTTTCAAAAACAAAACTCACCGAGATGGCCTAAGCAGAGGTAGATCATTCATTCGTGCGACTCGAACCCCTCCAAAAACGGTCTTAGAGGCATTAGGTCGGCGCCGCGCATCAAGCCTTAATCGAATGGGAGTGCAGTCATTGAAACCAACACCCTTGGCAGCTCACCAACACAGATTTCCAGTTACGGCTGTTTAGTCGCCGGAGTGGGTCTGGGTAGCTGAAACATAACGATAAAAAATGTGACCCACCATGCTATAGTACCAATCGTTTCCATCACTTATATATAGGGTTTGCCAAAATGCTCTACCCTATAATGCAACACGAGCTAAACACACCTTGTTTCCGCAGTAGTTGTCCTTGAGAATGCAGTCCGACAGCACAAGGGTGATTCCCCTGCCCACAGAAAACACTCCACCTTCTCCCTGGGATCGTCCTCTATTTTACGCCCAGTGATGCTGTTGACCACCGTGCAGCCGTGGAACTCCACGTGCGACGGAGCGTTCCCGGTGCCAATGGCTACTGCTCCCCCCTTTCGCCCCACGTGGCTGTTGGCGACAATGGTGTCGTTCACGTCGCAGCTTGATTGGCCATCAAATGAAAGCACGCACGAAGTGAAGGATAAGGCCGCACCTTCGCCTATCTCGGTTTCTGTGGGCGCGATTTCGTTCGGGATTGGCGCGAGTATCACGTGCGGACGAACGTAAGCTAGTGTTAGTTGGCAGGTGTTGTATGTTCTGTTGTTGCGAGATAACTTAGTGTAGGAGGGCGTGGGGGCTTCGATATGAGCGGTGAGAACACGGCGTAGCGCCTTCTCTCTGATCAGTTTTCGCAAACGAGAAATACGTGTTGATAGTGCGGGTACCGTAAGCTGTGCGTGAGTTGGAGCGTGGGGATGAAACCCGAATCCGTCGAAGACGTGGGTATACACAGTCAGCAGTGTGGACAGACCAGAGTTTGTTCCTCGCCCGGGATGTCACGTACATGACGTGTTGGGAATTGGAGTGCGTAAAGGCCGGGCAGGTGTTCCGGCAGTCTGAGGCCTTTGTGTACATGAGGATTGTTTGCTAGAACGAGAGTATCAATAGGTGCATGCTATGCGCAGTAGAATTTAGGGCAGCGCTCTCTCGCTCTTCCAATTGGCCCACGTTTGACAAAACCGAGCGTTTGTACTAGCTCACACCTTGGGGCAATCGGGTTGATTGTCGGACACCTATACGAGGCCGTGCGGTTACGCAGCGGTCAGAAATAGACAGGGAAGCACATGTCTGCTATCTCGGCGTTTTTCGTGATGTGTTCCAATGCGGTAGGTGTTGTGCGCTGACACACCAACTTGTTCCTCTAGAGATATCACAAAATAGTTGGTTTCGAGACGCTACAATGGCGTGGACGTAGGCATCGAGCATATTAGACTAGGCTTCGCCTTAGCTCATCCCGGCTTCTGTGCATGGCCCCATGCATAGGTATGGCCCGCGGTACACTTAAACAATGTGTGCGCAATATGTTCGCGCCTGTACATGTCACGCGCGGGGGTGTCACAAAATGCCCGCAAATACGTGGAGGTATGAAGTGAAATATCTAGAACAATAGTTACTTAATACGGTGTAGTGATATGTGAAATATACGTTCGAGGACGTAAAGTTTATGAAATTCCCGGTGCGGGTGGTATTCATCGCAAAGTTTCAGCCATGTACTGATCGCAAGCTATTTCATCGGTTCTAATGACCACGCCCTACGAGCACTGTTCAAGGGGGGCTCATCCTGACGGTGTGTGTTCAACATCAGTACAACACAATGGACGTTATCGCCGGCCCCCGGCAGTTGAAACACACATTCCGTCCAGCTTATGGAGCGTGAATAAACGATACGTTTGGCCGTGCGCATTAATTGTTTTACAGCTGGTTCTTGTCTTGTTCATTATTTGAGCTCCACCGTCTGACCCGATCGAATTGCAGATGTGAACTAGGCAAGTCGAGACTGTCTTTCTATGCCATAATGTGAGATCTAATGTGCGTGCAGAGATTCCAGTAAACGCCGAGACCACCTTTGGTTATGGTCTCGCGCCGCGAAGAGACGCGATGAGGGGTTTTACCGCGCGTAGGATCCAAGCGTCTAAGCCCACACCGACAACAATGGGAGAGACATGCCGAACGCGCTATTATAGAGTCAACCGTTCTTTGCATTTAGTATTGGGACACAATGCGACGGACTGCTGATGCTGTAGTCTACGACTACGTATCCACGAAGAGGTGCATGTCGAGTGTGCTTTTCTTGGTACCTAGGCCCGAGCCCGTGCCAGTCGACTGTTGTCTGGCCACGGAGAGACCCGCCGCCCGCCGATTGCGCGTCGGGCGCGATGCAAGGTTGCTATCCAGCGGTGTTAGCATCCAACTCATCGATCGTCCTGGTTAACATCTTGATTGTAGAGACCATGTCGTTTTTAGTCTTTAATATCCGACGGCTTGGGCTTAAATCTGGCGAACTGGGCCATCGGCTTCTCAATTTCAACATTTTGACGGTCATGATTAGCGTTTTCGGACTGCATAAGCCGATGACTTCATTTCCGAGATAGAAAAAAAGACAATTCTAAAGCTCGAACCTGAACCGCAAACGAAACAGTCCAACGCTCTGCGAAACAGGTCGAAGCAACGTAAATTACGTACACCACAAGTCGACGATACATTTTGGCTTGAGCGTGTAATTGCTTGTACGTACTGCCGAACCCCCCGAAGCGAGTCCAAACGTTGTACTCCGCGGATCGACGTGACATTGCGGCGTACGCGTATATTGCTCCCACGTAACGTCGAACACGTGGAAGCCGCCCAACCATTGCACACCACCGTGTTGTTACGATTTTGCGCCAAGGTCAGCCGAGTATGCGTGACAATGAGATGGCGAGAATGAGCAGCTTGATTTAGTTTGTTTGACGTCGGCCATCGAGGCCGCCGGTCGGGCATTTTTGTCCCTGTCCTCATTCTGTGTTTCGAAGCAATTCGGATTCGGTTTGGTCTAGGCCAACCTACACCCCACCCCATCTGCCGCTGTCTTCTTCGGCGTGCTTTGCATACGCCAATCCCGTGAAAAAAGTTCGTTGGAGGCTGGGGATACGGCAGGGAGATTGCCCCCGATAAAAGGTACGCCTTAATTGTAGTATGGATCTCGACGACATCGGCGACACTCTGCTTCTATCGTCTACACTTCGGCGACAAACTCACACACGCGGAACTCGCAGAAGCGTGGCAGCGCGCTTTGGTATAAACTTCATCGTGCCTGACTGGGCTCTTCGACCCCATATCGTTGCATTGCTAATAGAAGGTATTTTTCAGTGACTGTGATACACTTAGCCGTTGGGATTGTTGCTCTTGATTGCACGTTTTTATTACCCAAAAATGACGTCTTCTGGGTGACGTTGAATAACTCGTGAAGTAGCACCGAGCGGTATATATCGCACGCCTACCGAAGCATGCGTTTGTACGCGTTGCAACAGCGACATCTCACCGTCCTCGACATTGTTGCTTCCCGCAACATTATTGTTGAACACCGAGCCCAGAACGGAAGTCTGTCCGATCCCCTGATGCACACCGCCTCCTTTCTTGCTGGAGTAACAGTCTTCGAACAGGCACCCATCGATCAGGATGTTAGAATATTCGGCCTGTCGATCGCCGTTGATCGTGGTAACGGATAAGGTTGAGGGGGGACGGAAGGCGGTTGTCGCTGGTAAGAACTGATACTCCCTGCCGGCTTATACCGTCAGTGCTTTCTTGTTGAATAAAAAGGCTTCGTCTATGCGAACAAGCTATACATTTATAGGAGGTCCCGTGCTTTCGACATGGATCAGAAAAAATCGTTTCACAACAAGCCCAAATCATTATCAATGTTTTGTTGTTCCTTCGAATACAAGACGAAGGCTTGCTAAGTGTTGGCACAGAAGAACATCTCGACTAACTCGGACGAGGCAATTTTCCTTTCAGTCAAGGCACCCGGATTTGTTTCAAAAGGTTTGTTGTTTCCACCAGGTTCACCTATGCTATTGACGGACATCTGGCGCCATAAAGGTAGCGCATATTACCAGACATATTCCCGGGACTGACGGAGGTCGTGGGACAAGAACTACTCCGCGCTTATCCCATCTGTGCTGCACAATAGTTTTCTTTACCAACCACTCGGCCATGTGATCGCTTATCGGCCAATTTTTGCAGGCTACACTGTTATTTTAAAAATCAATTATGCGTGGCGTGCAAATATCTCGTCTTCCAAGGGCCCCGAGGAAGCGCACTGGAGCTAAGCTGTGTACCCGTACAAGGCTAGCACGCATCGGCCGACACACAATACCGTAACATGTCATTTACTGTAAATCAGACACCGAGTAGTATGTCATCTCCCAATAACGTAGAGGCCGTTGCTGAAGGCATCGCGTTCATTCGTTACATTTCCTACTGATAATTCACCAGAGTATTTATCGCCGATATCATACTCACCCCAATGCCACCTCCTGCGCCATCCGCATCTTCATCACCCGCAATTGACTGGAACCCCGCTCGGCAACGCCTGAACACCGAATCGATAAATACGAGACTTGACCGGTTGCCAAAGACACCGCCGCCTAAAAACTCGGCGAAGTTGTCCTCGAACTCACAACTCATCGCGGTCACATTCGAGTTTAGCGCTGTGATACCGGCCCCATTAACGGCAGAGCTGAAGGTGGAGTTGGCAACGAATCCTCCGCGAACGGCCATGTTTTCAAGCAACAGCTCCCCGCCATCGACGAAAAATATTGGCCCGAAGGCGAGATCCCTGTTGGTGTCTGCCGATGTTTCAGACGATCCACCGCCCACGGCGGCCGAGGAAAGCTGGCGTGGAATGGACAGGGATGCGGTGAGGTCATCGGCCCCATCGTGGATGGTCGAGATGTTGCTGGTGCTTTCTGTGAGGCTGCTTATGCTCTGCGTGATTGAGGCGGAATCAGATGATACATGCGAGCTGACATCGCCGACGATTTTCACCGTTGTTCCCGAGCCAATGTAGATCGTTCCGGATACGTTTACGGCGCCTGACCAGACGACCTGAAAGTGCCCGTCCTCGCAGTTAAATATGTTGGTGAGGTCGAGATCGGTGTCAGGCGTAATGCTCACATTCATCACCTCTATTCCTCCTCCGACACCTCCTGCTGCGGTAGACCCGGTCGTACACGGTGCAGCCCACACACCAACCCCCACTCCCTTCCGCGCAGTTGAATCATGAATTAAAGACACAGAAAATGCGGCGACGAGAAAACTGAAGCCAGCCGAGATAGTGTGTAGAATACGGCGGCCGTGCCAACCGCAGACGACTGCCCCAATTCTGGTTGGTCCATGTCGATTACGCGACGAGCCCTTCCGAGGACATCGGTGCCGCCGATATGGTGCTTGGTCTAGGCTAGTCATCGTCTGCTAATAACAGCGCTACAGCCAGCGCGCGTGTAGGCTAGTCCTCCAGAAACTGAACACTGGTGTCTTCAAGGGTGACGCGACTTTGATTTAAAGTCCGCTGCTCCCTGACGCTCGCCAGCCAGAGAGATTATTTTGCCCTGATACAAAAAAAACGAGGGAGACACACAGGACAGCGAGAGGCGTGAGAGGACAAAGAGGAGATAGTACATCCCGAACATAAGAGGACAAAGGCTGACGCTTGCTCGGACAAGCGTCAACTGTTGCCACATGAATATTCACCCAACACCTTGAAGGAGATCTACACGACAAGAGCGGACAATCGTCGTCATGGGAGTATTTGTCCGGGTGTAATTTGGTTTTAGCTCAAGTAATTTCGTGTGAGATGTGGGTTCCTTGAATAAAGAGCCTCAGAAAGTTTAAGGTGAACCCCTATCGTAGAACGGCGTTCTACGACATTTGATTCGCCCTAAATCTTCTGAGGCTGCTCACTTGACCTTAAGGAGCTCCATACCTCACCCGAAAACTGACTTTAGCAAAAATCAAATTGCATCCCGATGAAAAATCCCATGGTCCAAGCATAAAATAATGTCATTTCTTATCTGATTGGCATTCCAACGTTTTTGGGTCAAGAGGGTCCGTCATCCAGGAAGTACTTGAGCGGAAATGTGCAACCTGTATCGTAGAAAGAGTCAACTCCTCTTTACAACGTTATGATTTTTGAGCACGACCAAAGACACCAACGTAAAAACGTGGATCCTTGTAGTGTTATCGGTAAACACCGCTCCATGCAGCATTATGTCATCATTTTTTGCATCCATTCCTACAACCATCGCATCATAAAAGTTATTTTTGACCACCCTCTCGTGCAACAGAAGAAGGTTTTGTAGGGCCGACGCGCTCCCCTGTCTACTCTACTCGCTCTTCGTTGAACCGTTTTTTTGTGTTTTGAAATAGTTTTCAAACTAAACTTTTTGTTCTGGCTCTTATCCCTTTTGTCCCCCGTAGTCGTCAGTCAGATCGGTTGTCAAGCAGCAGCCCCCTCTCCGCCCTCTCAATTACGGCCAAGCTCGTCATTGGAAACATTGCTATCTTCAATATGTTTAGGTTTATCCTGTGGTTTGTGTAATATTTCCAGTGGTTGTCTGGACGTACACTATTCCTGGTACGTCATAATAGGCCCTATATCATCGCGAAACCAACATAAGTGTTTGTAGTGGTTGCGAAAATTGATTTGTTATTCCTGTCCTATTCACCACACACCGGCAACGCCTATCAGTTCTATTTAGGGAGGGGTGATACAACACGCCGAATATCCGACATTCCGACTGACATTGAGAACACAAAAAAAAAAATGAATCTGAACTACAGCTAAGTAGCTTCACTACCCAGCATGGTAGTTTGAAGCGTTTCAAGTCCGAAAAAAACATCTAGAGCTTATTTGTATTGCCAACCGCATCCAACAAATAAAATCAATTGTTCGACCTTTTTCACCCTAAGGAGCTTCTGGCCGGGATCCCCCCCTTCCCCTTACTGCCAAATATTGTCGTGAACATATTGCTGTCTGGACTTTTCTTACGTGCTCCCAAAGGAGTTTGTGCATGGTTGAGCTGCTGTGAACGAAAAGAAGACGGCTATCCCTGATTGTTGATGGGTGAATCGGGCTGACGCTAGGGTCAGCGTGATTGCCAATTATACGCTATGAGTACGTTTTCGTACCTACAAGAGTGACCATCAATGACGGTGTCCAAGGACTATCCCTTGTGTACTGTGGACGTTAACTAGTATTTGTCTAGACCTAATGTCAACCACACATTGTGTGCAAGGGCGCCTGTGCATGGCAAGGCCAGACTGTGAATGAGAAGAAGACTACCAACAACATGTGCTACAGTAGGGTAGGTACCCTCACTTGCACCATCGCCTTTATGCTACTTGAGCGATTCGCCATGTACCTCACCCTAAGTTGGACTCAAAGTATGTTGTCGCGAAAGAGTACCAGGGAACAAATGATTACATCACGGCGCGGACGGCGGAAAAACTGACGGGCCAGAAATACAGGAATCCAAAACTACCTTCCTACCGTAGCACCGGTTCAACCCTATCATTTGATGCGACGATTGCGTTGGTACATCTTGCCACTTTTACGAGACTGATTCGTGGGCAAGTACTGCTGTGTACGAGACGAATGGGCTATTATAAGGAATGGTGGACTGGGTGTGCTTGGCTTGGGGGTAAAGGGTTAGTTCAAATTGGTGTCTAACAAAAAATGACCCTGAAATCATTTTCTCAAACAAATGATAAGGTCCCTCGATTTTGTTCGCGTTAAGTTTTAACCTCAGGGCCAGATATAATTTCTATGTGACATGTCTAGGATGTCGACTGATTCCTCAGGAGCTTTGCCCATACTTTAGTGTAGAATGAGACACGTTATACGAGAGCGATGTAGTGCGCCGCAAGCAACAACGTGTACGGAACATATATTTACTGTGTCACCGTCGACTGTCGCTGCGCCTGTCAGACGAACAAACGTCTATATCGAGCGCAGTCGTGCATGTATCATCGATCTTTCTCTAGGCCCGTCTGTTATGGAGAAGGTATGAACATGTTTATTTTATGGATTTGACCTTTTCCTTCGTGTTCAAATACTTTTGCGCGCGAAACTACCATATGTAGTCACGTCATATACTTCTGCATAACAACATCAAATAGCAATGATGTAGGTACCGAATGGACAACAACAGCATACGTGGTCAATCAGTACAGCTGATGCAGGAGTATATCTAGCACCACCATAGAAATCCTCTGGTGCTGTTCAAGACGATAACAGCAAAAATATTCAAGAACGTGCTGCACGTCGCGGGCGGTTGCCTTCGTTCAGAGGAAGATTGCAATGCAACGGATAGATGGTGCAAATCTTTAATTGTACGGGCGATTTTGAATAGCAATTGCCGACAGCTCTTTTCATCAAGATAAAAAACTTAGACGCTCTGTTCGCACGTACCAGGTACCAGATATGATATACACGTAATTACTCTTTTTATAGCTACAACCAAAAAAGCACAGCACGGCACACCTCTGCATGGCGCGATACTGCGCTGCGTTGCTTCGTGATACTATAGCTGAGCCAGGTGAGCCTTTCTTCCTTGTGACTGTATAATATGTTGTACGTCGTACTTCGTAGACATAATATATAAGTTAGCATCTGTTATGCGATAGGTACCACTGTGCTGTATGCCACTGATCTGAGCTGAGCTAAGAAGAATGGGAATTGTGTCCTATATACTTGTTTCTTTGCACTACATGTACATACCGGTGATACCGGTGTGGTACCATATGTCGTGAAGTGTACGTGAAAAATCCACCCCGGAATCTGGTATCATTTCGACTGATTGTTTATGACGACGTTCGATTAAGATTCGAGTCCAGAAAACGATTCGGAGTATGTCGTACAACAACAAAAATGGACTGTTATCTTCAATTTACTGTGGGAGCGACAATATCGCTTGTCAGGTAGTTTTGATTGTTTTTCGAGTCTGGCTCGAGTTTCGAAAACCCGCTTTTGTACATTTTTACGAGTCGTGAAACACAAGAAGTAACGAACACATCGTATTTCGTCTTCGATTTAGTACGCGTTGAGCTGCGCTATTACGGGGGGCCATAATGAATAGAACCAAATATTGCCAGTCAAACTAGGTTAATATATAGTTTTTATGTTTACCATAGGTCCTGTAAACTATGGACCCCCGTAATAGGTGTGATTTCCGAAACAACAAACAACAAGCGAATACGAAAGGAGAAAGCGGTGGAAGAAAAAATAAGGAAAAACAATGTGATCTCGATCGGTAATTGCGGGTCAAGAAGGCGGTGAGCTGTGGGGTGGGAGGATCAGTGTTAGTGTTAGTTTCCAAGACCACACGTTCTGCAACAAGCAAGCTTTATCCGACCGGCAGGCGCGACTGGTGTCAGTCATAATAGGTGGAGGCTAGAAAAACGTCGATGGTGGTTTTGAGAAGTGGTTGAGAGACAGCAGAGAGTCTCGGCATTGGAGATACAGCTGAACGCACGCTTGTAGGAGACGGGTTGCCTATCGGCAGTGGAGACGACTGTACCACCGAGAGCACGTCAGAAATAATCGACCTAAGACGCGCTGTTTGCAGCGATATAGGAGGATATAGTCGATAAGGCATCCCAGACTTGGGGTAGACTTCCTCGTCAGATCACGTGCCACGCAGTTCCCCACTCTGATGTCTGAATTTGGTATTCCTGAGACGTGGTCATTTTTCGAAAGGCATCACGTACCAGAGACTACCTCAAGAGCGACCAGGATTACTCATGCATGGTCTAGTTTTTCGACGAAGGATGGGAGAACCACCAGCGATTATTGTTCGAACGGCTGTGTGCTTAAGAGAAGTGTTAGTACTCATGGCATGTTTTTTTTTTACATCAACGCTATACAGCATTGTGCGCGAAACGTCTCCCCTGCTTCCGGAATGCCAAAGACAGTGTTTCTTTAATACAGTAATAGAGGGTTGATATATCAAGCACTTAAAAATGTTGTGCTCAGCGCGTACGGGGAGGAGGAAATGTCGAGTGACCAGAAGCTGAGGAACGGGACGAAAAACACTACCAGGTATTCTTGTTGACGACACGATTCGGGGCGATGGGGTTGTTCAATAGTGTGCGAAAGAGGCGAACAAGACGGACGCGATATGAACAGGAAGAACGACCTCAAATGCGGGAATTACCAACAGCCAAGCTGCACCAGCAGCCGTGCCAGCGGCAACCGCAGTAGCAACAGCAGGACAAGCAGGCGTACCAGCAGCACTTCAGCACTAGCAGCAGCAAAGGCCGCAGCAACAGCAGCAGCAGCGCGCTAACGGTCGCGGTATTGACGTTGGAACGGAGTGCCCCAATATTGGAGCAATGGAGCAGTGGAGTCTGAACACCTGGCGCCAGGGAAGGCGGACGAAGGTGGCGGGGGTGTCGTGCGCAAGCAGTGGGGTGTAGGGAGGCAGGTTTTTACTCGGTGTCCCGCACCCCCAGGTGTCTACTGCTATTTCGGTTGTCTGTCGTACTTCCCCCGTCCAATCGAGAATGACCCCCCGGTTTAAGTGGTTGATCCTCGGACGCCATGCCCAAGCTGCGAAGAGTTGTACATGCGCATCAGTATAGCACGTGGCTCCTGGGCCCAGGCTACCCCAAGCTTGCTGGTACCCGTGCCACTTGCATCGCGGGGTACCGCCCCTGCAGATCCTCTTGCCTCACGTAGGCGCACCAGATCGTCAGCCGCACCATGTACCGCATAGAAAATACTGCCGCCGTCACCGGGGCCATATCCTATCATGACGCCCTGCAGGCCGGTGGTCCCGACGCTGCAGCGGATGTGAGGGATGCAGCTACTATGACGACGGACTACTACGTGGAAGAGTAACCGCAGCATCACCAGCGAGTGCTTTAGAAGCAGTATCGGGCATGGAGTTTGTAGCAGTATCAACCCCCACATTCGAAACAGTACCACCCATTGCATCCGCAGCAGTACCAGCCACGGCCTCCGCAGTAGTACCGGCCACCGTCACTGGCGCCGCTCCCACACCTTCAGCATCCTCTCAGCCATGCCCAGTCCTTTTCTTCTGCCCCTTCTCTCGAGGCATATACACCTTTCCCCAGCGCCCCCCATCTTGTAACGGCGCATTCTGTTGCCACAAGGCTAGTGCGAATACGGCATTATTTAGAGTAGCTTAGGAGTAACTGGGTACGCGTTTGAAAGCCAGACTGGTAGCAGTGTCCTTTTATATCACACTATTCGTAGTTGGTTCGGAACAAACACCTAGACCCAACATATGGCCGATCGACCGTGATGGGTCGGAGAATACCAGCGTAGTCCCAGGTACACCAAATTACAACCCGCTCCTACGCACCTAACGAACGTCAAACACTCTTACGTAATTAGAGCCCCCCCTTGTATCATACCGATACCAGATACTATTACGGGGGGTCATAGCCGACGTCCCGGGTGGCTTGGTAGGTGGTACGCGTGATTATCAAGACCAATTTCGTGGGTTCAAGTCGCACCGAGTGCATGCTCGTAGGGACTAATTCTTGCATTAAAAAATATGATTAGTGGAAAGCGCAAGATCGTGAGCTAGCTACATTCGATGAAATCGACGAGCAGTGGGAATGCTCAACCCTTTGCGCGACAAAACAAAAGGCATGTATTGATGGGAGAAGGGATAATACCTGTGACCACGGCTTGTCCAGAAGATCGTTGATGGTCAAACCTCCTACGCGAGTTAGGCTGGAAAGTAAAGGTGATGATTGAAAAAAAACAAAAGTAAATAGGACCTACGGTACACACAGAAATCCATACATTTCCACATTTTTACTAACAATATTTGGTCCTATCAACTATGGTGCACCGTAATAAGAAATAAGACATATGGTAAACACACAATCCTTCATTTTTAGGCATTTCTACTAACAGTATATGGTCCTTTTTACTGTAGTCCCCCGTGATAGCCCTGGTACAGAGTAGCACATGACGTGCGTATGAACAGTCGTAGGTGTATAGGGTTTGGATCGATTTGACTGATATTTGATACGAAATGTACCACGTGGTGTCCCTCTAGACCAAGGAATTGATCTGAGCGTTCGTTCGTCGCGCCAAACCATTATGTATGGTCGAGAAACGAAGAACTGGATTTGCAACGAAGAATAAGGGCGTGTCTTAACTACCTCCAAAGAGCATGGGAACGAGCGGAACAGAATGAGGCTGGTCATGGTCATTCGTTCCGTGCCTGTGTAAAGAAACGTGTTTGAGAGTCTATGCAGAATCCTCGGCCTCGCCAGCCGAATCAGTACGAACGGTATCTTTTACACATGCCAGAGGACATTGGTGACCACATCCATCTTCATTTTTTTTTTTTTTTTTTTTTTATCCATCACTTTTACTTCCCAGCCCACTCGTAGGAGGTTTTACCCTCGACGATCTTCTGGACAAACCGTGGTCACAAGTGTCGTCCCTTCTCCCCCCCGGTACGTGCCTTTATATTTTTTGTCGCGCATAGGGTTCAGCATTCCCACTGCTCGTCGATTTTCATCGAATGTTGCCAACTCACGCTTTCGCGCTTTCCGCTTAATATCATTTGTTTATGCAAGAAAAAGTCCCTATGAGCATGCACTCGGTGGGACTTGAACCCACGAAATTGATCTTGACAGGCACGCGGACCACCTACCAAGCCACCGGGGACGTGGTGCACATCTACATCAAATAAGATCCTATATATTCTCGTTCGGTCGGGACGTTCGGTCCTCCCACACAAGAAAAAGGGGTGCAACACTTGTTCTTCCTCTTCCTAGATATACAGTTTTTCTCGGGCTGCACTGAATCTATTCGTTTCCCACAAGCGATCAGCATCCTCCCTAACAAGAAAAAGGGTGCAACACTTGTTCTTCCTCTTCCTAGATATACAGTTTTTCTCGGGCTGCACTGAATCTATTCGTTTCCCACAACCAATCAGCATCAATTCATGTAGCAAATAATTTCCATCCGGTTCGTTCCAATGCTGTCTGACACTCTAAGCCACAATCGTCATTAGAGAGACAGTGATCGACAGTTCGAATGTTTCATTTTAATGGTAGTCGATCCACGTCGGCGAGGGATCTTCACAATATTCATAGGGTTAGGGTTGGGGTTAGGGTTCGGTATGGATTTTTCATTAGAAGATCGGATATGATGTGCTTTCTTTCGGACATTTTTGGCGTGTTGGCGCCGACTACTTTGAGGCTCAAAGACTTGCTACAATAATACTGTATCTCCTCGAAATTTGACCCGATTGTGTTGTCGTTCGACCAATGCACGCCCTCCGCGATCGCTTCTGATCAGGCACCAACTATCCGAAAACAATAAGGTAGTTCCAGAGTGACGAAGAGCTGCTGACATTGGCACATTCATCTAGAGTAGACAAGTTTTAAACCATGTGGTAGTTCTTCGTTTAACGCATTTCATGTGTTCAAGTGTTTATATTTTTCATCTCAAGAACAAAAATATTATCGCGGTGATGATATATACCAAGGGTGTGTTCGGTACGGTACTACCGAGGCCTACCGGCGGTAAAATACCGCCGGTATACCTGTACCGAGAGGATTCGGTACGTTCGGTCTGGAGTTCTATACCGTACCGACAATTTCGGTACGTTCGGTCTGGAGTTCTATACCCTACCGAACATTTCGGTACGTTCGGCACGATGTCCGTACCCTTACCGGCGGTATCGGTATGATACACCGTACCGATACCGAGAAGCTCGGTATGTTCGGTATGATGCCCATACCGGTACCGAGAATTTCGGTACGTTCGGTACCATGTCCATACCCTTACCGAGAACCTCGGTACGTTCGGTACCATGTCCATATCGTACCGGCGGTATCGGTATGACACAACGTACCGATACCGAGCTTATACCCTACCGAGAGTACCGATCCCGGGCTAATCGGGAAGTTAGGCTCGGGACAACCCGGTGCCGGTACAGTACCGCCACACACATAGCATGGTTTGTTGTTATCGTTTGACTCGCGCGCGTAGAAAGAATGCTGAAGCTTCTTATCAATTGACAACGTTTTGATTCTGCGTTTCTCTCCTGCCTTCGATTTTCAATGGGGAGAAGCGGTGTTGCTGCCTTCGTACAATCATGATCATAATCTATAACTTTAATTTTGTCGCACTGACTGAGCCGGTCGCCCCGGTGGTCTAGTTAGTATCCACGTAACCTTCTGTAGCAGGCAAGTTCAGGGGTTCGAATCCCAGCGACAGCGCCTTTTTTCTCATGTTATGAGTTTTTTCTCTCGTTGTCGTGTCTTGCCGGTGGATAGCGCGCAAGCGTGTGTACACAGTGGGAAAGAGGTGGCTGGAACTCTTCTCGCAATAAAAATTTCAGTCAGTACCGCAGGAGGATGGGAGTGGGGGCCTCAGGGAGACGAGCCTTCTGTGTGACCACGGTTTAGACGTTCAGGCAAGACAAATAATACCCGGTGTGGTAAGGCGCCCATCGAACTCTGGAAATGAATGTGATGACAAAACAAAAAAAAAAAAAAAAACTGTCGCAGACACACACATTCTTGATGGGCAATACCATGGTACTGCTGTGGAGCGACGCTCGGTTTGACAAATACCGCTGGTATCTGCGGTACGGTACCGGTATGGAGGTCTATACCGTACCGAGAATTTCGGTACGTTCGGTATGGAGTTCTAAATCGTACCGAGAATTTCGGTACGTTCGGTCTGGAGTTCTATACCCTACCGAAAACTTCGGTACGTTCGGCACGATGTCCGTACCCTTACCGGCGGTATCGGTATGATACACCGTACCGATACCGAGAAGCTCGGTATGTTCGGTACGATGCCCATACCGGTACCGAGAATTTCGGTACGTTCGGTACCATGTCCATACCGGTACCGAGCGTACCCGTACCGTACCGAACACACCCTTGATATATACTAAGCTCCTCAGGCAAGGGAGAAGCTCGACAAACAATTAACTGCAGCCTAAAAAGGCGTTGAGTGTGTTCACGCCATGGGGGCGGGGGCAATCTCTTTCTTCAGCTCTCTGTCTAGCTCGACAACGAACGGTAAAGGGGGTGCCAAAAGTCAAACACCACGAAACAGAATCGTCTAATTTTCCAGCGGAGATTTTCTCTCGACCAGATCACCTTTTCCGATAAATTTATTTCTATTTAGGCAAAACCCCTTCTCGTTCTGGAACGAAGTTGAGTGCGGCTTAACGATCGCAGCCCTGGTCGAATTCTGCTCTCTTTACGGTATATGTTGACACTAATCGACTGAACAACATGCTCAGAGACCCTAGCTTTGATCGTCGGCTTGTGGACCAGGGTGTTGCTGGACCCGGCCAGCAAGTATCGAAGTGCCAACTACTACCAAAATATACTCTGCATGTGGCGACCATCCACGAAAATGTCTCAAAACCATGGTGCGGAATTCAACCCGCGCCGCGCCATCCTATTTAAAACCCTATCTATTCAGTCGATTTCTTACAACGGTTGGTTGCGCTTGCTTGTCTTTCATGCTCATTTCATCCGACACACTCTTTACATAAGGTCATATTCCATCCATCGAGGACATAAAGCGGTGAATATTATGAAATAGTGAAAGTAGTTGCTCGCTGGACCCTCCCTGCAGCTACGTGCAATTAAATTTGTATCGAAGTACACAATAGTTACAACTACTATCAATACTACTGATGACATATATCCTGTGGTGACCATCCATCAAAATCTCTGAAAAATATTGTGTGGAATTCTATCCGCGCAGCGTCATTCTATCTACACCATATTCAGTCGGTCTTCATTTAACGGTGGAGATTCATCCGTCATTTCATCCGACACACTCTTCACATGGTCGATGCAGGAGCAGTAAATTTGTTGAAGTTATAATCAGGAAGTTGACTCCAAATTTCAGCAGTACCGTGTTATACGATGTCGTGTTTCTCGGAGATGGATACTGCATCAAAGCAACAGAGATGCCTACCGAGCGGTCATCCATAGGATATTTTGCACGTTGCTCGGGGATAATTCGTTGCATTGATGGATTGCCTCTACGGGCGGCTTTGTATTTTTAGTCCAGTATTTTCAGCGGATTAGAGGCACTCGGCCGAGCGTGGTTACCATATATTCGTCGGAAGCATTATGACGTTGTTTAAAGGTTTCGGTTTTCGTGATATGTACTGCCACGTCAATAGTATTGCTTGATATTCGATGACGGCATTTACTTCAAGGCTTATCACAGTGACTGAGACTCGTGGCGGGACGGGACGGGACATATTTCACTCGTTTGGCGGAAATTAAAATGAATTCGGGACAGCATGGGACGGGACGGGACGGTAAAAAAAGACATAATAACTTAGCGGGACGGGACAGCTGTCGGGTATCAAATTTCTTCGCGGGACGGGATGGCAAAAGTCGACGGGGCTGATTTCCACGACGAGACGGGACGGTAAATATTTTTCCCCTCGGCGCGACGGGACGGTAAATGTTTTTTCCCTCGGCGGGACGGGACGGTAAATTACTTTTTCTTCGTCGGGGCGGGACGGTGAATATATTTTTCTTCTTTCCCGCCGCAAGGTCGGCGCGGTTGTACGTGAAAAATTTCCCGCACACAGCTGGTTCCGCGAAGGGAGCCGTCCCGACGAAGACGTTTTCTATACGACCCGCGCCGCCCAAGTCCCTAGAAGTGCTGTCACTACACGGGCGACGTCTTCTGATTTCTTCCACCCCTTCCCCAAGCATTTCTGCTGCGTTCCCAGCTCATGGTGGTTGTTCTGATGGGTGTGTTTGCGCTGTGTTGGTCGTGGTTGTGGAGGTGGAGGTGGTGGCGGCGGCGGTGGTGATCCTAGTGCCGCTGCTGGTCGAGTCCGTGCTGGTCACACCAAATATGTTTGGAGACAGCACTTTCACCTCTAGACAGAGATCAGCTTTGCATTGACATGCTTCGACTGACACCAAACTACTAGTTTTTAGTGTGTAACACTCGGCCAGACAACGCACGTTTTGCGTACCGCTTGATGATATGTCTCCTGGCATCGGTTTGAGCAACAACACCAGTACTGATGTGACCGTGAGTTGACTGGCCCCTCTGTGTTGTTTGTGTGTGGTAGCGAGCCTGTGGCAGGTGTTGTCTTATTACGACACTCTGCCTTCAGCTGCGAGGGAAATATAAGGTACGAAGATTGCATAAAAAAAATAAAAAGAAGAAATAACACCACGAAGTATACACTTCCTACTTGGTAGTAATTTTGATTTTTTGTCGTAGATGGTGACATCTGTACGTACTTTCATTTGAAAGTATTTGAAAACAAATCATCAATCAGCTGCTGATCAACATCACCAGCACAGCTTTTTGTGCTAAACAAAACGAAGTAAATGCGGTGCGCAGCAATTTCATACCACTGACCCTCGTACATTATAAGATGAAGTCGATGAGAATGCGTCATGTGAGTTCGGCTGGTTGACAGTTAGGTGGTTTATACCCTATTTTGCAAGGCTTATCACAGTGACTGAGAATCGTGACGGGACGGGACGGGACAGATTTGCGTCGTTTGGCGGGAAAAAAAACTGAAAACGGGACGGTAAAATGAGGACATAAAAAGTTGGCGGGACGGGACAGCGGGTGCCGAATTTCTCGACGGGACGGGACGGTAAAGTCAACGGGGCTGATTTTCACGGCGGGACGGGACGGTACATATATTTCCCCTCGGCGGGACGGGACGGTAAATATTTTTTTCCTCGGCGGGACGGGACGGTAAATATTTTTTTTCCTCGGCGGGACGGGACGGTAAATATTTTCTTCCTCGGCGGGACGGGACGGTAAATATTTTTTCCCACGGCGGGACGAGACGGTAATTTTCTTTTTCTTCGGCGGGCGGGACGATAAATATATTTTTCTTCTTTCCCGCCGCAGGGTCAGCACGGTTGTACGTGAAACATTCCCGCACACTGCTGGTTCCGCGAAGGGAGCCGTCCCGACGCAGGCGTTTTCTTCTCGACCAGCGCAGCCCAAGCCCCGAGAAGTGCTACCACTACACGGGCGACGTCTTCTGATTTCTTCCACCCCTGCCGCAAGCGCTGTTGTTGCGTTGCCAGCTCATGGTGGCTGTTCTGATGGTTGTGCTTGCGCTGTGTTACTGGTGGTTGTGCAGATGGAGGTGGTGGCGGCGGCGGCGGTGGTGATTCCTATGCCGCTGCTGGTCGATCGACCCCGCCCGTGAGATAGGCATCCATGGCGTCCATGCCGGTCACACCAAAGATGTTAGGAGACAGCACTTTCACCCCTTGACATTGACAGTGTGTAACACTCGACCCTACATCCTTGACAGCGCACGTTTTGCGTCCCGCTTGATGGCGTGTCTCCTAAAATCTTTCTGGGCCACACCAGTAGTACTGGTGTGATCGTGGTCTGTGTGCTCTTTGTGTGTGGTGGCGAGCCTGTGGCAGGTGTTGTGATATGATACTCTGCTTTCAGTTGCGAGCGGAAATGAAGAATGAAGATATGAAAAGAAAAAACACCACCAGGTATACACTTACTACTTGGTACCTGGTAGTAATTTTCATTCTTTTTCGGTAATATTTGTACTTACCTTCATTTGAAAGTGTGTCAAAACATATCATCAACCAGCTGGTGATCAACACAACCAGCACAGCTTTTTCTAGCAGAAGTAAATGTGGTGCCCAGCAATACCATGACCAACCTCTGACCAGGTATTATAAAGACGATGAAAATACGTGATCTGTGAGTTCGACTGATCAATAGTTGAATAATTGATACCCAATTTGGCAAGCTGGGTAATACGCCTACTACTATTCTATACGTATTTCATTTATAGTACGTATAGATGGGAGTTGTGCACGATTCATGGTAACACATGTATTTATATAGGAATTACTATTGAAGTTTGGTGCAACTCGAAATTTCTTGATTAATTTCGTAGTTCGTGGTGGAAATGGATGGGAACAGACCACCATGAATGTTTCTTGTACGGGAAGAGGCAAGTTATGTCCGCCGGCGGCGGTGCCACGACGGGACGGAACGATAATTTTCTACGGGAGAGATTTTATCGGCGGGACGGGACGGTATTTTGTCGGGGTCACGGCGGGACGGGACGGTAATTTGTCGGTGTCACGGCGGGACGGGACGGTAATTTTTCGGTTCCACGGCGGGACGGGACGGTAATTTTTCTGTGTCACGGCGGGACGGGACGGTAATTTCCAACGGGAGTGATTTTATAGGCGGGACGGGACGGTTAAGCGACGACGGTCAGGGATTTTGTCGGCGGGACGGGACGGCGGGACCATTTTGACGGCGGTTTTACCGTACCGTCCCGTCCCGTCCCGTCCCGCCGTTACCGCCGTTACCGTTCCGCCGAAATTACCGTGATAAGCCTTGCTATTTTGCAAGCTGGGTAATACGCCCAGAAAGATTCCGTACGTGTTTCAAATATAGATTAGAGTTGTGCACAATTTAAGATAGTGACTATTGAAGTTAGTACATTTTGAAACTTCTTGAATAATTTCGAAAATCTTGGTGGAAATAGATGGGAACAGACGACAACGAATGTTTGTTGTTGGGGAAGAGGCAAGTTATGTCCGCCGGAGGCGGTTTCACGACGGGACGACCGATAATTTCCGACGGGAGAGATTTTATCGGCGGGACGGGACGGTAATTTGCAACGGGAGATATTTCGTAGGCGGGACGGGACGGTAAGTGACGACAGTCAGGGATTTTGTCGGCGGGACGGAACAGGACGGGACGGGACGGCGGGACCATTTTGACGACGGTTTACGGTCCCGTCCCGCCATTGCCGCCATTACCATCCAGCCGAAATTAACGTGATAAGCTATTGTTTCTTGTGTACAATCTCGAGCGAGGCATGGACTCCCTTGAACCGGAGTGGCTTGGACGGGAAGGCACAACGAGGGCATCCCCGATGTCGTTGGACCAGTCGATGGGCGTCGAACGCGTTTTTTGTCTTCTCTGGGGGTTCAACACTTGTTTGTTCGTTCAATGTTATGGTCTAGTTCTACCACAAAGACCACGGCGGCCACTTCATGAGAGCAATCACCGTCGTAGTCGTACATAGTGAAACTTTGTCGCGTTGGGCGCTGTAGCGTGACAAGTTGGTGACGGATATCACTCCCCAAGGCACCGACACCTGCCTTCGAGTAAGGCCGATGCCAGCGGGACCACCGCATGGATGGTTTTCGCCAGCGATGCTGCTGTAGTGACGGTTTTGGGCCGTGTGGACGAAATTGCGCGAGCCAACCGAGGCACGCACTGGATAAGCTCGCCGAGTGTGGTGAAATGGCGCATATCAGGGAAAAACGAAATATAGTACGTACGCGTCGTTAAGATCGACCCTTGTTAGTCCACTCCTCCTGCTCAACAGCAAGTACATGGTTGACTCCTTCGGTTGGATGCGGTTGTCCCAAGATTCCAACCAGTGTTCACCACTATTGATATTAAAAAAGGTAAACATTGATCTGGGACACATAGAAAAGATCAACATACGACAGCGCGTCACGCAATAGAGCCACTTGCATGAGGACAAAAAAAAGGAAGGATTTCCATATCATCACGCGTCTATAAAAATAAGTATTTTAAAATCTGTGAGCTCGGATCTTGAGGGGTGTTTTTGACTTCAAAATTGATAAACGCTGTCTGCACATCAGAATCGATGTCTGCAAGTTCCAATTCCCGGTTTTAAACACCACATCCGGCGGCATCGAAAAGATGCAACATAGATTTTATGGGGGTGACTTTTTTTTTTTTTTTTTTTTTTTTATCCATCACTTTTACTTCCCAGCCCACTCGTAGGAGGGTTTACCCTCGACGATCTTCTGGACAAGCCGTGGTCACAGGTATCGTCCCTTCTTCCCCCCGGTACATGCCTTTATTTTTAGTCGGGCATAGGATTCAGCATTCCCACAGCTCGTCGATTTTCATCGAATGTAGCCAACTCACGCTTTCGCGCTTTCCGCTTAATATCATTTTTTTATGCAAGAAAAAGTCCCTATGAGCATGCACTCGGTGGAACTTCAAGCCACGAAATTGATCTTGACAGGCACGCGGACCACCTACCAAGCCATCGGGGACGCCGGCACTACACCGTACGAACAACATACAAGCGTTCCGAAATGATAATGGCAATTGACCAGAACTACTCAAATCCGCGCTATTTTCTGATGGACTTGCGTGCTGGGGTGATGAGGCCCCTGAAACACACACTTTCCTCTGCCTCTTGCCTCTACAGCAGTCTACACCGCTGGGAGTCAAGAAATAAGGGGACCTGAGAATTGTGAATGTAATGTACCTCGCATGGAGCTGAGCATCTACGAACAACTTCTTCAACAGAGATGTATTTTTGACGAATAATTTATCAGCCCTCAATCAGGTATTTTAAGTGTTTATCTCCGAAATCTATACTGCGGCCAGCAATGACCATCAATGGACACCGGAGACAATCTACAACCCACTCACTGTCGTAGATAATAATCACCGATAGGTAGCCTGCCAATAATTTGCGCCGGTAATGGCTACCGATGACCACATATCCTAATCTATTGTGATCGGCAATGCTACAATAATTGGATTGACTGTACTCCCAGTCTAGATGCTACAAAATACTGCTTGCTACGTGCTGCCAAGTGTCCACGTCTGTCGGCCTCACAGCACATCTCGCGATAGACACCTTCCACAGTTTCCTGTGGCACCAACGGACATCGCGGACGTTCCGATATCCACTCTCTCTCCTATATTATCAGAGCAGTATACCTTTTTAGTTATTTGTTGAGTATTTGGTCCTTGGTGTCGAATTATTCACGTAATCGACTGCATGGATATTGAGATATCTTCAGTACGTACGAGGCGCTTCGCTCCGCCGGCGGCGGCGCCCACTACCCTCGCTCCAGGAAGAAAACGTACATCAAATTGTGCGAAGTGGACGGAGGTCCATTGTTGAATATAGTTTTTTCTGATATTGTAGTTGCTATCTGGCGACATGATTATACAATGAGTCCCGCCGCCATGCTACAGCAAAAAACAGCTCGGACGCCACATACGCTTCGCGTCGTGGGTGGTTCCATGACCTACGTACGTATGTACAAACCTCTGTTAGGGTAAATTATTTTTTTCCTCTGTTGATATGCTTGCCGTATGTACTAAAAATAGTGCACTGCACAGCTGAACCGCAAATAAACACAATCAAAATGGAACCGAAAAGAAATCGAATGAATAAAATTCTCCATCCCCTCACGTAATAATTTTCTGCCTTATTTGAAAGCCTTGAACCGGTAAAACGATAAAAAAAAACCTAGCAGCACAGCTTCTCTCTCAACCTCGTACGCCGCCCTCCCCTCTCGCGACCACCTCACCACCGATTCGGTCCGGGTAAGGCTTTCCTCACTCTCTGCCATATACAGTGAGTCCAGTCGCCCGTCTCGCATGAAGTCCGGTGCTAACCGTTGCCATCGCTCGCCATCTCGACAATGTTGGTGCCCACACTGCGTAGCTCTCTCTGGGAAGTTCAGCCCGGTCGCAAAAATTGGCACCGCTTGAATATCACCTTGCCATCCCGAAACGACCCTTCCTTATAGACTCGTACAAAGTCTTTATCCAAAATGACAAACGTAGGACAGACAGAGGCCATTTATGGATCTCTCTTCTTGTCCCAAGGCACACGCAACGCCTAGCCTTGAAAATGGCGACCGCACTCCTTGCACTCCCCCTTTTACCCGCCAGCACCCGCCGATACTCGAGACGGTGCCTAGCTTGCCCGCGGTGCCGTGCTCAGAGTACAAGCACGCACACGAAACAAAACGAAGAAAAAAGAGAAAATAACAAAAAACCGCCAAGGAAAATGGAGAAAACTAAGTACCGTTGGAAAGGTCCGCCAAGCAAAAAAAGGAGGCGATGTCCAAGTAAGAGCTCTGAGAGGCCAGCGATGTACCAACCTAGCACGCTCAGAGAGAGACATTTGTATGCAGTTCTATATCTGTTAGGAGCAAACTCACGTGCTCTTCTCTTCAAAAGATGACATACGGACAAAGCGCAGCACTGCAATGTGTGTCGGGAAAGAAAGAACACGGAATAAAAGGGGAATAAAAAAATGAAGCTTTTGCTCTGCTCTGCCTGCCACTGTTTTGCTGCTGCTGTACTGATGTCTCGGTAATTCTTCTTTTTGCGTTTCGCTTTTGATATACTATTTTTCGTTCGGTGCTTTCGCTCGCATTCCATCACACTTAAATTTGTGCCTTGACAGCCATGTCAGCAACCGTGCCATGAATCTTGGAATGGTTTATCGAACAAACTTAAATTAAATTTTCATTCGCAAGTCGACAGCAGTGGGTTAACGCAATAATGAGCATCACCGGAGGGGGGCAGGTATTGTTCTGTGGCGCTGCTGCTGCTTGACGCTGTTGCTGTCGGCGGTTTTAAGTGTTTTTGTAAGGGCTTTTGCTGCGACGTCCAGACAAACTCTTTTAAAGCCTCCGCTATGTAGAACGTGTGCGTTGTTGGTGTTGTTGTATATTTGCTTTCCAGGTGCGATCTACCGGGTACTTCTTACTTACGGTACCATATAATCCACGTATACGATTTGGTCAGAAATGTCTGGCCGTGCGAGAGTCGCCACAATCATTTTGTTTATCATACTCTTCGTTTTTTGACGTTGCTACAAAATTAAAAAAAAAAATGTGATCACGTACAGTAATCGTTGTTGAGTACTATTTCGGGGGATCATTCTAAATAGGACCAACGGTACACACAAAAATCTATGTATTAACCTATTTTAACGAACAGTATTTCGTTCTATTTTCTATGGCCCCCCGTTATACGCATTTCGTCGCACGTCAGTACAAAGGGGTCTTCGCCGCGTCGGGCTGACACCTGCCGGCATCCCTCCGCATGCCCGTACCAGCTGACGGCGTACCGTTAGCAAGTCGAGGCTGGTGGTGCGACAGTATTGCCAAGGGTTGCATTAAAAATAACGTTTTTTAGTGAAATGAGAGAAGATGCCGCGAAAAAATGAAAAATGACCATTGCCATCCGCCATCTGGCACAACAACACACAACTCGTTCGTATTAATACATCAAGAAGCACATATTTTTTAACAAGTGTCATGTACAAAACGATCCATGTTTGTACTCTGTATACTTTGTGTGCAGATAACCACAAAACAGGTGGTTGAGCAGCAGTCGATTGAGCCAATCGACAGTGCGAAGCGCCGGCGATTACGTTGGTGCAACAAACTTAGCAGCAGCAAGCAGCAGCATCAGGGGCATAGAGTACAGTTACGTATGGTACGAAACCTACCCTGACACGAGACCTCCGCGGAGACGCCGAGAAAATGTCAATTCCGAGACGGTACTTGTACAGGTTGCGAAGCAGATGGACTCGTCGTTCAACTAAAAGATGCGGAGACACCCCCCCCAAAGGGGGTGACTTGGATAATAACCGTTCTCACGGGGGTTAGCAGAAAAAACATACCGTAGACAAAGCAAGCGCAGCAGCAGAACAGCACAGTAGTACAACGTGCATAGCAGCAGCACCAGAGCAGCGGCAGAAAAGCGGCACGAGAAGCCGCACTAACATATCGTGCACGCCCGAGTCTGCTCCGGGCACATCGGTCGAGGAAAGGGAGCCCGGTGGCGCACGAGGAAGAAATTCATAATACTATATCCCAGCCTGACCTACTCCGTGAGGCGGACTGCGTGAGTAGCAGCAGCAGCAGCAGCAGCAGCATAGCACATCACGCCCGCCCGAAGCCGCTCTCGGCCCAGCAGCCGAGGCAGGGAAGCACCGTGAGGCACGCCAGGCATGGTAAAATAACATCTCGAAGGGAGTTACATTGTACTGTGTGACTCTCGTCCGTAGTAAAGTCAAGTTTTGGGTTCGAGTCTCACCGAGTAGGTACTACATGCGTCTCTACAGCTCTAGGCGCGACGAGGAAAGGCATAATCATACCATCGAGGGTCAGCAACGAAATATGTTGCAGGGTGAGCGCAACGCGCACATATACATGCGTACATGTACTTGTTTTTAACATCCCCTATTAATAGGCCCCTTACGGAGAACCTTGTGTATATGTATATACATATTTCGTGTTACATACTTGATGTGTTCCAGGTACTGTTCAACGTGCTCTTCGCCGCTGCGATACACATCGTGCTGGTACGCCTCAGCAAAGACGAATGCATCGTAAGGGATTCGGTTCATCCCGAAGAGGACAGGGTTGTCAGAAAAGAGGAAAGCGTTGGCATGCGTGCAAAGGGCTGTGTGGGGCATGTGGTATGCAGACGACGCAGGAATAGTCTCGAAGTCGGCGGAAGGCCTTGCAAGAATGATGACAGTCATCGTTATTGTCTTCGAAGCAGTAGGTCTCACGGTATCCGACAAGAAGACAGAGACGATGCTCCTACGAACACCGGATCAGAGGTTTACCACCTCACCTCTCGCGATCAAGGCTGCAGGCCACAAGTATAAACAGACGACCCAGTTTTTATACCTAGGAGGCATTATCCACGAGAACGCTGACCTCTCCTTCGAAATCGAGCGACGAATACGTCTGATGCGGGCATGCCTCAAACGGTATGGTCCAGAACTGTACGAAAGGACGAACGCACCGCTTAGTCTGAAAGTCCGGATGCTGAAGGCCGAGGTGATTGAGACCTTGATGTACGATTGCGTGACGTGGACCCTCAATGCGGACCACTTCACCAAGCTTCGATCAGCCCACCACGAAGTCCTTCTGCGAGTCATTGGCTTCCAGCGCCGAATACGCACCGACCACACCACCCTCTCGTACGCGAAGGCGCTCAGGATAACACGATGCGAATGTATCGAAACGACTATCCGTAAACGGCGACTCTTCTTTGCGGGGGTTCTGGTGCGGCAACACGATCGGCGATTGCCCAGTCGGTTGATGTTCGGGACGATCGCTGGTGGGGAGAGCCCTAAACCAGGCGGGCAGCCCAAGACTTAGACCAGGGCCATGGCTCAGGACCTTAGAGTGTTGAACGCCACCGAGGGATCAACGGAAGATTCCCCCTTAGTCTTTGGAGTTGGGACCGCACTGTTGCCCACTGCAGCAAAACAGACGGGAAAGTGGTACCGGGGAATCCTCGAAGCAGCTGAACAGTTCATGGGCAGGTGGCACGAGGCTGAGGCAAAGCTGAGTAGACAGCGCCGTGCATCCGCTGCGGGTAGTGCTAGAGGGAATGGGGGGAGGGGTAACAGCAGGAGGGGTAGAAGGAACACCGTACAAGTGTATGGGGGCAGGGGGGAGAACCGGAGGAGTAGAAGGGAAACCGCGGTAGAAGAGAGTAGCAGAGAGACCGCAGATAGGGTAGCAAGGTACCAGGCCGGCTAATAGGTTGGACTTTTCTTTGCTACTCGTACCGCCAACTGCTGCGGCCGTTCGGTATGTATTGGCCTGGTGGTTTGGTTTGTTTTCCATGACTTAACTTTTTCTATATTTTCCCCTTCTTATCCTTATGAAAGAAGTACTACATAGTGGGTGGGTGACGAGCGTATTTTGGCCCACTCATTATTTCTCTTTTTTACTTAGCTAAGTGTTCACCGGGATGCATAGTTACCTTTTTCCTTTTCGTTTCTTCCCCCATGCACGTCCCTTTTGGCTTATGCTCGGGGTAAGTATGTGTCTGAGCTTTGGCTTCTCATTTTATATATTTTTTTGGGATTCTTCTCCTTTTTCTTTTTCTTTTTCGGTTTGGTTTCTTCGTTGCTTCTCTTTCTTTATGGCGTATGTATATGTGTATTGTGTCGGCCGCATCTAGTGCGAAGGCATGGTATTGCGCAGGGTATTAATGCATTACGGTGTGGTATCTCTGTGTCGTAGTCTGTGGCCACAGAGCTCGTATCTTTCTAGGGTGAAGAATCAGCACGGACACTGGGCTTGCTGGATGTCGACGAGTAGAAGAACGGTTTAATGTGAAGAACACACACACATACCAGGTATACCTTGTGTATCATAACCGAAACGTTTACTTTTTGTGCGTGGGCAGCTAGGGGAGGGTGAGAAATTGCCGTGTGCATCAAGTTTATGTACCACTCATATAGTATAGATCATAGATTCCATCTTGGGCAGTATGCGGTCTTCTTGCTAGTTTCTATGATGACTTGTACAGCGTACCGCATAAACATATACCTGGTACAAGATACGTACGTGATCGGACCTCACTTTTTCTTTTTTGTTTGAGCAGTGAGGTGTAGATGTACTTCAGTATCATGTGCACTATTAGTATTAATAGTAATTGTTGGTAATGAGGCGCGACCTCAGTGATAACTGCAGCAGTCATATCTGCGATGCATCATGCTGGGCGAATACCGATTATTCTGGTTTGTGCTGAACCAACACCAACGAATATCTACTGCTTGCTGCTGTACTACCTACTACCTATACGCCGTCGAGGGTGAATCTCAATAACAATATCGTAAATGTTCTTGGCCTCTTCTGCTCTTGATATATGAAAAGCACAGCAGCTGCTAGGAGTACGCGCACACCAACCTGTTCTGTTGTAACAAAAGTTGATTTTGTTGTGTGTATGAATCCTGGATTCCACCTCGAAATCCGGCATAATAATTTGAAGACGAAAAATATGCACTGCTGTGACCACAGATTCTAGAACTTGTATTCGTATCGTATCCCTCGGGGATTCAAGAATCGGCACGGACAATGCCTACAGGTAGGAAGAACAAAAACAAAAAAACACACCTCACATGTTTTTTCCAAGAGTGTTTTCTGGTTGAAATCGAGCATATTTTGAACACGAACAAATCTGAAATGTTTCGCCCGACAGAAAGAAGAGCTTTCTCGTAGCAGGTGCCACCACTACTTGCTACTTGTTGCTCCGATGTACGACATCTACAGCAGAGCTTCTCAAGCAACAAAACAGCAGCACAGCAGTAGCAGTAGGATACACGAGGCCAGGGCTATCGTCGCTGTACACTCGGCTTGTCAATCTAAACCCTTGGACCCTTTGTACGTAAACGTACTCGATTTTGTCCTGTACTCGTATTGGTTTTGAACTCGAAATTCGGCACAATAATTTCAAGACGAAAAATCTGCATCCGACATGCTCTGTCCAAGAGAGAACTTCTCGTAGCAGGTAGCAGGTGCCACCGCTACTACTGATGTACGAGATCTACAGCAGAGTTTCTCCAGCAGCAAAACAGCAGCGGGAGTAGGACACACGAGGCCAGGTCAGCGTCGCTGTACGCCCGGCTTGTGTGTGAACCCTTCGTAAATGTCTTTCTCCTGGTTCCGAACGCATAATTTGAAGACGAAAAATCTACAACCTGACGTGTCCAACAGAGCTTCTAGCAGTGCTATCACTACTACTGCTGTGCAACAGCTATACAGCAGATATTCTCCTGCAGGAGGGTGGGCCTGCAGCATGTCTCGGGGACATGGCCCGAGCGCTCGTTGCTGTGGAAGGCACAGAGTGCCGACGAGTACTCGTAGCGCTGGTGGCTTTCGTTAGGTAGAACTCAGAAAGCAAAAAAAACGTTATAGTGTGTTGTTGGTCCTGTGTTCTTGCAACATGGCCCAGCATAAACATGTGGCTACACACGTTGCCACACCTAGCTCGAGCTACTGAGAACGACTTACCACCGCATCAGCACGAGGAGGTCTTTTGTGTGTATGCGCGCACAGAGCCCGCCGGGACTGGAATTGGTGCGGTGTGCGTCGAGAGCGGTGGTCAAACGTTGCCCAAAAAAATGTTGAATCACACACACACCCACACAGACATACAGAGAAACTCAAACCAAGGCACCTTATGTACGCTCGTATCCGAGCCGCTACGAGTATGAAGAGTCTTTTTTCTTGGAAATACTCAAGAAAAAAAAGGCTCGCACACTCTGCGCGCTTCGCGCGCTTCTTCATTATTGTCATATTTTCTCATATTTTTTTCATTTTGACCGAGGCATTCTTCGACTCCAGAGTTACTGGAGCCTACTGTCCTGCGACCACAGCA
>JASSKH010000008.1:700071-787420 GCA_031763025.1 Macrocystis pyrifera | reverse complement strand
CCGCCATTTCGTCCGGAGCTGTTGTTTTCTCTGCACTTCCCTCCCTCATTGCCGAACATGAACCGGGGATCTCGAGCTGTATAGTTACAGTCGACGACGCTCCCTTCACGACCAGGATCAAACTACACAATGGACCTTCTACATCCAACCGCTACGGCCTTGTAGGTCTCCTGAACACTGGCTCCCCCCGGACCTTCATCTGCGCTGAAGCTTGGGCCCGTATGAAGCGCAACAACGCTGCGTTGGACATCGGTGAACGACACGCTTCTCCTCGTTCCTGGGGCGGCTTTGGGTTATCCTCTCCGCTCCTCACTTCGATTTCCGTAAAACTCAGCATCCAATTCTTGCACGACAGCGTTGGTTTAACTTTTTTTGTTTTTATTTATTATTGTCTTTCGCACTCCCTCCGCCGTATGGGCGTGCATCGGGCCACATGGGACTATGCAACACCCCGTTCTACTGGGACACGATAGCCGGATGCGATTCGAACAACGCACGTACACCACCCTGCGTCGCCTCCCCTCGCGATCGCTCTTTGGCGAGCTCTCCCTAACATCTTCTTACAAGAATGGCCTCTCCACTTTCATCCAGGACAACCGAACTTCCCCGACACCCTACACCTGGAGTTCGCCGGCGCTCACGCAATCTAACGTTCGGTTACGCTGTCTATCGTCCAGGTAAATCTGGTCCCTCCCTCCGGCATTCCGGCACACACCGGCCACTACCTCGTTGACATGCTTCCCCGCGACGGCCTTTCTTTCGAAACCGAATTTTTCGTCGCCAACGGCTACCAATATATCCCGCTCTCATGATTCATTGATCTTCAACCAGGCGACCCTCTGGGGACTTCCTCTTCTTCCCTCATACAAATTCCGGTCTCAGCATTGCAAGATCTCCCCACAACGTCACATCCAGCTTCAGCTGTTATCGACGTTCACGCCGTTCACGACAACATCCTCGTGCATGACGACGGTACACCGCCCGCGGATCCCCCCAAGACCCCTTGCCGCAAACTCCTGGGAAGCTTAACTGCCGACCAACGGACAAGCTTCCCTCCGCCTCTGGGACGGACTTCCGCTACACCTCCGCGAACTCTCGTTTGACCTCCGCGGTTCTGGTTGGTCCCCTTCGGTCATCACAGCTCTGGCGGAAGTTCTTTGCGAGTTCCCGACGTTTGCTCCATGTCAAAAACCGATTGCGGCTCGTGCTCCCTTACTCCGTTCAAGATTTCCGTCCCCTCGGATGACACCACGCCGGCCTGATTCAGCACTCCACTTCTCGATACGCCAGCCCTATGGTCGCCATTCCTAAGAGAGACGGCAACATTCGAATAACCGTGAACTACCAAAAGCTTAATGCCATCAGGTCCGTGGGCCAACTGCCGATTGCCGGCGTCGACGAGGTTCTCGACTCCCTCGACAGGCCGCATCTGCTCCCTCTTCGATGTCGTGTTTTCGTTCCACCAAATTAATATCGACAAAGACACCATATCCCTGACTGCCTTCTGCACGCCCACCCGACTCTTCGAGTGGCTCGTCATACGCCAAGCAGCAGCAGCGCCGCGCCTGGCTGGTCCATCAATGCCATCAACGAGATCATCAAAGACCTTGACCGCGTAGCGGCCTACCTCGACGACGTTATAGTGTTCGACCCCGACACCGCGGCCTACGTCGCCAATATCCGCTCCCTTTTCGAACGCCTTCGAATACACAAACTCAAGCTCTTCCAGTCAAAGCCAAGCTTGGCGCTACCAGCGCCGACTTTCTGGGACATACCATTTCCTCCTCCGGCGTTAGCCCTAACGCCGACAAAGTTGCCACCCTAACTCAGATGCCCATGCATACGAACACCAAGCAAGTTCGCGCAATCCTCAGAGGCATTGGATACTACCGTATATTCCTGAAGAACCTCTCCACTCGGCTCCGACCCGTTAACTCCCTGCGCAAACAAGGCGTTAAGTTCGTTTTCACCCCGGAAATGAAAACTATCGTTCGCCACATCCTCCACAAACTCGCCACTCGTCTGATCTTAGTATACCCAGACTGGGATGCCGTTGCCGACAACACCCGATGTTTGCGCCTATACTGCGACGCCCGCATAGACAGGTTTAGCGTTACTCTCGAACAAGAACAACCCAACGGTTCCGTCCGTCCCATTGTCCTTGTCAGCCGCACCATATTCGACAACGAACGGTCCTGGACCCCCCCTCCACCTCGAAGCCGTCACATCGTTAGAGCCACCAAACGCCTCCCCGGCCACATCTGGTCCACCAAGCTCCACATCTACTCTGGCCACGAGGCATTTGAGAGTATCACTAAAGTCGGTGAACACAACGCTCGCGTCCAACGCTGGCTGGAATACCTCTCCGCCTACTTCTACACCTTGGAGTAGCGAAACGACTCAGCTACTGGCAATGCTGACTTCTTGTCTCGACTCCCACAACCAGCGACCGATCTCGACCACACCGGACCCATTCGCCTCACCACTCTCGACATTATCGGCATCTACCTTCTCCAAGCTTGCGGGTTTACTCCGATCAACCCCTTCACCGCGGGCATCGGTTTGGGTGGAATCGTCTCCCCTGCAACCGCTCCTTGAGACACCATCCCACAACTCCTTTCCACCGAAACTGACTACGGCGATTTCCCTCGCCAAGAACCACGCATGGACAACTCGGAGTTGGTTCTTACCCACTGCTCTATTGTGACGTCTACCGCCGATCACCATACCGCCGCGGGATCGTCCCGCAGACTCCCCGCCGGCCGCCGCTTTGCACAAGAATTCGCCGCTGGATCGCCTCCCAGCCCTCCCGCCGGCTCCCGCTTTGCCCAAGACACTGCCGCTGGATCGTCTCGCAGACTCCCCGCCTGTCTCCGCGTTGCTCGCTGTATCGCCACTGGATCATCTCCCAGCCCCCCCACCGGCCCCCGCCTTACTCAAGAAACCGCCGCCGGATCGCCTCGCAGCCCTCCCGCCGACCCCTTCCTTGCTCAAGATCTCGGCGCGGGACCGCCTCCCAGCTTTCCCGCCAGCCCCCGCTTTGCCCAAGACCCCACGGCCGACTCGCTTCGCAGCGCCTTCGTCAAGCACCTCTCTATCCTGGACCCCATCGCCGAATCGCCTTCCAGCTCCGAAAAAACCGCCGTGACCGCTGGCGCTCCTGATGGTATGGCTTTCAGGCCACCCTTGGTCTCCCCATCGCCCACCTTGGGCGTCTCATCTTCGGCCACTCCTCGTACCTCGTCGGGCTTAATTTCTTCTCGGACCCGTCGCCGTTCTGCGGCTGCCACTGAGACCCCCCTTACTCATACGGACTACAGATTTTGCCGTCGACCGTCAAGTACGGAAGTCTCAAGACCTTCACTAACCCACCGCCGTCCGCCCGCCGTCACGCCCAGGCCACTGCTTCGGCGACCGGATGCAGCTCCTCGCAGCGCCGCTAAAGACTCGCCCTCACCAGGAGCTTCACCCGGCGCTACGCCACCAGTGTTCCTGCCACCACCACAGTCCGCCGCCCCAGGGCCTTCTCGCCCGCCTCCCCCTACTTCACCACTCCCACTACCTGAACCCGTTGTCCGGTCTGCTGACGACCCACAACTTAGTTCCTGCGTTGAGCGATATATACCTCCACCGACTGGGCGCGCGAACAACGCACCGAACCCCTGTGCTCAGCTACCATCCGATATCTCCCTTTGGGGTCACCTTCACCACCGCAGGGCGATCACTTAGACTACATTCCCTCGACCAGTCGCCCACTTCTCTCGGAGGTCCTCGCCCTCAGCCGCAAACGGTCAGCTGCATATAACCGACGACGACACAGTCCTTCTCGTTCACCGATTACACATGACTCCCCTTGACCAACCTCGTACGACTACGCCGCAACCCCTCACATCGCCACCTTGCATTTAGGTGCCAATGTTGGTACGACCGTGGGTCTTACACACTTGCCGTTCCACCACCTCTTGATACCCGGTTGTTGCTCGGACACACAGCATGCTTATGCGCTTCGACTGGTGTAATGACATGGACATCTCCACTCGCTGGTGGCTCCGCCGCTGCCTTAAGTGTCGGGCGCGAAAGTCTTCACGACAAACAACTCGCTGGCCCACCCTCTCCCTGCCGCTACCAAACGGCCCCGGTATTCTCGTCAGCGTCGACTATTTCGGGCCCTTACCCATCACGCCTCGGGGCAATGCCTACATCCTCCTTTTCACCCACCGTTTCAGCCGCCGCGCCGACATATATGCCACTACTGAAGCCGAGTGCACAGCGTCCGGCACTGCCGACATCTTCGTCGATCGCTACATCCCTCTCTGGCGATCCCCGTTGCTCTCCTTTCCGACAACGGCCTTCAATTCTGCACCAAACTCTCCCGCGCCCTCTATGAGCGCCTCGGCATTAACAAAATATCCACGAGTTCCTACCACCCCTGCACCGACGGCGGCGTCGAACGCGTCAACCACACCATGGCCTTGATGCTCGCCATGGTCGGAAACGAACTTCAAAACGATTGGGACTTGCATATTCCTCACGTCGAAAACGCCTACAACAACTCCGTCATTGCCTCCACCGGACTGACCCCCAACGAAGTGCACATTGGCCGACAGCCTTGCCTGCCCCTGACCGTGTTCGACTCTCTCAGCAGTGGCGGACATCCAAGCCCGAACCGGGACCAGCTCGCTTACATCGACCTCGCCATTGTTCGCCAGCAACGCACCTACCGCGCCGTCCGAGAACTTTACGCTGTGTACGTCTCGCGCCTCGATCGCCGCAACGCTCCCATCATGGACGCCGTCCGCCTTTCCCCTACGTTCTCTGTCTTGTGTTGGGCATGGATCTACCACACCGCTGCCACTATTCGCCAAGGCGCCAAGAAAGGCACCGACGCCACAGTCCTCAAGACTAAACTTCCCTTCGACTGGATTGGCCTGTTGAATGATCCTTGCCGTGGGCCCTGCACCAGCCTCGGCCGTTCCGGAGGGACGGCCCCTTCACGACAAGCTCCTGAATTTCGACCTTCCCTCGGACATGCCGGGACGTGACTCCAAACGCTGCGTCTCCGTTATCCGCCGTAGGCCGCGCCGGAACCCCGACGACATCGACGATCATCCCAAACACATACCGGCGGACCCGACCAAGCACGTTTTCAGCTCCTTCTCCACCAAGTCTCCGCCCTTCCACGTCACCTTCGGAGACATCTCTCGACCGCTCGATTTTCTCGGGGTCGACCAGATCTCGGAACACCAACTCGTTTGTGGCTGGGGAGGCGTTCTCGCCGTGTATGGAAACACACTGGGCCGGACTCCTTAACCCTTCTTGGGAACGCGACCGAGATCTACAGCTCCACCGATCCCACATCCTCCGCTATAGATCGGGCACCCCTTCACAGCACCGCCAACCGTTTATACGTCAGATTCGCGTCGGGGCCGCTCACCGTGAACTATGTTTCGGTCCCTGGGCGAAATCTTCCTCGCTCCCGGGTACAGCCTCGTACAACGCACCCTCTGGCTTCACCATTTGAACTCGTCACCTCTGCCTGCCGGGGCACACCCCTGGCACAAGGCCCGCGATGGTCCCTGGTTGTTGGGCAAAGTTGCCCCGCGTGTCTCGACCGACACCTCCTTGGCTAACTCCTGCATCCTCCGTTTCTTCGACGACCCCGGCCCGATCAATTTCACACTCCTTTCGTCCCTCTACACAACTTCACGGAGCGCGACTCAAGGATCCTGGTGCTTTCAGCGTCATTTGGCCGGAGGACTAGCACGCGGAGTACTACGTAATGCTAATGCACCCCCCCACCTCTCATCCGCCCGACCAGTTAACCGTATCTGATGGTCGACGGGTGCGTTAAGCTGTCGTGTACTAGTTACGGGACCGGTATATTCTGTGCGTCCGCTGTCTTTGACACGCGTTCGTTTTGTGTGTTGATTCCATCTGACACATCACGTTTCGTTTGTTTTGCCAGGACGCAATTCGCAACATAAAGTGTTTTGTACCTCCAGGGTTTACCGTTCGGTTGTACTTCTTTTGCTTTTCCTTCGGGGCGGTCTTTCGGTATTTATTATTCTTATTTTTTCTCTCTTCCGAGAGTATCTCCATCTTGTTTGTGTTCATAATGTTCGTGGAAAATGTTCAAGTGACTGGGACTTCCCAGTCCTAGTGAGGGTTTGGTGTCTTTCAGTTTTTTGCCGGCGCACCACGTTAGATAGTGTCTCCAACACGGGCTCATAGCCTGGAGTCAAGTTCAACACCCTTAACACAAGTACCCCACGTTTGTGTCAGGCGATCTGCACGGTAACCTTCCTGGCGACGCCCGATGGTATCTTGTATCTTCTTGCTCAGCTGCTGTACTGGTTACTTTCCTCCAGCGAGGTCATTTTTGCCGTGCAAGGTTCAGGGATGACTTCATAACACAAACAATTACTCACACATTGGGATGCCCCGTACGTCGCTCTATCTGTCATATGTACGTTTCGCCATGGGTAACTTCCCCACTAATGCTCCCGAGTAGACTTTCACTGCCGACAGCTAGGCCAACAATCCCCCCACATTTTGTACCGGCTTCTATCCTTCAATATATGAAGATATCCGCTTGGTGCTCCTTCTCTTAGGTCATGTGGTCGGTCAAATGCAAGGTGTTAGTTTCATGAGTATAATAGGTCCTGACTTAATGTCATGCAACATGTACCCCTTCCCTTCATTTAGCGCTTATCATGTGCACCTAATGTCGGGAATTTTGAGAATATTGTCAGATCAAGTTTCCACCGACCAATGGAAATCGATGTAGTTTCACGGGTATCTTACCACAAGACCCAACCTTCATGCGAATTAAACATGTTGGGGTGACCATGTTGTATCTATATGTACGCATGTGAGGCGGTTCACGTTCATGCTAGGTTTTTGGTCTATCTTTTATGCCTTTACTACCAGTATTATTATATATATATATATTTTTTTAATCATCACTTTTACTTTCCAGCCCACTCGTAGGAGGTTTTTACCCTTGACGATCTTCTGGACAAGCCGTGGTCACAGGTGTCGTCCCTTCTCCCCCCCGGTACGTGCCTTTAGTTTTTATCGCGCATAGGGTTCAGCATTCCCCGCTGCTCGTCGATTTTCATCGAATGTAGCCAACTCGCGCTTTCGCGCTTTCCGCTTATCAATTTTTTATGCGAGAAAAAGTCCCTATGAGCATGCACTCGGTGAGACTCGAACTCACGACATTGATATTGACAGGCTCGCGAACCACCTACCAGGCCACCGGAGACGCCGGCGATATGGGACAGACTAATATACCTTTTTCATGTCTATGTCTGGTTTGGGTTCGGATATTGGAAAAAAACACTGGTTACTTGAGTTTTTTCATTTCTAGATCTGGTTTGTGTTTTGTTGTGGGATAAAAACAAACTGATAGGTGAGTAATTTCATGTATATTTCTGATTTGGGATTCGGATCGGAAACTAAAATGGTTAATTGAACAATTTCATGTCTGAATCCGGTTTGCGTTATAATACTTGAAAAAAAAACTACGAAAGTTCAATTGTTTCTCGTCTGAATATGTTTATTTTCGCGTTTTTGGTATGAGAATACAAATGGTTCTAGTTGAGTAATTTCATGTCTAATCTTGTTTGTATTTTGGTATGAGAAAGAAACTGTGAATCGTTTAAATTGTGTTGTGTTTGCTTTACCGGTGGGTCTGGTTTTTCAGCTGTGGTTTGGATATGGTCCATGTCTGGTATGGTGGATGCGGCATTTGTGTCGGAAGGAGCAGTCTGTACATTGCATGTCTAGTGTCTGGGGACTTGTTTTACAGAGTCGTCGCCACTCGACGACAATCCCTCCAGATTTAGAGGAGGGGGGGAGGTGGGGGGTACTCATTATCATGCATGACCGTAGGCGTATGAACGTCGACCCTCGTATCCCTACAATGCCGGGACGGGGGGGGGGGGGGGGGTGTCATCATTGCACACTCGGACTCGCAATCGAGATCATCTACAGTAGATAGTACAGTAGATAATACATTTGATAGTTCAGCATACAGTACAGAAGGTATGTTGTTTGATCTCTAAAGGTACAGGCGCAGCTGGCACGGCAACGCGCGGTTGACTCCAGACAGTAACACGGAACTCCTCTTATACTATAGCCTAGCTGTCGAGTGACAGCTCATGCATCCTATGCAGGTTATTATCCAATAGGTTGCGGGAATATACCCCCCGTTTATCCCCCCGAATATCCGTCCAAATATCCCTATAATCCCATATCAATATATGGCTGGAGTCACGAGGTGTGGACACACACTGTTGGCTCGCGGCAATATCTTGAACAACAGGTCGTCGAACGGCGCGGACTGGCTCGGGGGTATCGTACTGGGGAAGTTGAACAACGGACATGTGCTCGGGTTTGTTTGGGAGGGTGGGAGTCCCATGTTCGGGAAAAGAGAAAAGGGGAAGGACGGGCAATAATAGAAGGAAAAGTGGGAGTAGGGAGGGCAAAAGGGTGTCCGTCGAACGGGTGGACGAGGGTACCTTAGTAACCAATGATTTTTCGACTCACGAGTGGAGTCATAAACCAAGGACTCGGTAAAATCTCCCTCCAGTTGTTCGTACTGTATCTGGTGACCGCTGTCGGTTGCTGTCAGATGCAGAGACCGCTTAGTACCACTGGGGTTTGCGTGTATTATGTCGCAAAATGCGTTGCAAATTGTTGAAGGTTCGAGTAAATTTGTTTCCAGATAAAAATACATCACCAACGTCATGTCGGTCAAATACTCTGGATTTGTTCTCTAATTAACGAGTGTGTGCAAATCTATGAAATAAAGTGCTGGTACGGCGACCCGAATTTTCCCTGGTATAGTCGAAACACAGTGCAAATCAGGAAAACAAATGCGACTTCGACGCCCCAAAATTATAGTTGTATCGTGGAGACGTCCGTCGCTTTTATTTTCCGCCATGTTTTGACAACACCGAAATAAAGTGCAAATCTGCAAAAAAAACAAACGATAACGACGGCTAGAATGCACGCATGTTTCGCTGAAACGTTCGTGCCTTATGGGATCTGCGTATTTTCGCATGTCTGTAACGAAAGTGCAATTAGAACGACTAGAATCTACGTATGCATCACCTAACATTTCATCACTTATTAAAGGGGACCTGCATGTTTTTGTAAATAGGGAAACCGAGCGATAAGGACGGTCAGAATTTACGTTAGTTTCGTCGAAAGAGTCATCCCTCAGGGGACCTTCGCATTTGGGCAAGTCGCAAAAAAATGCGATGAGGCTGCCGACGACGCCAATTGTGATAACGAGAAGGCAAGAGGCCAGGATGTATGATCCATAGGAGATATATGACACAGGTCTGTGCTTGGCCAAGCCCTGAACCAGTTTGTATCGACATTCTGTTATTACAATTGATGCGAAGCTTGCTCAATGAGGCACGTGATACAAGTAAAAGAGAGGGGAGAAGAGGTGGCCCGGGGGGTGATACTTGAAGCCAGACGTGCCTTCAGGTTTCAACACGCTGTAATTTACTGGTAAGGGTACATACGTCACCCCCAAGTTACATCATACAAACACCTCGTAAAACCTGACGCATAGACGTACCACGTGCGTTCATCACCGTGTGACCTCAGGCTGCGCAGGAACACTACCCTACATACCAGGGATATAATATAATTCGTGGTCCGGGGTCTGTTGCCCAAGCCACCCGCAGAAGCCCCACGGGAGGGTAAAAAATTTGCGATGTGTGTGTGTGTTTTTCACATTGAACCGTTTTTTTTACCGATTCAGCATAACCAGTGGTCGCGCCGATTCATTAACCCTAGAAGAGATACGAGTTATGTGGTCACAGCTACGCCAAAGAAATACGACGTTGCCACGTAGTATGCAGTAAGTGGTATGCAATACAGTGGGCTATCCAAGGCCATCTCATCATAGTAGATACGACAGGCACGACATTCACATTCCATGGAAAATAAAAACGAAACGAATGAAAGAGGAAAAACAGAAACAAAGGAGACAAATCGAAAGGAAAAAAGAAACAAGAACAAATATAAGAAACTAACTGTCGTGCCCCCCCCGCAGGGGATGTGGCAGACACTTGAAAAGAACGACCTGAAAAAAAAAAGAAAAGAAAAAAAAAACAACACTGCTCGTCGTAAACGGAGTGAGAAAAAGAACTAAGGGGAACAAACAGGCAAAATATAGCACAAATCATCCTCCAGGAAGCGGCAGCAGTTTGTGGCACGAGTAGCATAGCCAGGTTCTCTCTGCTACTCTAGTCTGCCTGGTACCTTGCTATCCTGTCAGTCGCCTCCAGCCAGCGTTCGTCAACTATGCCCGGCACCTCGGCGTCAGGCAAAAAGAAACAAGCAGATCAGGCTCGTCATCCACCCACGCCACACTACTCCTTCAATAAGGCATATCAATCGAAGAAAGGAAGAGAAAAAAAAGAAAAATGAAAATCACAGAGGATCAGCGCAAGAGATGCATAAAAAAAGGAAGACAAAGGAAGACCACGTTCGAACCAGCTGCACCAGTTGGTGCCACAAGTAGTGTAGACATGTTCTACTTCCTAGTATGCGCGAATATATTCCCGAAAACCAAATAACAATGTGTGTTTAAACGCCTTCCGAACCTCAGAGATGCGTGTATAGGGATCAGAACCTAAATACATTTTGTTCTACTATTGAAAAGGGCCTAAAAAAAATCGCCTGTGGTGAGTTCAAATTCGGGCTCAAAGTGTTTTTGTCGCGAAAGGCGAACTTGAAAAACAATGTTTCATTTTTTTATCCTACGGCAAATTAATACGTCCGCTACACGTTTGGGAGACTGCGGGCCTATGGGTCGCGTGTTGCTCTGCGCGTGACCAGGCCCTCCTCGGTTGTTCCGGAAAACGGCCATTTTGACCGAACAAGATGTTGCGCCAGCGCGAAAGCGCAACAACTAGTTATAGGTGTATTAGTATAGCCCATGCAGTCATCTTATTCCAAACGGTATAATGGACACGATCCAACTACCGTACGAGATACAATCTGACAGATTCTACAGATATCGGGTTGATACGATGGTCTTATTCCGGACGGTACAATGGATCGCTGAAACCGAACGACGACTAGCGAACAACGAGCAGAGAGGCGTTTACAAGCACCTTAAGAGTACGGTAGGGTTGGAAGGGACTAAAGCGAGAAGCGAACAGTTCATTAGGGACGAGAATGGCACGCTGTTGAGGGAATCGGTGCGAATTTGTGAACGGTGGCGGAGGTTTTACCACAAACGTTTGAACACGAAATCGCTTAAACTCGATTCCACGATCATCGATCTCTTGCCACCACGACCGCTTCAACTGTCGCTCGGAGATGAACCATCCATGGACGAGATGACGGACGCACTTAAGTGGATGCCAAACTGGAAAGCTGTCGGGCTAGATGGTCTCCCGGCCGAACTTCTGAAAATCGACCACCCCGCATTCGCCCAGTGCTTTCACAACATCCTTGTCAATATTTGGGTAACAGGACAAGTCCCCCAGCAATGGAAAGACGCGATCATCAAGGTCCTTGACAAAAAGGAGGACCGAACTGATTGCAACAACTACAGAGAGGGATTTCGCTTGTTGCTCACGCAGGCAAAGTCTTGTTGAAAATCGTCTCGTCGCGCCTCAGCAACTACTGCGAGACCGAGGAATTACTCCCGGAGGAACAGTGCGGCTTCCGCCCCGCACGATCAACGATTGATATGTTGTTCGTCGTGCGCCGGTTGCAAGAGCTTGGAAGACAGAGGAAAACCCCCCTGTGCTTGTGCTTCATCGATCTGCAGAAAGCGTACGACTCTGTCGACCGAGAGCTGTTATGTGAAGTACTCACACGTTTTGGCGTACAACGAAGATGCTGAGAATTATCCGTAATTTCCACGATGGCATGCGGGCAATCGTGCGTACGGATGACGGCGAGCACGCGGAATGGTTTGATGTCACGCAGGGGCTGCGGCAAGGCTGTGTGCTGTCACCATTACTGTTCAACGTATTTTTCGCTGCTTCGTTGCACGTCGTACTAGAACGCTTTAGCCATGACGAAGCCATCGTAAGGGATTTGGTTCAACTCAGTGATGCTGGAGTAGTTGGAAGAAGGATCAGGAGCCGTTGGCGTGCGTGCGAAGGGCTGTATGGGGCATGTTGTACGCCGATGACGCAGGGATTGTCTCGAAGTCGGCTGAAGGGCTCGCGAAAATGATGACAGTCATCGTGACTGTCTTCGAAGAAGCAGGCCTTACGGTGTCGGGAAAGAAGACAGAGACTATGCTTCTACAAACGCCAGACCAGAAAACCCTCGCACCACCGCTCGTTATCGACGCAGCAGGCCAGAGGTATAAGCAGACGGCCCAGTTCTTGTACCTAGGCGGCGTTATCGACGAAAATGCTGACCTCTCGCTCGAAATCGACCGACGTATCCGTCTCATACGTGCATGCCCAAAACGGTTCGGCCCGGAGCTGTATGATAGGACGACCGCCCCCCTTAGCCTGAACGTCTAAATGCTGAAGGCCGAGGTGATTGAGACCCTGCTCTACGTGTGTATGACGTGGACCCTCAGAGCGGAACACTTTGCCAAGTTTCGAACGGCTCACCACTAAGTCCTGTTGCGAGTCATTGGCTTCCAGCGCCGGCTTCGTACTGACCATGCCACCCTCTCGGACGTGAAGGCCCTCAAGATGACACGTTGCGAGAGCATCGAAACGACCATCCGCAAACGGCGTCTCTTCTTCGCGGGGGGGGGTGGTACGGCAAAGCAAGGATCGATTACCCAGCCGGGTGATGTTCGGGACGATTGTTGGTGGGGAGAATTCGAGACCTGGCGGACAGGTTAAGACTTGGCATAGATGCGTAGTCGAAGACCTTAGGGAGTTCAGCGCCACCGAAGGGTCAACGGAACTTGCTCCCTTGGTGTTTGGAGTTGAGACCGCACTGTGGCCCACTGCTGCATAAAAGGCGGGGAAGTGGTACCGGGGGATCCTGGAAGCAGCCGAACGGTTCATGGTGAGGTGGCACGAGGCTGAGGCTGCGCTGAGCAGGCAGCGCGGCGCATCCGCCGTGGGTGTTGTCCAAGGGAATGGGGGGAGGAGGGGCAACAAGAGGAGTAGCAGAAAACCCGACCAAGGGAATGCGTAGAGGGGGGGGGAGAGGAGTAGAAGGGAAACTGCAGTGTACGAAAGTAGGAAGGAGATGGCAGATAGGGTAGCCAGGTACCGGGCAGACTAAGAAGTAGAACATGCCTACTACTCCTACAACCAACTGGTGCAGCTGGTTTGAACGTGGTCTTCCTTTGTCTTCCTGTTGTTTTTGTTTATTTTTATTTCATTTTATTGTCTTCTTTGCGGTGACCCTATGTGACTTTCTTTTCTCTTCTTTTCTCCGATTGATAAGCCTTATTGAAGGAGTCGTGTGGCGTGGGTGGATGACGAGTCTGCTTTGCTTGTTTCGTACTGTCTGACGCCGAGGGGCCGAGCATAGTTGACGAACGCTGGACGACGATGGTGGCAGACAGGGTAGCAAGGTACCAGGCGGGCCAGCAGGGAGACCCTGGCTGTGCTACTCGTACCATAAACTGCTGCCGCTACCTGGAGCATGCCTTGTGCTTTGTTTGGTTTGCCTGTTATATTTCCCTTGGTTCTTAGTCTTACTCTGTTGACGACTAGTAGTATTTTCTTCTTTTTCCGTTTTTTCCAGCTCGTTATTTTCAAGTGTCTGCCACGTCCCCTACGCGGGGGTACGATGGTTTGTTGCTATACTGAAGTATATACATATACCACGTATATTTTTGTTTCATTTTTTTGTTTCTTTTCTCTTTCGAATTGTCTTTGTTTTTGTTTTTGTTGTTTCTCTTTGTTTCGTTTTTGTTTCTCTAGGTCATGGAATGGGTATGTCGTGCCTGTCGTACGCAGTATGATGACATGTCATTGCATTGCATACGTGGCAACGTAGTATCTCTGTTGTTGTTGTTGTTGTTGTTGTTGTTGTTGTTTGTTGTTTCTCTTCACATAAAACCGTTCTTTCTACGCGTCGACATCCAACACAACCAGTGTCCATGCCGATTCTTCAAACCTAGAGAGATACAAGTTATGTGGTCACAAAGCTACGCCACAGAGATACTACGTTGCCACGTATGTAATGCAATGACATGTCATCATACTGCGTACGACAGGCACGACATACCCATTCCATGACCTAGAGAAACAAAAACGAAACAAAGAGACAAAACAAAAACAAAAACAAAGACAATTCGAAAGAGAAAAGAAACAAAAAAAAGAAACTAAAGTATACCTGGTATATGTATATACTTCAGTATAGCAACAAACCATTGTACCCCCACGTAGGGGACGTGGCAGACACTTGAAAAGAACGAGCTGGAAAAAAAATAAAAAGAAGAAAACACCACTAGTCGTCAACAGAGTAAGACTAAGAACCAAGGTAAAAATAACAGGCAAACCAAACAAAGCACAAGACATGCTCCAGGTAGCGGCAGCAGTTTATGGTACGAGTAGCACAGCCAGGGTCTCCCTGCTGGCCCGCCTGGTACCTTGCTACCCTGTCTGCCACCATCGTCGTCCAGCGTTCGTCAACTATGCTCGGCCCCTCGGCGTCAGACAGTACGAAACAAGCAAAGCAGGCTCGTCATCCACCCACGCCACACGACTCCTTCAATAAGGCTTATCAATCGGAGAAAGGAAGAGAAATGAAAATCACATAGGGTCACCGCAAAGAAGACAATAAAATGAAATAAAAATAAACAAAAACAACAGGAAGACAAAGGAAGACCACGTTCGAACCAGCTGCACTAGTTGGTGGTACGAGTAGTATAGGCATGTTCTACTTCTTAGTCTGCCCGGTACCTGGCTACCAAATCTGCCATCTCCTTCCTACTTTCGTCCACTGCAGTTTCCCTGCTACTCCTCTTCTCCCCCCCTCTCCGCATTCCCTTGGTCGGGTTTTCTGCTACTCCTCTTGTTGCCCCTCCTCCCCCCATTCCCTTGGACACCACCCACGGTGGATGCGCCGCGCTGCCTGCTCAGCTCAGCCTCAGCCTCGTGCCACCTAACCATGAACCGTTCGGCTGCTTCCAGGATCCCCCGGTACCACTTCCCCGCCTTTTTTGCAGCAGTGGGCCACAGTTCGGTCTCAACTCCAAACACCAAGGGAGCAAGTTCCGTTGACCCTTCGGTGGCGCTGAACTCCCTAAGGTCTTCGACTACGCATCTATGCCAAGTCTTAACCTGTCCGCCAGGTCTCGGGTCCTCCCCACCAACAATCGTCCCGAATATCACCCGGCTGGGTAATCGATCCTTGCTTTGCCGTGTGGCGTAGCTTCGTGACCACAGAACTTGTATCTCTCTAGGTTTGAAGAATCGGCACGGACACTGGTTGTGCTGGATGTCGACGCGTAGAAAGAACTGTTTAATTAATGTGAAGAAAACAACAACATACGATCCAGCTGTACTTGATACTGCTGGCTGACGGATCCTTCAGATATGCAGTTGGTCTGTGTGTGTTCTTTGCATTCAACCGTTCCTTCTACCCATCGACATCCAGCATAACCAGTGTCCGTGCCTATTGTTCAATTAACAATATTATAGAAGAGATACTGCGTTGCGATGTACCAGGTTTTCCGTATCAGCAGTGGGCGCTGATATGAATACTATCTAACTATCTATATGCAATACTACAGCAGTATCTAACGGATCCCTACACATATATCAGGTTTGTCTTTTTACTCTAAAGTACGGTACTATACAACACAGAAAGCTGTATCATCTATATGTTTCTTTGTTCTACAGCGGCGATTTCTTTTTTCGCAAGGTTTGTAGGGCATTTTCGACAATCTCGACCTTGACGAACGCGCGGAGACAAATAACGATGACAATTCCAACGGTTTTTGTTCGCCCATAGCAACGAAGAACAGCAAGGACCATTTTTGTTATCTACCCTTCGAAATACACACTGTATGGGCCAAGAATGATTGTTATTCAGTCATGAAATATTTGCTGTTCCTTTTTTTTTTCTAAACTTAAATATACAAAAACGAATTATCATTGTAGACCTGGTATATCAACCTCTCCAAAGTTTTCAACGTTCAGGTAGAATATGAATACATCAATTTGCACGTCGTGTGTTCCCCCGTGTGTTTTCTTCAATGTTCGATTACACCTGCTTGCGACTACTTCTGGAGGTTCGGCCCTTAGTATGTTCGGGCAGATGTGATATCCATACCAATTACGCTAATCATGTTCTGCAGATGACGTGCTTGCGTTCCGGTTCGAAACCGCCGGGTACCCGTGTGCTGTCCGCTGTTGCCCGGTGTGCTAGTCCGTTGCGTTGCTCGGTTTCTGGTATGTTGCTGTCTGCTAGTGTTTCCTTATAGACATGTTACACATGACCCATTCCGAAGTTTTGTATATTTCTGCAGGAATTGAGCATGTGATTCTGCATGTCGTTATTGCTCTGAGCGTTGTTCCTCGACTGTTGATGCAGACTACTCGCAACAGCTGGATGTTCCGCCCTTGGGCTATTCGTGCTGTTGAATTGGGTGACGTTTTCGAGTGTTCATACCTGTTTCTGGGACTGTGGCAAGTGATCATCGCGTGATAGTGGATTCGGACAAAGGGGGGTAAGGTAATGGTCACGCGGGGGAACTAGATAAAATTAGTAGAGTTGCAGGGAATACCCCATACTGAAATATGGGTCAAAATGGGGAATTCGTTGGACCCCTTCAGCGCGGCGGCGCAGTTAGCCCCAACAACGCTCTAGAAAAAAAAAATAACGAATGGCGGGCGCGCTCGGCATGGGCTACGGGCACCTTGCCAGCTCGTCAGAATTGAATTGGGAGCCAGATGAATCACGTGGGAACGCCTTCCACGGGCGCGTATTGTCTAAAGCCACATATGAGTAAAAGGTCAAGGAGTATACCCCCACATGATCAACTCCACCTACGTAGTCTAAACAAACGCGTAAAAATATACACCTGGAATATTTATCATCATTTATTTGCATTTTCAATGCGCAGCAACTTCATTGCGACCGCGTTAGGCCCAAGGCTATTGGGGAGATAAGATTTCCTAGAGGAGTTACGTGGAAGGAGTCGTAGCAACAACGGTTAGGCGGGTTAAGAAAATGAAGGCAACTGCCGAGGCTTGGTACCGGCCGTCTTTCTTTCTAGTCGAGACGCCCAGTGACTACTACCACTACTGCGTAATAATTCCGTGTTGCACCAACTTTTTGTTGTTTTGACGCCCTTTTCTCTGCGAAGTCAATGGTGCCCCCGCGCCTGTACCCTGTTGTTGTTGTTGTTGTTGTAGTTGTTGTTTACACCTAAAACCGTTCATTCTACCCGTCGACATCCAGCACAACCAGCGTCCTCGGTATCCTTCAGAGATTCAAGTTCTGTCGTCACAAAGCGACGCCACAGAGATACTACGTTGACACGTATGCAATGCAGTGCCATTTCATCATACTGCGTACGACAGGCACGACATACACATTCCATGACCTAGAGAAACGAAACGATAAAAAGAGGAAAAAAACGAAAAAAAAGAAGACCTCGAAAGATAAAAAGCAAAAAGAAAATAAATATATATATACGAGACGGATTGCGCAACTTGTAAAGTTGAGTATCAACCAATTAATCGGTCGAACTCACCGCTGACCTATGTCAATATTTGAATATATATATATATACAAGGCTTTCCTTCGGAGTGGGTATCCCGTCGTTTTATGTACATATAACTGCAATTAATTGGCGACATAGCCCAAAGCCAACCAAACTAAATGTATTTGTGTAAGAAACGGTGAAGGATGTAATAATCGCGTTTATTTGTGAATGTAATGTGAAACGTAAGATCGGGTGACCCAAGAGTAAGAATGGCATTCGTCTAATAATAAGAATAACATATTTCATCAGTGTGGGGAGAGAGTGGAGTAGTGCTTGGCATGTGGATGATATACAACATACAGGCTGTTGTTTAAAGGAAGGTTTGGGACTGGAGAGAAAGCAGCAGTGCCGGCAACGACAACGGTATGGAAATATTGTATAGTTGCTGGGCGGCCGCGATTTCGATGTAGCCAGCATAGGAGTTTGGATGAGACATGATATGTAAATAGTCTTCCAGGATGCTGTAGTAACGAGGCGGGAGGCCCAGAATGTGGATTTGTTCGCCGTTGAACCCGTTGGATATGTTTAGGAAGAAATAATCGTGATTATGGGAAATGTGGGAAACAATTGTTTCCTTTCGTTCGTCCTGGATGGCGACAATCTGCTTGGCGTACTGCTTCGGAATCCCGCGAAGCCCTGGAGCAGGCGAAATGGAAGGGAGTCTTCTTGCGCTTGATGATGATGTCTCCGTCTTTGATGGTGGAGTCCGTCAGGCGGCAGTTGTAGCACTTGCCACGGACCTGGTCGAAGTAAACATACAGGGTGCGCGGGGCGGGAGTGGCGTGCAGGGAATGGCGGGGGAGGGGGAGGGCAGAGTTCATTATTTGTACTACTCTACAGCGGCACAACAGCAGTACGTAATCGCTTGCTATACGACGGCAGCAGCAGCAGCAGCAGCAGCAGAAAGCAGCAAGTACGTAACTTCATTGACGATACAGAAATATGTACACACACAAGTGTAGTACAGTACACACACAAATCACGTCCAGCATGATGTACGGCAACAACGCATCAGCACCACGAAAAAAATCATTGACGATACACAAATATGTACACAAGCACAAGTTTAAGTGTAATAGACACACAAAATCATGTCCAGCATGATGTACGGCAACAACGCAGCAGCACCACAAGACGACCAGGAAACACATTTATCCGAGTACATACAAACATTCAGTGAATATTGCGGCAGCACTAAAAGCAGAGCAGCAGCAGCAGCAGCAGCAGAAGCAGCAACGGATCGCCACAGCGTTCGCAGCAGCAGCATAGCAACGATATGAAAAGAAGGGAGAAAAAAAGTATGTACCCCGAGGCCGTCCGAAAAGTATTTTTGGTACCTCACTATAGACCCACCTCCGCATGCTGTACGGCAACAACGCAGCAGCATAGCAACAATACGAAACACGAGAAAAAGTAGTACGTACGCAAAATGCAGGAGCAAAACGACCATTTTTTTTTTTTTTTACGTATCAAAAAAACCATTTGGGTACAAAAATGGGCAAAAAAAACAATAATCCGCGTCCGCAGCAGCAGCATAGCAACGATATGAAAAGAAGGGAGAAAAAAAGTATGTACCCCGAGGCCGTCCGAAAAGCATTTTGGTACCTCACTATAGACCCACCTCCGCATGCTGTACGGCAACAACGCAGCAGCATAGCAACAATACGAAACACGAGAAAAAGTAGTACGTACGCAAAATGCAGGAGCAAAACGACCATTTTTTTTTTTTTTACGTATCAAAAAAACCATTTGGGTACAAAAATGGCCAAAAAAAATAATAATCCGCGTCCGCAGCAGCAGCATAGCAACGATATGAAAAGAAGGGAGAAAAAAAGTATGTACCCCGAGGCCGTCCGAAAAGTATTTTGGTACCTCACTATAGACCCACCTCCGCATGCTGTACGGCAACAACGCAGCAGCATAGCAACAATACGAAATACGAGAAAAGGTAGTACGTACGCAAAATGCAGGAGCAAAACGACCATTTTTTTTTTTTTACGTATAAAAAACATTTGGGTACGAAAATGGCCAACAAAAACAATAATCCGCGTTAGCAGCAGCAGCATAGCAACGACATGAAAATAAGGAAGAAAAAAAGTCTGTACCCTGGTATGCCGCAATCGCAAAACCTACGGAATTTCATTGACGATACCGAAATATGTACACACACAAGAGCAGCATGATGTACGGCAACAACGCAGCAGCACCACAGCAGCAGCATAGCAACGATATAATAGAAAATAACCAAGCCAAAAACGAGATATTGCAGTACGTACGCAAAATGCAGGAGCAAAACGACAACAATATTTTTTCGCGTATCAAAAGGAACCATTTGGGTACAAAAACGACGAAGAAAAAAACAGTAATCCGAGTACATACGAACATTCAGTGGATGTTGCGGCAGCATCAGCAGCATCAGCAGTAGCAGGAGCAGCTACAGCATTAGCAGCAGCAGAAGCTGCAACGAATCGCCGCAGCGTTGGCAGCGTTGGCAGCGTTGGCAGCAGCAGCATAGCAACGATATGAAAATACGGAAGAAAAAAAGCATGTACCCTGGTATGCCGCCATCGCAAAACCTACGGAATTGACGATCCGAAAATATGTACGCTGTCAGCATGATGCACGGCAACAACGCAGCAGCACTACATACAGCAGCAGCAAGTGCACAGGAGCAGCAGGTGCACAGTACGGCAACAACGCAGCAGCACTACAGCAGCAGCGAGTGCACAGGAGAAGCAGGTGCACAGCTGCAGCAGCACTCATGGCGTGGCGCTGACAGCAGCAGCAGCAGCAGCGGCAGCCAAAAACGAGCAAAATGAGTACGTGGGGTCACCAAAACATGCACACACAGAAATCGTGTGCATGCACCGAAAATGCACCACAGTAGCGGCAGCACTCACGTCGTTCGGTGCAGCGGTGACGGTGACAGCTGAATCCTCCGTTCCTTCGTTCACGTCCCGCAAACAGTTGTGCATGTGCGCGTTCGCGTGCACTGTGTGTAAGAGGAGCCGACGCAACGCACGAAGGGGAAAGAACGAGCATGGATAAGTAAAAAAATTATTAAAAGCTTTGACGTAGGTTTGTATGCAAAAAGGCAATTGAAAACCCCAAGAAAACGTACTGGCAACATACAGCATCCACAATAGACATAAGACACTCACCACTGTCAGCAGACTCGAGGGAGTACGAGACAGTCCCTTCCTTGATCCGGCGAGCACAGAACTCGCAGTCGGTTGCCCTGTCAGGATGATCCCGCCACCAGGCACGTGAGATCCTTGCAGGTGGCGAAGGCCACGTTTTTGCCACCAGGCGCGGAGTTCTTGACCAAGTGCTGGTCCGTGCACTGGTCGCAAACAACAGCCGGCACCAGGTCGGTCTTTGTCGTTGCCGCTCTCTTGCCAGAGGGCGAGGACCACGCGCCTCTCGACGAGAGGGAGGTGAGCTTAGGGGGCGTGGAGAAGGGAGAGGCGGGGGTTGCAGCACCAGCAGGTTCGCCACCGACAGCATTAGCCTGGCCGCCGACAGCTGCACCTGTCTACGCCGTTCGTAGAAAGCGAGACGCCTCTTTTAGGCGCCGTGCGAAGATCTGCCTATTGATTAGCAGTGTGCGGAAGAAGAAAGAAGAAAGTTGTTTGGCTGTTTGGCGACGAAGATAGAAGAAAGATTGTTTGGCTGTTCGGCTGTTTCAAAGAAGGAAGAAAGGTTGTTTGGCTGTTCGGCTGGTCCAAAGAAGAAGGGCTGTTTGCGAAGAGCTGTCTATTAGTCGGTCTGTCTGCCAAGAGCTAACAAGTGACAACGACCCCAAAAATCGTAAGTGTAGTTGTATTTTTATATCTAAGAGACAAACCATCGTGCCCCCCTCGCAGGGGATCTGGCAGACACTTAAAAAGAACGAAGTGGAAAAAAAAGGAGAATAATAAAACACCACTACTAGTAACTGCTGTAGTCGTCGTCAACAAAGTAAGACTAAGAACCAAGGGAAACTAACAGGCAAACCAAACAAAGCACAAAGCATCCCCAGGTGGCGGCAGCAGTTTATGGTACGAGTAGCACAGACAGGGTCTCCCTGCTGGTCCGCCTGGTACCTTGCTCCCCTGTCAGCCGCCTCCGTCCAGCGTTCGTCAACCATGCCCGGCCCCTCGGCGTCAGACAATACGAAACAAGCAAAGCAGGCTCGTCATCCACCCACGCCACACGACCTCTTCAAAAAAAAGGAAAAAACAATGACATACAATTAAACGAAAGCAAAAGGAAGACAAACGAGGACCACGTTCGAACCAGCTGCACGAGTTGGTGGTACGAATAGTATAAGCATGTTCTACGTCGTAGTCTGGTTGGTACCTTGCTACCCTGTCTGCTATCTCCTTCTTACTTTCGTCCACTGCAGTTTCATTTCTACCCCTGTCCCCCCCCCTCTCTGCATTCCCTTGATCGGGTTTTCTGATACTCCTCTTGTTACCCCCCCTGCCCCCATTCCCTTGGACACCACCAATGGCAGATGCGCGGCGCTGCCTAATCAGCTCAGCCTCAGCCTCGTGCTACCTCACCGTGAACCGTTCGGCTGCTTCGAGGATCTGTGAATCTGCATCGTCGGCTGCGTCACCTTATTATTATTTTTTGGTGTATTTATCTGACCCTTTGGTGTTGTCTTTTCTTTCCGATTCTGTTGTTTTGCTTGGTTCGCCTGCCTCTGTTCTCCTTGCGCCCGTTGTATCATCATTGACCCACGAGTTGGACGTGGGGCTGCTCGGATTTCGTTTGTTGTTTTAGCTTTTTGTCTCTACCCTCGTCCTGCCTTTTCGGCTTCCATCTGGTCTGCTTGTGACGTATTTACCTTGGTCGATCGGCCAGAGAGACATATCATAGAATATACGTACAACTTGTGACGTCTCCAGGTTGGTCCATCAGCTAGACATATCTTACGTACGTCTGATGGTACACGTAAACATAAACAATCTTGTCCTCAGGACTCGGTCTGTGTCCTGAGCACATACATGCTAGATTCACTTTTTTTCTGCTTTTTCTTTTCCTTATTTCCTTTTTTTCTTCTATCTTCTTCTCTTTGGGTTATTTTTTTTTTGTATATTGTTTTCGAGTGTACCATGCATACGTTCCTGGTGTTATTTGGTTGCAAGTGATACAGGAGACAGTTTGATAGTGCAGTCGCCCTTGCGGACTGGTACGATACGGGCGTGCGCAGAATTTCGTTCCTGTTACCTGATACTTCCTCTCATCGAGATGCACATTTTTTGACAGTCTGTTATTGTGACCACACACAAGAAGGATTTTAGGGCAGTGAGCTAATAATAATGTGTCATTATCATCATCCCGGGTTGAATCATACCAGGCAGGGGGTTTTCCCTCGAGTGATACTCTAGACAAGCCTTGGCCACAGGTGTCATCCCTTCTGCCGCCCGGTACGTGCCTTCCATCTTATCACGTTCAGTATTTCCACTGCTCGACGATATTTCGTCGAATGTTGCTAACTTGCGCTATTATCGTGATTTCCTCTTATCATTTGTTTTGCAAGAAGAGTACCTGAATGCAATGAGACCCGAACCCACTAAATTAATATTATTGGAGCATTACGGGGGACCATAGTAAATGGGAACACATTTTGTTCGTGAATATAGGGAAATACAAGGCTTTCCTTCGGAGTGGGTATTCCGTCGTTTCGTGTACATATAACTGCAATTAATTGGCGACATAGCCCAAAGCCAACCAAACTAAATGTATTTGTGTAAGAAACGGTGAAGGATGTAATAATCGCGTTTATTTATGAATGTAATGTGAAACGTAAGATCGGGTGACGCAAGAGTAAGAATGACATCCGTCTAATAATAAGAATAACATCTTTCATGATCAGTGTGGGGAGAGAGTGGAGTAGTGCTTGGCATGTGGATAATATACAACATACAGGTTGTTGTTTAAAGGAAGGTTTGGGACAGGAGAGAAACCAGCAGTGCCGGCAACGACAACGGTTGGTTATGGAAATGTTGTATAGTTGCTGGGCGGCCGCGATTTCGATGTAGCCAGCATAGGAGTTTGGATGAGACATGATATGTAAATAGTATTCCAGGATGCCGTAGTAACGAGGCGGGAGGCCCAGAATGTGGATCTGTTCGCTGTTGAACCCGTTGGATATGTGTAGGAAGAAATAATCGTGATTTTGGGAAATGTGGGAAACAATTTGTTTCCTTTCGTTCGTCCTGGATGGCGACAATCTGCTTGGCGTACTGCTTCGGAATTCCGCGAAGCCCTGGAGCAGGCGAAATGGAAGGGAGTCTTTTTGCGCTTGATGATGATGTCTCCGTCTTTGACGGTGGAGTCCGTCAGGCGGCAGTTGTAGCACTTGCCACGGACCTGGTCGAAGTAAACATATAGGGTGCGCGGGGCGGGAGTGGCGTGCAGGGAATGGCGAGGGAGGGGGAAGGGGGGGGGGGGCAGAGTTCATTATTTGTACTACTTTACAGCGGCACAACAGCAGTACGTAATCGCTTGCTATACGACGGCAGCAGCAGCAGCAGCAGAAGCAGCAAGTACGTAATTTCCTTGACGATACAGAAATATGTACACACACAAGTGTAGTACAGTACACACACAAATCACGTGCAGCATGATGTACGGCAACAACGCAGCAGCACCACAAAAAAATCATTGACGATACAGAAATATGTACACACGCACAAGTTTAAGTGTAATAGACACACAAATCATGCCCAGCATGATGTACGGCAACAACGCAGCAGCGCCACAAAACGACCAGGAAACACAAAATTATCCGAGTACATACGAACATTCAGTGAAATTGCGGCAGCACTAAAAGCAGAGCAGCAGAAGCAGCAACGGATCGCCACAGCGTTGGCAGCAGCAGCATAGCAACGATATGAAAAGAAGGGAGAAAAAAAGTATGTACCCCGAGGCCGTCCGAAAAGTATTTGTGGTACCTCACTATAGACCCACCTCCGCATGCTGTACGGCAGCAACGCAGCAGCAGCAGCATAGCAACAATACGAAATACGAGAAAAAGTAGTACGTACGCAAAATGCAGGAGCAAAACGACCAATTTTTTTTTTTTTACGTATCAAAAAAACCATTTGGGTTCAAAAACGGCCAAAATAAACAAAAATTCGCGTTGGCAGCAGCAGCATAGCAACGATATGAAAATAAGGAAGAAAAAAAGTATGTACCCTGGTACCTGGGATGCCGCAATCGCAAAACCTACGGAATTTCATTGACGATACCGAAATATGTACATACACAAGTGCAGCATGATGTATATGAAAATAACCAAGCATAGCAACGATATATATGAAAATAACCAAGCAAAAAACGAGAAATTGCAGTACGTACGCAAAATGCAGGAGCACAACGACAAAAATATTTTTTCACGTATCAAAAGGAACCATTTGGGTACAAAAACGACCAAGCAAAACAGTAATCCGAGTACATACGAACATTCAGTGGATATTGCGGCAGCATTAGCATTAGCAGCAGCAGAAGCAGCTACAGCATTAGCAGCAGCAGAAGCTGCAACGAATCGCCGCAGCGTTGGCAGCAGCAGCAGCAGCAGCAGCAGCAGCAGCAGCAGCAGCAGCAGCAGCATAGCAACGACATGAAAATAAGGAAGAAAAAAAGCATGTACCCTGGTATGCCGCCATCGCAAAACCTACGGAATTGACGACCCGAAAATATGTACGCTTCCAGCATGATGCACGGCAACAACGCAGCAGCACTACATACAGCAGCAGCAAGTGCACAGGAGCAGCAGGTGCACAGCACGGCAACAACGCAGCAGCACTACAGCAGCAGCGAGTGCACAGGAGAAGCAGGTGCACAGCAGCAAGCAGCAGCACTCATGGCGTGGCGCTGACAGCAGCAGCAGCAGCGGCAGCCAAAAACAGTACGTAGGGTCACCAAAAAACATGTACACACACAGAAATCGTGTGCACCGAAAATGCAGCACAGTAGCAGCAGCACTCACGTCGTTCGGTGCAGCGGTGACGGCGACAGCTGAACCCTCCGTTCCTTCGTTCACGTCCCGCAAACAGTTGTGCATGTGCGCGTTCGCGTGCACTGTGTGTAAGAGGAGCCGACGCAACGCACGAAGGGGAGAAAGAACGAGCGTGGATGAGTAAAAAAATAAATAAACACTTTGACGTAGGTTTGTATGCAAAAAGGCAATTGAAAACCCCCAAAAAACGCACTGGCAACATACAGCATGCACAATAGACATAAGACACTCACCACCGTCAGCAGTCTCGAGGGAGTACGAGACAGTCCCTTCCTTGATCGAGCGTGCACAGAACTCGCAGTCGGTTGCCCTGTCAGGATGATCCCGCCACCACGCACGTGAGATCCTTGCAGGTGGCGAAGGCCACGTTTTGCCACCAGGCGCGGAGTTCTTGACCAAGAAGTGCTGGTCCGTATACTGGTCGCAAACAACAGCCGGCACCAAGTCGGTCTTTGTCGTTGCCGCTCTCTTGCCAGAGGGCGAGGACCACGCGCCTCTCGACGAGGGGGAGGTGAGCTTAGGTGGCGTGGAGAAGGCAGAGGCGGGGGTTGCAGCACCAGCAGGTTCGCCACCGACAGCAACAGCTTGGCCGCCGACAGCTGCACCTACCTATCTATGCCGTTCGTCGAAGGCGAGGCGCCTCTTTTAGGCGCCGTGCGAAGAGCTGTCTATTGGTTGGCAGTTTGCGGAAGAAGAAAGAGGAAAGGTTGTTTGGCTGTTTGGCTGTTCGGCTGTTTCAAAGAAAAAGGGCTGTTTGCGAAGAGCTGTCTATCGGTCGGTCTGTCTGCCAAGAGCTAGCAAGTGACAACGACCCCAAAAATCGTAATTATAGTTGTATTTATATAGGCAATTTGCGTGTACCGTAGGTGCTATTTACTACACGGTCTTAAGTAATAATTGGCATTTGGACCACGTACCAGGTTACAGGGGACCCCGCCTATCAACAAACCCATTTTCCATGCCTGGTATCGGTGTACGCGGTACGGATAAAGTAGTATGTATACATATGTATGTGAAGAACTACAGCTCCGAATTAATTTACAAATACTTCGTCCAAAATGGGCCCCGCCGTGTTGACGCGATCATTTGTTGGTAGGAACGTACTGTTAGAGCTATATTTTTACGGTGTTCTTTGCTTGAAAGGGTCCGAACGCGAAAGGTTGTTCGTCATGGCGCCACTTCGCCACACTCGCCAATTTTTGCGGGGGGTCGTTCGATACCATATCTACATTTTAAAAGAACGCCTCCGTATCGACATAAAAAACCACAAATTTATAGAAATAGTTTGGAGAAAAAAAGCTCCAATACCAATGGTCCTACTCGACAGGCTCACATATCGGTATACGCATTCATCCGCAGGGCGATCCGGTAAGTGGACCTTATTTGTGATGGGCGCGTTATACGTACGTCGTTCTTCCACTACTGCTTCTTCTGCTGCTGTTTCCCAGCTGCTGCTGCTGCTGCTGTAAAACGTCTAAACGGCGGTGTCAGTTCACCTTTTATTGTACGGGTCACAACGTCAGCACCCACATAGGTTCGCACGCGGTATGACGAGTACACAGTTATCGAAGCAGTTCGCCCGTATCTCTCGTGTAACCTCGGTGTCTGCACGGACTATTCCCTGAATTTGGGAATTAGGCATGGAGACTAGTCGTTGCGTTCCACTAGAAAACCACCAGCAGGCACGCTCTATCTTCTTCACTACGTTTTCTTTCGTTGTGTGTTTCCGACTTGAAACCTACTAACCAGATGTTTCATGTACTTACATGAAGGGGACCACGACTCATCGTCTACACTAACATAAATACCAGGTCTACATCTTTCCCCCTGATGTGCGGTATATGTGTCACTCGATTACGGTCGTACGAAGTACTATACATACTGAAGGACTGCGTCATGCATGCACGTGCGTGTCTTGTGTGCGCGTTTTTTTTTTTCCTTTTTTTTTTTTTTACCTGTCAACAGAATGTCGTTCTTACGCTTAATCGTAGTGCTGCTGTGGCCATGAGTGCGTGATTTCAATCGTCAAACATTATGAAGGATAGAGTGATCATCGTTGAAGCTCATCATACTGCAACGTTGTTGGATGGCAATGATAATAATAATAATCTGGACAATGGGGTGTTTTGAACCGATCGTATTACAGATTGTTAGTGAAAACACGTACGTAAGCGCCGATACGGCGAATTTCGTATCTATAATGTAGAACTCACGACTATTAATAAATACTAGGGTGACCATAGTAAATAGAATGTACGTTGAAGACCAAAAACTGTACATTTCGATATTTTTACGATTAATAACAATATTTGGTCCTATTTACCATGGTCTCCCGTAAATGCAGTAGTACCACAAACTGGTGCAGCTGGTTCGAACGTGGTCTTCCTTTGTATTCTCTTATTTTTGGTTTAATGTATTTCTCTTCCTTCTTCGATTGACGAGTCTTCATTGAAGGATTCGTGTGGCGTTGGTGGGTGACGAGCCTGCTTTGCGTGTTCCGTATTGTCTGACGCCGAGGTGCTGGGCATAGTTGACGAACGCAGGACGGATACGGCAGTCAGGGTAGCAAAGTACCAGCGGACTAGCAGGGAGAAAACCTGACTATGCTCGTACCACAAACTGCTGCCGCTACCTGGACGTTTTAGTTTCCCTGTTTTTTCACGTTGGTTCTTAGTCTTACACACTGTTTATATGTAGTGATGTTTTTCGTCTTTTTCTCTCTTTTTTCTTCCAGCTCGTTCGCTCTTTTTAAGTGTCTGCCACATCCCCCGCACGGGGGGGTGCGACAGTAGTTTGATTGTGCTATTTTTTTTCCTTACTCTCTTTTGATTTGTCTTCTTTGTTTTTGTTTCTTTTTGGTTTCCATTCATTTCTCTATTCCATAGAATGGGTATATCGTGCCTGTCTATCCAGTATGATGACATGGCACTGCAATGCTCACTGCTGTTCTTACTGCATACGTGGCAACAATTGCTTTGTGACGTAGCTTTGTGACCCCAGACTTGTATCTTTTGTAGGATTAAGTAATCGGCACGGACACTGGTTGTGCTTAATGTCGACGGGTAGAAAGAACGGTTTATTGCGAAGAAAACACATACACTCCCGAACTCTGTGTTGCTATTATATCATGTAGCACGAATTCTGCCAATGGTCGGAATACTGTACGACTTTGATCCTGCGTGGTTTTCTTACTGTTGCTTTCGCTCTTCTTTCTAGTGTCCTCATCATGAATGACGGGAATCTTGTGGCGTTGGTGCATGACGACCTTTCTTACGCTAAGTAGTTTTCTTAAGTCTGAGGCATCCTCTCCGGGGGTGGAGCATATTTGACGAAAGCAGAACAGAGACGGCAGAGGGGGTAGCAAAATACCAGACCGACTAGTAGATAGAACCTGACTATGCTAAACGCGTACCACAAACTACTGCGGCTACCTGGATGATGCCTTTTTTCTGCTTTTGTTCGGTTTGCCCGTTATTTCCCTTGGTTCATAATCGTCTTACTTCGTTTTCACCAGATTTGTAGTTGTGATGTTTCTTTGGCCCGTTCTTGTTGTTAAGTGCCTGTTACATCCGCTGCGGGAGGGGACGTAAGTTTTTCTATATTTATTTTTCCTCTTCCTTTTTCCTTTCGTTTTGTTTTTTATTTGTATTTGTATTTTTTGTTTGTTTTATTGTCTCATTTTAAAAATGCCAATGCGCATCTCGTGCCTGTAGTATCAAATATGATGGAACGACCTTGGATTGTTTTCTACCCTTCTTACCACAAAACACCGTAGTTCACGACTTGGCCTAAAGGTAGGTACGACTTCGCTCGCTGGCCCACCCATGCGTATCACCCATGCGGCATGGCTTTGTGACCACACAACTCGTACGTCTGTACGATTGGAGAACCGGCACGGGCACTGGTTGTGCTGGATGTCGACGGGTGCGTAGATAAAACACCCACACACACGTGAGTGTTGAATATCTTATCGAAGGTCTCGATATTATCGTTCAGTAGCAATACGATGACCGAAATAATTTCGGTAATTCGATACAGATACGATACGCCAAAAGTCTCACAATCTGCCAGGGGAAACAACGCCAAGCATCCAGGGGACGTAGCGCCAAGCAGCAGTGGAGCATCACACCCCATTATAACAGCTAGCAGCGGGAAGCACGAACGCAGCACGTCGCCGAGACAAGCTACGTGTAACGATCCAGAAGTGACGGTGAGCAACCCCTTGGCCGAGGAGGTTGTTGAAGGAGACGGCGACCACGAACAAGAGACCGAGGAGATCGGAAAGACCTGCGTCATGCCTACAGTGCAGTAGTACATGGTATATCTGTACAACGTACTAGGTATGCTTTACATGACTGCTATGTGCAGATAAAATTGTTGCAGGTATGTGTATCCTGTTGTTGATTTGAGGTGGACACCGCGAGGCGAAAAAATGAAACGAAAAATCGTGTAACGAGGCGTTATTAACGCTCATTTATCCGGTCAAGTGTTTAAACAATATCCTTATATAACGTTTTTTTTCAGTTGTTATAACCGGATTTTGGGCCTGCTGAGGGGTGGGGACGGTGGGCGAAGTGTTGGTCTGGCGTTTTATTTTCGGGTGATGTGGGCGTTGACTAGAGAGTGTGAGGCACAGCATGCCAATTCTCCTGGTTACCGCAAGACATTGGTTGCGTCACCCCTTCGACCGTTCCGGGAGTCGGGAGTGCGGTCTTTCTTCGTTTTCCTATTTGTTTCTGCTTTGTTTTGGTTCTTATTTCCGCAAAATGTATGACACTGTACGCCTCCGGCTTCATTTCTCACGTGGGAGGGCCGTGTGGCTGATCCTCACGTACTCGTATGTGTTAGTGCGTTTTCGTATTTTTCCCTCTTCCTCGGCACGAGCCCCCGCTTCTGATTTTTCGGTTTTGTTTTTAGGATTTGGTTCCGCCGCACCTCCCTCGTGTGGATGTTCTTTAAGTCTTTTCCCGAGACTGCTGTGGCGACATCGACTATTGATCGCCCTTTTCTTTTCACATCCGGCCGTGTTTTCCCGTTGGTCAATGTGTGTTTTATCCTACCGATTTGCACCGTTCCGCCAGACACAGTTTTTAGGATCACCCGTGGAGTATCATCGTTAAGCTTTTACTACCGTGCTCCTCTTCCTGTTTTGCCTCTGTTTCTCTTTTCGCATCCGACATGCGTCTATCGTTTTTTTTTTTTACTTTTTTTTTTTCTCTCCCCCCCATGGTAGGTCAGCGTTCTTACGTGCTGTTAATTCCACTCATTACGTCACTCGAATTCGTGCCGTTCTGTTTTCATTGATTCTTGTCTTCGCGACCTTATTCTACCCACGCTGCATGCCACGAATTTTGCAATTCCTCAAGCCCCTTTCGAGACAAACCGGCGTTCTATGGGACACACATTGTTTTTTTTCCTTCAACCGGCTGTCGCCGCGCAATGTTATAGAGGCGCGGGAGTGGGTTGTGAAGCGCCGCATCATTGATGCTATGCTCATACAAGGTTGTGGATGGATATAGTAGCCTTGTGATATCTATGTATCTGCACCTACAGCCTTTCAAGGTAGCTTCGTGTCATGGCATTTATGGTATCCCCGTATCCTCTCTACTATCCAGGAGGCGCGTTTCAGATGAAACGCGCAAAGCAAATAATGTATGCAACAGCTGTCGGGCCAGCCCAATACTGCCCCTTCCGTTATCCGGTCACCAACGTTAATCCAGTCTTGAGATCAAAGTTGCTCATATGACATGGCTTCATATTTCATCTTTGCCACTTATTTTTTGTCTACAACAACACACAGCAGTGGCAACGAGCTATGGTTTAATTGCAAAAAGCAATATACGTATTTCTGCGTTATCTACTCATTTGGTCTTGCTCGTATACAAGCACATGCCAGGTAACGGGTCTACGTAAATACGTGGATCGCACGCTCCTTATCTGCCATTTCTTATGGTCGTGTATGCACCGCCGGATGGCAGTTTCATGGAGTATTAATAGTAGTAGCAACAACATAGCAGCAGGACTTTGAAGCTCAAACGTTGTGAGTTTTTAGACGCGACTAAATTTGGCTCGTACATACTATTGATAGTGAGTGATAGCTGAAAACGACAACACATCAAAATGTCTACCGGGTTATCGGCAGTGTGCGTCGGTTTTGGCCTCCGTTTTTAATGTCGTTCGTTGTCGATATCGTGAATCGAAATGTTCGTGTTTCGATTCAGTAACACAAAGGCCATCGTCATCGCTATCGTTTATCGTCTTTTTCTCTGTCTATCACACCGAAACTTTCGATATCGAACCCTCCCAGGTACCGCCGTGCACACGAAAACACCACCCAAGCGTGAACATGGCTTTCCCGCACGTATTTTCGATATTGGAGGATATAGTATCTGCAGACAGACTAAATATGCCTGGTACCTAGTAAGTAGTACGACTTGCATTCACAGCTAAAACGTTTTTACTAGGTGCTTTTGTATCAGGTAGGTATTGTAGATGCGGGCCCCAAACGTTTCGTGAGGGATATCCTTGGATGCAGTCGCTAGCCCACTTGTTGTGTTTTGTGTGCGTTCTTCACATTAAACCGTTGTTTCTGCCCGTCTACATTCAGCACAACCAGTGTCCGTGCTGATTCTTCAATCCTTCAAGAGATACATGTTCTGTGGTCACAAAGCTACGCCACATAGATATTGGGACGTCTGGAACGCTCAGTTACTATAAAAATCTTCCAGCCGCACGAACACTAGTACTGCAGCAAAATGTACCAACTTATACTACTACTGTGATAATACAAGTTTGCCTGCCACCTACTACACCCTCAAAATATACCATCCGGACATATTCGGCTCAATGAAGGGACAAGCAGGCCAGGGCGAACAGCATCACTATTATTAGTATTACGGGGGACCATAGCAAATATGACCAAATATTGCTAGTAAAAATGGGTAAATATGTAGGTTTTTATGTAAACTACAGGTCCTATTAAGTATGGACCCCCGTAATAGGAGTACGTCGGGGGCGACGACCACGCAACAATCGTTCGGGAAGCCACCAGGTATTGTTGCATGCATATGGTTGTTTGTTCTTTGTTGTTGTTGTCGTTGTTGTTGGTATTATTAATAGTGTTATTGCCATTAAACTTCCATATCCATTCATCACTACAACGCAGCCCGTGGTCACTGGACAGGGTGCATTCCCTTGAGCCAAGTAGTACTACTGCAGTCCCGTTTGGGGACAAATAACTTGGAATCAGAATGGTTTGTCCCCAATTCGCGAATGCCGTACTTGAGGGGCTGTATAGGGTGTAAAACACTTCATTCATACTACGGGGACGCTAGCACCCCTAGGAATGCGTCGTCTAGTACCCGCGCGTAGACGTTCCGACAGCATATCTGTTCATACGACTTGGAACTGGAGGAAACGGCATACCAGGTATAACCACTATCCGTATTTTGAAGTTTTCGAATGTTGAAAATATACAAGAATCCTGGGCTTTCCTACCTTTTGGCTCTTTTTTGGACCCAATAACTTTTGTAGTACGAGCAATCAGGGGAACGAAGTGCTGCCTCCCGCACCATCTCCGACGACGACTGAATAAGAGATGTATCATCCGCGTCGAAAAACAGCAATATTTCAGTATAGGCCCCATGTATTTATTGGTGAAGTAGCCATTCTCCTTGCTCCCGCGTGTGAAATGAAGCTTCTTCGCCTTTGTGCGGGCTTTTTTTTTGTGCTACCGGCTCGCAACGTTTCGAGTACCGAAAACCACTCGTTCGTAGTTTCTTGCTGCCTACGACCGCCGTCTGGCGCACTCGACGCCCCCACCCACCCCACCACAGCGCATCCCTCAATTTCGCGGGTTGTAGCTTCCTTTGGGAAGCTGTAGCTGTCCGCAAGTTATTTGCAAACGTGAAGTGGGGTTTTTTTTTTTTTTTGTTTGTGCACCCATAAAATTCGACCAAGTTTAACCACTACAGCACCCATTAAGTCGAGAGTTAGGTCTCTGTTGAGAACTTGCAGTAGAGCAGTCTCGAGAGAAACACAAGCTGGTGTGATGAAGCCTTCTCGAGTCACGGCCACGCTCGGGTTGGAACGAACCAGCCGATGCTTTGAAAGCAATGTGTCAAAATAGTGATTTTTTTATTCTGTTCAGATAAAGCATCTACCAGGTAGTAGATATTACAGCCATCGAAAGCCGCGGGACCAAGAGACGCCAGGGAACAAGCTTTTTAGTACTGCAGTCCAGATTTGGGGAAAAACCACTCTAATTCCAAGCACTTTGTCCCGAAAACGGGGCTGCAGAATTAAAAAGGTTAATATATTGTTCGTTAGCCGACTGGAAGTTACCGATGAGTTATTGATTCACTAGGATCCCTGTTTCGCAGTTTTGTAACCCCGGAGCTCGTATCTCGTTGTGATTGAAGACTCGGCGCGGACACTATTAGATATGGGGCTCGGAAGTCTTGGTATTCTTGTAGTATCTGCCTTGTTTTTCTCTATTTTTTCCCCATTCCTGCTTCTTTTCCCTCTGTGTCTTGCTCCTCGTTTTTCTTCATTTGATATCAATTTCGATACCTATCGACCTCGACTTGCTTCATCCCTCCTTTACTGGCCCTCGTGGATACTCACGTGGTTGGTAGTACATGAGGAGACTGACACACACCTAAGTTATTCAATGTACAATGGTTGTCCAGGCCAAACACTTGCTCGATACTAATCGCCAGGACCGTGCCTGCGGATATTGGTTTGATTTCCTGCATGCTTGAAGACGCGGTACGCATTTATACCTACTATTAATATTAATACCGGTAGCTGATACATACCGACTGCTGCAATGCCTTGTTTCCAGAAAATATATTACGGGGGACCATAGAAAACGGGATCTACACTACACACAAAAACCTATATGTTGACCTATTTTTACTATCAATATTTTGTCCTATTTACTATGGCCCTCCGTCATACGTGTTTCTCAAAACGCTCGCGGCTTGGTGTGTTTGTTTTTCACACCAAAGCATTCTTCCCACTTGTAGATATCCAGCACAACCAGTGTCCGTGCCGATTATTCAAGCCTATTGATAGAGAGATAAACGTTCTGGGGTCACAAAACTACGCCACAGATATACTACGTTGCCACGTACGCAGTACGCACAGTGGCTGGCGATAGAGACGTTTCGTTTAATATCATATTCCCTTACCGTTCCCCTCGCTGCCTCAGCAAGGCATGCTGCAGTATGCCCTATCAGGCTTACAGCGAGTAGGAGGTATGTTTTGCGGGTGTGAGGCTGGACTCACCCTCAGGGAGTGATATGTTCTTGTGCTGCGTGTGGAAGTCTAGGCGGGGCAATAGAGTTGGATTGTACGTGGTGCGTCAGGCACGGGCACCTACGATTCGCACGTCTCTTGTAGGTATCCGCGACGCAACAATGCTCAATCGGGATGTTCGTTCGTGGAAGCAGGCGCTACTTTTAATACAAGCCAAACTACGGCACAGTCTCACGGCGCCAGCTGGAGGCTGGATTCGACGACGAAGGTGGAGGGAGACAAAAAGGTCGACGAGTGGGGAAGAGACGGATTGAACTTACCCTACGAGAAAATATTTGTTTTTCAGCTCGGAACCGCAAGTTGCGAGAAGCTTGCTTTCCGTTTTTAGGAACGGGGGAGGCGGGGGACCGACTGGAAGGGAGTGGCATCGAGAGCATGTGCGAAGGAGCAGGTCGATTGGGCCAAGGTGAAGAAGCGGTCATCATGGAAAACGACAGCAGGACGGCACACGGAGACCTCGACCGGCGCGAGCACCATCACGAGAGCAGCACTCATCGTTGCTTCTGCTTTTTCAAGAGGCAGTAGTATGTGCCTGGTATTTACGTCACCGGTCGTCACAGTGGTGGCGAGTGGTCTACCCTTCATGAGGAATGACCCCCGGCAATTTAAGGGGCACGGTATCGTAGCTGTGCTGCACACCTAGTCAAACAGTCCGAGAAGACGTGGCGATCGTTGGTACCAGTTATTGGTATGGTGTTTTTTGGTTTGATTGCTCTTTTTTCACCGCATGTTCGCGAGTCGTTACTCTGACAGAACCCCAGACAACAGGCGTGTACCTCTCTGTGTGCAGAACTACCTTCCCTGGTACCGGGTACCTGGTACCTGGTACCTGGTACCTGGTACCTAGCAATGTTCCGGTTGCGAAGACCGATCTTTGCATTCCTTGGGACATGTTAAGCCACTTCATGAATCTCAGCGAAGTTACTTTGTGAATTTTACGAGGAGCAACGAAAAAGGGCCAAACAAATGGGCCCTATGCACTTTGCTTTGGCATTTGTATGACATTGATGCCCGCTCCTCGCCCGCAGAAGAGGGGCGGAGAGGGGAAAGACCCCCGGGGCCGCCCCAATGGCAACCCATCCCAGCACCAGCATACCGGAGTCAACTCCTTACCCAACGGGCGAGACGTAACTCTCGACGCCAGCCAGCTAAGCCGCCATCAGACAGTGACTAACTCGAAAAAAATATAAAATCTAACTATCTTAAGACTGCATTCACATAAAAGTACTACTGTACACACGTAAAAATATGTATGCACGAATAGCGCACGTACATTTAAACCAAGTATGTACTTCAGTGTCAATATACGGATAACTCCCCTCTCCAAAAGATTCAGATTGGCGCAAAATCGGAGCCGATGCAACACCGCGTTAACTTTTTATCAACTGTTATAATTATAAACATATATATATATACATGCGCACGTGCCGGCGTCACCGGTGGCTTGGTAGGTGGTTCGCGAGCCTATCAAGATCAATATCGTGGGTTCGAGTCTCACCGAGTGCATGCTCGTAGGGACTTTTTCTTGCATAAATTGACTAGCGGAAAGCGCGAGAGCGTGAGTTAGCTGTACTTTCGATGAAAATCGACGAGCGGTGGGAATGCCGAACGCTATGCGCGATAAAAAACTAAAGGCACGTACCGGGGGGGAGAAGGGACGACACCTGTGACCACGGCTTGTCCAGAAGATCGCTGAGGGTAAAAACTCCTACGAGTTAGACTGGAAAGTAAAAGTGATGAATAAAAAACAAAAAAATGCGTCCAACATGGGCATAACGCTATACGTAAATGTAAAATATGCTTATTCTTTTGTGGCGTGCTGCTCTCCGGCGGCCGATGGTGATTTCTCGCACTCTCGGCTGCGGGGCAAACAAGGGAGTTGTGGGTACATGACCACGCATGTCTGGGTCCCGGCTGAGCTCAGTGGCGGTGCTGAGGGCATCTGACGTCGCTGATCTGGCTCTTTTTTCGAAGCGATTGCTCTCCGTCTCGCCGAGCCGTGAAGGTGACGTGACAAACCCCTATTTGTTTTTACTAATTTTGCTTTTTGTTGTTGTTGTTCGTATGAACACAGCCTTACACCCTGGAACACATTTGTAAGCCCCCTCTGCTGTACAAGTTTTTTCAACCTCAGCCGAAGAAGCAAGCAGCACAACAGTACCAGCCGCAGCAGCAGCAACAACAACACAACAGCAGCAGTACACATCTGTCGGCCGTCACATCTGTTGCACCGAGGATGGTGTAAATCTACTTACTGTAACACCGAGTACGCTCGTGACCACAAATCTGCTTCCCTCGGTCCGTCTACCTGAGAGGATTTGGCACCAGGTATTTACTGGTGTCATACCTAGGTACAGTACGTAGTTGTCCAGTCGCACGCTTTCAGCAGCAGCTACTCGTAACGGGCAGAAGCCGCAGAGCCAGACCCCTACTGCCTCACGTCTCGCTGTGCTAACCCCTGTCTCGGCCACGGCCAACACTTTCGGACTGCCTGGCTGCGATCCTGATTGAGCTATCAATATCAACATTTTTTCAGGACATGTATTATGCGACGAGCGGTGTGCACTTTCGAAAACGAAGGATTTTCTCTGCGTTGAGAATCTCATTTCTGTTTTTAATCGCGCGTTTATTATTACCTGTCCAGTTTTGTGTTTTGACCAACCTTTAAGCAGCATCAACAGCGGATACATACAGCAGCAGCAGAAGTACCCTTCCGTTGAGCGTCATTTATGTTTCACCTATTACCCCTTTGACGTACATCGGAGACCTCACACCGAGCACGCAGGTGGCCTCAATTTTTCCTCGACAAACTGCTGTTGCGGTTGTATGAACTTTTTTAAATACAGAGTAGTAGTAGTAGATGTAGCAGTAGTTGTAGCAGTAGTTGTTGTAGTAGCAAGTAGTATGACTGTGCTGCTGTTGCCACGAGCCTGCTGCTGTTGTATCTGAATTTACTGTTTTTGGTGGTCCAAAAAGTATACACAGGATGTACAAGGTACACAGGAAGAAACGTTTCATCATGCTTAATGCAGATATTTTTGTTATGATGCCCTCAACCGTATGTGTACCTGTACATAAATAACCACAGCCGGTATATGCCTGCCTATTGATGTTAGAGTTCAACTGCTGTTGCCACGAGTCAGCTGCTGTTGTCGTGAGTAATATCAGATTAATAGTCATCAGAAACGTGTCATGACAAATGCACATCACATTTTCATCGTGCCCCAACCGTACGTAAACCCGTACATTAGCAAATACAGGAGAGTTGCTTCCGATTAAATATTATGTTTTAGTTTATTTGGCCTTTCTGTTTTCCATGAGGTTTTCGGTGTCATTAACGCTGTTTTTGACACGCAGGTACCGTAGGAGCAGTATTAATAGAATGTGATGATATATAATAGGTGTAGTAGCAGTAGATGTATTAATAGTAACGTTTGTACCTGTTGGTGCTGTTGCCGTTATACGAGGGTTTTCTTCATGTTTCATCCATCCATGGTACCGAGCAGTACGTGCTGCCTATATTAATGCGTGTCCAGTAACAGTAATATATCTATTATTACATTTTAGTAGTAGCAATAGTCGTAGTGGTGGTGGTGTCCGCTATTGCCGTAGTCGTTTGCATGCTGCTTCAACCTGGCCAACAACAGTAGATGCCCTTGACTACATATATTAATACCTGGTAGTACGTAGCCTGTGCAATAACACAGTCATTTTTTGGGGGGGCCATAGTAAATAGAACCAGATATTGTGATCAAATATATACCTGGTAGGTTTTGGTATGCACCGTAAGTCCTCTTTACCATGTTCCCCCGTAATAGTCGTTTATAGTAAAGTATTTTGTTGAGTGCATGCTGATTTCACCTCAACTACATATATTTGCGTAGTAGTCGTAGTGATATATGGTGACAGTATAGTATAGTCATGCCTCAACCTATAGTGCCGCGTGGTTATTTGACCTCTCTGTTTCCCACGAGGTTGCCAGAATTGCACACCTTGGACAACATAGCACTTAACGTTTTGTGTCAATGCTATTACGGGGGTACATAGTTAATAGGACCTATGGTATACTTAAAAACCTACATATTTGCCTATTTTTACTAACAAAATTTGGTCCCGTTAACTATGGACCCCCGTAATAGGCGCCAGCGAAAAAAACACGAACATTACGTTACTACGTTAACTACTTTCTGGATTTTGTGATCACATAGTGTTAGTGTGTTATGATATTGGCGGGCGATCGCGTAACATCATGTTAGAGTGTTACCTTGATCTCGTACTGACCGCAGTATATGTGTTACGGTGTTAGGGTAGCAGCCCATAGCGAGTAACACCATGTTAGCGTGTTAGCGGAATTCCTGGTGGCTATCGTAACACACGTTAAAGGGATAACGTACGTGGTCACTTAAACGTTAACATTATGTTACCGTGTTAGCGGTCTCAGCCCGTAGCGAGTAACGTTATGTTAGTGTGTCAGCGGGATTCTTCGTGCTACCGTAACATCCTTTCGACGGATAACGCACACGGCCATACAAACGCGTACATAACACTATGGTAGTGTGTTAGTGAAATTCCTAGGGGCTAAAGTAACACACGTTAGAGGGATGACGTGTATGGTCAACTCGTTAGCATTAAGTCACTGTATCAGCCGTAGCAGCAGTCCGTTTCGAGCGACGTTATGTGAGGGTATTACAGAAGTCTTGCTACCATAACAACATAACATACGTCAAACGGATAACGTGTATGATCGATAAAACACTATTAATAGCATTATGTTAGTGTTGCTAACTCGTATGCAATATATGTAATGACACAAGTTAGTAGATAACGTACACCCCCAATCTAAAGTCAACAATATGCTACTGCCGTGTTAACTCGTACGTGCGAGTGTGCAGATTACGTTATAGATGGATAACTTAATGTGTTGTAGATGGATAACGTACTGGCGGGGTTTCCAAAACAATTGAGGCGTTTTTTTTTTTTTTTTTTGCGGGGATTCCTCCTAAATATCCCCTGTTTTGGGGTTTGAAAATACGGAGGCGTTTTTTTTTTGCCCGGGATGCCATGCTATCCTCCCCCCCCCCCCCCGGAGATATTTTTGTAGGTATCCCCTCTTAGGATGTCGGCGAAATTGGATAACACGGCTACGCTACGTTACTCCCACTCGCCCGCTTTACCGCTAACACAGGTAACACACGTTAGATCTCGGGAAGATCCAAAGGGTAACGTACTAACATTACGTTAGAACGACTTCGGCCCCAACGGTAAGTAACATAAAGTTAGACCCGGATTAGTTTTTTATGGTAACACGGTAATGGAATGTTACCAACAGATCTTTACTGACGGTAACACCGTAACATAATGTTGCCGCGACTTCCGCATTTAGGCTAACATGCTAACATAATGTTACGTATGGGCCGGCTAAGACTGTAACGTATCTGACGTACGTTGAGTGTTACGTTATCCGACCCTAAGGCAATCAGATGGGGGGTCCAGATAACGTAGTGTTAGTAGTGCTGGTCATTGCATTATGTTACGTTAGTGTGTTATCTGTAGCACAATGTTATGTGTTAGTAGTGCTGGCGAACATGGTAACGTAATGTTAGGGTGTTACGTATAACACTCCTCCTAAGGGTAACATAATGTTATTGTGTTACGTCTAACTCTGCGTCGACAATAACATTATGTTATCGTGTTAGTAAATATGCGGATATCGATCTGGGAATGTTAGAGTGATAACGTACGTGTTTGGTCAAAGCCTAACACTGTGTTACGGTGTTGTTCAAGGACTGATCACGGCATAACATAATGTTACTGTACCAGAGCTGGACGAGACCAAGCAGCAGCAGCACGTGTGTGGGTTTCCAGTTAACACTGTGTTACTGCATTACCGTGATCGCTCCTCTAGTGCTAACACTATGTTAGTACGTTACCACGTTCCTGTGTTAGGCCCCATAACGTAGATAAGTGTTATCCGAGTGTTACGTTATCCGAGGTGTGCAGTATTGTGGAAGCGTTCGGTCATGCTTCAGCAGTAGTACCTAGTAGTACAGTCGTATAATTCGTACTCGTAGTAGTGTAGTATCCTGTGGAATGCATGCTGCTTCTACCATTGCCACATCGATCTGCAAAGAACTGGTAGTGGTGTATAGTAGCAGTATAGTAGTCAACTCATGGTACCGCGTGGATCTAATAGTGGAGTGTATAATTGAGCTTTCTCTACCTCTATTACTGCAGCTGTAGTAGCAACAATGGTAGTGGTGTATAGTCTCAGCGTAGCCGTCACGCCCCAACCCATGGTTCTGCATACATACAATTGATGCTCTTGTACGAACTTTTAGCCATATCAGTATAAACAGTTGTAGTAGGTGATGTAGTAGTATAGTGCTGCTGTTGCCTCTAGCCTGCTGCCGTAACCATGAGTATACTGTTTTAGACTCTAATTGATTTACAGGCAGGGAGAAACATTTCAAGACAAATGCAGATAACTTTTCCCTGATGCCCTCGACCGAATGTATACCTGCACATTAATAAGTACACCCGATTTGTTTCATATTGGCCTAATGATAGTGATTTCAGAGTTCAACTGCTGTTGCCACGAGTCAAGTGATGCAACGGCAATGTGTCGCATGAGGTGCTAGACTAGTGCATTGCTCCAAAGAGAGAATTGTAATCAGTTCGTGCTGTTTACTAAGTACTCTTTCCTTTGAGTATTACACTAATCCGTGGCTCACGTTTCCGCCAAGAACAGCTGTACGTGTGATACGTGTGACCCCCTTTTCGCCTGTCGACGGCCCCGGAATTTCACGTTACCCACCTCCCGAAGGGAAGCCTTGTATTACGTAATAAATAAAGCAACTCTACTTGAATGTACTTAAAATCACCGAGGCGGTGAACCCAGGCTGCAACATGCTCCATCTAACACCCGGTGGCATCCATCAGCGAAAACAACGGGTACGTCTGACCAACAGCAACAAACACACAACGTTTTTTCGACCATTTAGCTCCCCATCAAGCTACCCCCCGAAGACACGGGCGGGCTTGTGGGAACTCAAAACCAGTCCGTATTACACCTTGGACCTGTACTTCTGCCTCTGCTCCACTGCGCTATCAAGTGCCGGTTTCGGTTTTGTGTACCGGACAAGGTACGTGCACCAAGGCCTACGATTTAAAGTCTCATGTATCGCTGCATTCATCTGATTCGCTAAAACTGTTACGCACGTACAAAACTTATACTCTCGCATTCTTCCGCGAGCAATCTCATTCGAAGTATGCTTTCGAAGTTGTATTATACTAAAGCGCAACCCCCCGTCCGAAGAAGGGGACCTGAGAAGAATAAGACCCCCGAGGCTGCTTCAACAGTAAACCCACGCTAACATATGAATGCTCGAGTCAACTCCCAACCCTACTGGCTACAGGAAGCTCCCGACGGCAGCCTCCAGCAAAAATGGAAATTGACACGATTTGATGATGTCCTCGTACACCCCGCTCCCCTACTGGCAATATCATAGGGAGCTCACGTGATACCATACTTCTCCATAATTTCGCGTCTGCTTAGTCGCGTCTATAAGGGTGCGTTTACTAGCTTGCACTTTGTGCTCCGCCCCGGCTAAATATCACACTAATTCCCTCCTGGGTCGTAACGTCGGCTACCCAGCTGGCTTCCTTTCCGTGACTTCGAAGATATGCCTTGTACGCACCGGACGCCGATCGTCCCTGACGCTGCAGCACCTCTGGTGTCGCAGCCCCAGCTGACAAGTGCGTTGCGCCTCCAATGCTCAGGGAGTGCAAGGCGTGCTCTTCCGCAAGCCCGCCCACCAACGCAACCACATTCCGCAAAGCTGTCATTACCAACGCCAAACGCGTCAAGGGGGGTTGACGAGAGAAGAAACAGGCCACAATACACCAATTCGATCATGAGATCGACGGCACCGCCGCCGTCGCTCACGCGCGTTGCCGGACCCCAACGCGCGCACGTAAGAACAGCCCCTTTCCTCAGATGATCCCTAATCGACTCACGAAACCTAACCTCAACGCTGTGACTGCGCCGCAGTGAGTTGAACATATCCACGAAAGAACACTACGTCAGCTCGCCGCATAAAGTAAGTATCGTAAACACGTGACCGTGTTTCCGCAAAGTTTCGGACGCGCGAGTGCAGAAACAACAATAAGCGCAGTGGGCAAGCTACAAAACGCGAGCTCCGCTCTGCCACCTAGGGATCAATTTCTCGCCCGCAATCATTTCATTTCCCACGAAACGGGCCGACGTACAGTTGCTCGGCTACCGGCGTGGGTATGCTAACGAGCAACGCCTTTGAGGGCATTCACCTAAATGGGGTGAGTGGTGTCCAGCTCGAACCCTCGTGAAACACGATGAAATGCGATCTCTACAACGCTCGAGGAAAACAGGCACTCCACAACGTCCCCGTAAATCTATCCATGCGCCGAAATGCCGCTGGTAAATCGTTCAGACGAGGTCGACAGGGCGTTTCGAATTATGTCGAGGCCAAACCGAAGTACAGAAAGATGTGCCCGCGTCCCCCATATCCTGCCGCTGCCACGGAACGTACAGTCGAACAGCACGCAAATGAACGAGTACGAAGGTGCCATCCCACCGTGAGATACGATCAGTGGCCACGAAAACATTTTCATGTACGTGTTTTGAGTCAAACTGCCAACCAGAAGTCAATTCGAGCGCAGCAAGGAGACGCATCAACGCGTCCGATATCGGCTCCTTTCCCCCTCGACAACGCCGCACACGCTCTACGTCTGTTTCGTTGTATCCATGCAACAACACGCAGTCCTTCATCGCGGGCGGGCGTTCGGCACGCAGAGAGACGAGGACCGATACAGAAACTGCCAAGCCCAGCAAGCTCGAGAAGGTTTAGGGATATATCGTCCTCGTTCGCAACGGACTTACTCGATCTCCAGAGTCTAGAACGCTTCCGGGCGTAATGCTCGTAAACCAGAATAAACCCAAGTCAAGGCAACCAGCCCCGGCAATTGGTTTCGGCAGCGGAGTTAAATGCGTCCGAAAACAAAGTATATCGAAGGGGGCGTTCAAGCAAATGATACATCCGAGCGGGCATGAATTCTTTACGCGCGTCCGACCGTTCCTCGATGAACCACCGCTCAAACTAGGGGTAACCGTGGGGCTCTAGTCCCAGGGCGAGACGCAGCCAGGGGCTGGCCATACGGCAAGAAAATTCAGTCGCGGCGGCTATGCGTGGCATAACGACCGAAGGCAACAAGCGGTTAACGACCCGCCCCCCCCCGGGCGCACAGCAAGGGAGACATGCACGATGAAGCCAACGCACTGCGACACCTGCTTCGCTGAGACAAATGCACGATGCTAGGACCACTCCGCGAGGGGTGCTTTCAGCGTGAGTCGCATACGTAACGGCAATGTGACCATACGCGCCTCAGTGTCAATGATCCAATCCAAAGCCTCGAGTGCGTGCCGCAGTTAGGGGTGGCGCACAGGAAGAGTGGATCGCAAACCCCGCGTTCGCCCAACGATCGAAAATAGTCTGCCTCCAACTACGTGACAGCACGCGAACAGCAGCGGCCGTTCGGCCTCCATTGAAACTCGACGAGAATGCCATCGTCCACATAATTCCTCACAAACAAATAGCTCCCAGTGTTTCCCCCAGAACCAGGAACGGGCCCACAATCAAGCAGGATAGCAACGACCAGAACCCCCCGAAGAAAGGCCGCGTGCACAGCGGCGGCTGAACATTGTTCTGAAACGTCTGCGCCTTGAAACACCCAGTGGGTGTCAACATGCTCGAGTGCAGATGCTATCAACCCCTTAAACCCAGGGCTTTGACCCTAGCTAAATTGCAAGCTGAAATCCACGAGCACGTGGTCGCCGAACACGCATCCAAAGGTCGACGCATCTGCAGGATCAGTCAAAACCTGCTGAACGACTTATTTGACGTCCACGCGGCACAATAATATTCGAGTGCGACTAAGGAACAGCACATCACGAAACACATGACCAAGCTCACACGGTAGCGCAGAGTCAAAGTCACTGTCAACATTACCGCTGGAGCAGCCACCCTCGCGGTCAAACAGAAGATCGTAAATAATCCATAACCCGAGTACGGCAACAACGTTCAGCGACGAAATGCCAAGACCGTGAATCTCGGCGGAAACTCGAATATCACTATCTAACGCACAGCCGTGCACGATATCTGCGCATATCCTTTGATTGATAGAAACAGTATACGTGGCCACGACCGAGTGGTTACCATACGCGAGTTCTGTGGTCGAATCCCTCCGCGCTCAACACCGACAGGCGCGCCGGGCGCCTGCACAAGAAGCAAACAAGTAATACAGGGGAAGTTGTTGACGGGACGAAACCAGTGTTGTACGGCGGTAACGTTCATACGCGGAGAGAACGAAGAGGAGCCGATGGTAGACAGGAAACGGAGAACACTGCCATGACATTGTAGCAAAAGCGAAGGACTGAATGAGGCGACCTGATCGAGGCTCGTCGAGCCTCGCTCAGACACTGCCTTCACCATATTCTCACGAGCCGGGAGCTACGCATCTACCGCATCGATTCCCAAGCACCCAAACGTACCTTGCCGACCGCACCTCGCACGCACATCGCCCCCCACCTCGCACGCACATCGCGGCCATTGGCTAACCACTAGCACGCATACCCAAACTAGTATCGTTTGCCCCGAAGAAGACCGAACCCCTAGCCACAGCGACGCGATCGCGCCTGATGCCACCATCGCCAGACAAAGCTCCTGACGCACGCCCACACGACCCCCTGGTTCTTCTGCGGGTAGCCGGCCGAGCCCGCTACAACGCTGGCGACCAGCGTCCTCGCCGCTCTACCAACGGCCCTCACGGTCGCCGCCCCGGCGGATTTTGCCCAACGACAGGAACGGCCCGTGTCCTCATCCCGATCTAGCCCCGCCACCACCCTCGGCCCCGCCGCGACCACCATCCGGGCGGAGCACCGGAGCCCGCGACACACCAGCCTGCGCCATCACACTGCCTTGCAACTCCCCAGTCGGCGCTACCGATATCCCACCATCTCAGAGAGCTTCAGGAGAGAACGAGTCGGTCGGGGGCGTAGCGTGGCACGGATTTGCAGTCGAATAACGGGCGTGGGCCTATGGACAAAACAGGCATGCACAGCGCGACGCTCGACTTCCTGGTCGGACCCATCTTGGCGGGGGCGAGGCTGTGGTTCTGCTTGGATGCCCCGTCCCGGCTTTCGCGTGGGGCGTGCAGACCTTCGACGATGGTGACGACGACGCTCCCGTTCGCGAAATAAGAACGTGTGGAAGTGAACGCAGACGCAAGCGATGCGTCGAACACGGCATTTGACGGACGAGGCATTTCGTACGACGAACTTGCTGGGCGAATCTTATCAGGCCGTTAACTCTCAGACGAAGGTCGCCGCTCAACATATCGTTCATACTGTCTGCGACGCGGAGCCGGAAAGCAAGATAACGTCGCTGAATGTGTGTCGACGCAGACCAGCAGACGCTGAAGTAAACGAGTTGTCGATGAGTGCAAGCATGTCCAGGTAAGCGCGGTTTTCGGGGACATCAGCAGAGAGTCCAACGGTGACAACTGTCACAAGCGTTTGACGAAAGGAGTCAAACCTGCATGCGACCATCGGCAGGTGGTCGACCATGCCATCCGCGCGTGGCCCATACGCGGCCACTTCGGAGTCGCCGACAGGGTGAACTTGAGCTGTCTTTACCGCCGAAACGCTTGCGGCCTCACCCACAAACAACTAAAAGCCTCACCGAGGGTCTGGGGCAGGCGCCCCCGAAGACGCTAATATTTGCGGAAGGGATTCTTCTTTCACATGTCCCTGTCGTCTGTCAGTTGAGACGTCTGAACGTGACGCTCCCTCGCGTCTCCTCTGTCTCGCAAGGCCGGCTCACCGTCGGCGAAGTTGTTCAAAAACTGCTACAAGAAGACTTCGACTTGAGTGATTTTCGATGCGGCGCCAGCGACCGCGTCCCGAACGAACCAGCAGAAATAAGCACGTTGTCCAGCGTGGAGAATCCAGCGGCGACCTGTTTCTGCCAGTGCAGCACTGCAGCGGGTGTTATCAACCCCCCGAGGCCGCCCGAAGAGATGAAAAAACAACAACCGCAACAGCAGTAGTAGTAGGATTGGTAGTAGTAGTAGTAGTGGTAGTAGTAGATGTAGCAGCAGGAGTAGTAGCAGTAGCAGCAGTAGCAGAAGCAGCAACAGCAGCAGCAGCAGCAGCGTGGGTCTGGCGAGCGATACCGGCAGCAGCAGTACTGGCTTGACGAGCCTTGGCCTCGGTTCGCCCAGCAGCCGCAGCCTCGGCACGGCGTGGGTCGACCTCCGTTTTGCACTGCAGCTAAAGCAGTATAATCAGTTTCCTCTGCCTGCGCTTGCGGAAACTTGAACATGTTGCGCAGAAGTAGCCGTGTTAGCCTCTACCTTCGCCGATTTGCTCTCATCGGACTTTTAACACCAGTTTATCCCACACCTTGGACCTGTAGCTTTGCCTCTGCTCGACTGCGCTATCGCGTATAGGTTGCGGCTACTAACAGGACAAGATGCGCACACCAGGGGCTACGATTCATGCTAGCATATATTTCTGCATTCACCTGATTGACGAAACTTTTGACGTACGTAATAAATTCTTATTTTATCCTTCTTAGATAATATTCTCCTTGTGGAAATATCATGTCTTATTTTATTTATTAATCGATCATTCGTCATTATCCCACGATTTTCCCACCTTCCGGCTTTCGTACTGGAAAAATTGATGAAATACAGATTTCCGAGTTTAGACGGACCCAATCTTGTCATTTTGGTTTTTCAATTTACTCACCCGTTAAGGCGGAGCTTGATAAATTCACTCCACTACCTATTACCATTGGAATTGTATATCAACTCGAATAATCGATCCATAAGTCGTCTATTGCACCCAGTCCCAAACTCTATACTTTCTGTCGCAAGTCATTAGTGTAAAATTAATCTATGGCATATTACTGGACCAACTCCTACCCTCTACAATTCATATTATGTGCCTCGGAGGTGGACGAACAAACGCCCACCCCTACCCTCTTCAGTAATTTATATAGTGTGCCTCGGACATGGCTATGGGGGTAGATTTCTCATCAAGGCCAACGTAAAAAAACCTGTGCGTTTCGTTTTTTATCGATTCCTAGCTGAAACCTCCCACAAGTGTTTGAAGCTTGCCTCCGAGTCTCCCAGCAACAAGAATCAAAGCGCACCCGCAGCACCCGCGTAGGTACTGCTTTTGGGGTGCACACAACACCAGCTAATGAGCTCGTACAAAGAGCGGGTAGCATCCACATCGCTGGAGTTCATAGTGCTTCAGAACACCCAGTGTATGTGCGTCGACGTTTCAGTTAACAACCAAAGGAGCTGGTCTCGCCGCTGTGTTGTTGATATGACAAGAAACATGGACGGAATATCCCCGTAAACCCCACAACACCAAGGTATAGAGGCTACTACTCCTACTGATGTACGAGTATGTACCGTCTAGAACTTGACGTAGTGTAGGTTCCGTCTCAGTTCTCCGTTTGACCAATCATGTCTGGCCGCTTCTTACTGGAATCATTTTAATGAGGGGCAAAGTATTCGCAATAAGGGATAAGATTATTTTGGATCGGGAACCTATACGATAATAATCTGCAGGTTGCTGTCGTAGAAAGAATTAGGCGACAGGGTTCATATTTATTGGCTGGGTACGTGTCAGTGGTACGTACCAGGTAGCGAGCAAAACAATGATAGTTTTCGTGTAGTCAACCGTTTATGAGCCAGCGAGGGCCTGTCAATGGGCTGGTAGGCGAACGTTTCGCCCGTGGCGTACGACCCCATGCGCTGTAACTCAGACACCAACTTGCTTCATCCCCCAATCAAGCAGTGGCCGCTGTTGTGATGGTCAATTTTGACCATCAATGTTCCCCTCTGAACGCGCGGGCGGATTTTAGAGTGCTCTAGACATCATGATAAAGAACGTGTCACACGACGGGGAGGAATAAGACCGATGCACTCGTTGGCGCGACGAAACTTTCTTGATTTCGACATAACATTTACCAGTGCTCAATATCACGGGATGCGGGCGTATGCGAGCGAATCTAAACGCTTCGAACCTGACGTTACAGTGTTGCACGGTTCGGTGTTCACAGAGGCTTACTAAACGGCACATAGTGTGTGGTTTGGCTGTATCTACCGCAACAGAGAACGTTTTACCGATGTTGCGACACGCACACATCGAGGACCGCGGCACGGCCGGGCCTTCGGAAGAAGAGACGAAGCGACATACCGACCCTTGGCTACGCGGCTTTCGTACCGAACACGCAACGAAAATTTTCATAAACTCAGCCAAACATTCCGACATGTTCTCGAAAGCTGCCACTTCGCGCAATATGCCCGCAATCCCCCCAAACCATCCAGTTGATATTTCTGTCACTACAGTAGAAGCTCGTTTGAATATGCATCCGCCTCCGTTCTCGCACATTAGTGAAAAGTCAGTCCCTACTTTCCCTCTCATCGTCCTCGTCGTCTGTTAACATCTCGATTGCGAGTAACAGGATAAGAACATTCCTCCCGCTGGCGGACGTCAGGAAGAAACATTTCACGGCCAGAGTCGCCTCACCCTTGACAACACCACCATCGTCTATCGACGCTCTCAGCTGGCACTCGCCTGTCTGTAATGTCGCGAGTAGCCCACGATGACTAGCGAAGAAATGGCATCACAGCGACGGCACCGGCAGCGACCGCGGAAGGGTTCGGCGCACTCATATGACATAGAAAAGACGGCAGCGGCAAACAACTGTGGTGCTCATGACCGCCGTGTTCCAAACCCTATCGTGGCTGGCTTAATTTTCCTCCTCGCAACCATCCTCTTGTTGCCAATTTTCGACGGTGTAGTTCGGATGACGGGGGTGGGGTTTGGCGTGTTGACTGCGCCGTGCATGGCGGGGAACGCCTCGACACTAGGGGGGGAAGGCGTACAAGGAGGGACCATAAGCGTGCTAGCCTCGATGTGGTCCAGTACCGTGTCACAGTCAGGAGAGGGAAACACTGTCTAAACTGAAGCGCTATATCCTTCGACTGTGTTTAACCCAAACTCCCCGTAAAAAAGTGTGCTATATCGTAACTCGGCATAAGGATGATACAACATGGGATTGAACTCTTGCGGTGTGAGTATTACGGTCCAAACCATGCGGGATATTATTATTTTCCCACAACAAAGCCGGCTGGCGCCGTAAATGTGGGGTTGATTCACACCTCGTACAGAGAATCGATTCCCACTTGATGATCTATGACTTCCCGGGCCAATATAATTCCGATCTGTATGAAGTGTTTCATGTTGCCGGTTGTGAGCCGTGTAGTCTGCACGATCTAGAACACATCTTCTGGCCTAGATATGTACGATGGAGGTCCTGCACAACCACATGCCACTGCATGTGACAAACTCGATGATTCTAATCATAGCCAGTTCGCGGGAGGCAAATGTTTTTTATATTGTCACGGAACTTCCATCGAGGCCTCCTTCTCCCAGCGATAGATGTCCCGTCGACAACCGTAAAGGAATTCACAAACACGCAACGAATCCCGCACGAGCATTTCTCTCACCCTCCCTGCGCTGCGCTCGTTACCCTGTTTCCAAAACCTCGCTAAATATTCCGGCCGCCGTGCAACTCAACCACCGGTATTTGTGTCACGAAAACCCTCGACTCTCCGCAATCGCCACTTCTGCAGATGGAACCGGGTGGATGGTGGATCTCTTCTTTCCGACCAGTAGTGCGTGGTGTGCGTGGCCGGAGGGTCGCCTGCCAGAGCAGTCTCGGGACTGAATTTTACTTATTTGTTCTGTTTTAGGCACCACACGCGACATATACTCCATTCGAGGAAATGTCCAGGCTGATGTTTTCTACAACCGAGCCCGTGCTAAAGCGGCACGTCTATAGGAACGACAACGACGTGTTCTTCTCAAGGCCATAACTCTTTTCTTTGTTTGCCCCCCTCCTGTTTGAAGAGATTACCTCGGCTCGTAACATATTGGCAGGGTGGATGTGATCTCGCGTGTTATACGAACCTGAAATCAGCTGGCAAATAAGGAGTAATCGTTTGTAGATCATCCCTTTTCCCCAACAATAAACACCAAAAGCCGCCATTTTTTACTTCCGTCCGGTCGCCCCCACCTTGAACGACCTGCCTGATGATCGGCAGATCAATGATACGGACACCCATATTTCTGGATGCCTGTTCCAGAATTATATGCGAGCAAGAAAGGAGGCGGTATGCATCATGGGTTTGTCGGCAAGATGTCTGTGCAGAACTCGTTTTTCTACAACAACTCTGCGGGGAGCAACAATGTAAAGGACGGTGAGGTGTTGATATGGGAAGATGTGTCGATGAGACTTGTCACTGACGTCGTAGATAATGATAGTGATAATAATATGTTGGCGATAGATCAATGAACCTACTTGCTAGCGGTCGACCGCGTTAGGGGTAGAGAAGAAGTGGGGCGCGCGGCGGGGGGGGGGGCGCCAACCAGCAACATCCATTGTTAGAAATACTTGATCCCCGTAAGCTCATCACTGGGCATATACGACAATTCTATATTCGCACTGTATGATAAAGCGTCGCTTTTCATGCTTAGGTTGAATGGTTGTGTTGAGAACTGTGTTTGAGTACTGTAAGTGCAGGGCGAGTTCAATGAGTGATCGATGCTCCATGAAACGTGCCGCAAATTCCAACTGCCGAGGACCCATATTGACAGCCATGTCCTTGCACTACTCTCGAGCACCCGGCATTGTGCCTTCACTGAAGAATACAAGTGAGGCGTGCTTATTGAAATCACCATCATATCTAGCATTATAAGCACGATAGTATGGGTGGCATCGCTCTGAGTACCAGCCCGTGCCCCGAAATATCACCCCTCTCGTTATCGTTGAATGCGTAGTGCGCGTGTCACCACGCATACGCAAGTACCCAAGTGCTTACCCTATCGACTGCGCTCACACCCAGGCCTTCGCAGGTACCCCGTGAACGCTTCCGAGTGCGAACAACTATGCGCTCACGAGCACATCGGCCTTCGCGTTCCACCGCGCTATAGTGGCCCTCTTAGGACTCGAAAGGGAGAAATATGACGGGCAACAATGACGACTGCCGCTTCGGTGGTTTCGTAGTCGGGCGGATGCACTTCGAGTCCGACCTACAGTAATACGCAAGGGACTCGCACGGCACGGGCGTACCACGACCCTAACCGTGCCCCTACCTACCCTCACCTGTCGCACAAATATTTTTCAAGGTTTTTTGTTCTGGTGTTTTTGTGTTGGTATATGATGGTCCTAAACGCGGTACGCATGCGGTCAGATACAGTTGCCGATAAAGGCGATGGCGCGACCTAGTGTTGACAGTTCGGTCTCTCCGTATACCCACACAGCTATATCAGCATATCGCGAACACTGCCAAACAATCTCCGTTCGACGAGAGTCCCGCATTGTAGCCATCACCTCTGCATGCAACATCACACACCTTATGAAAACGAAGCTGAAAAACGAAGCCACGAACATACTACGAGATAGGAGACGGAAGCTTCCACATTCCTTTGTAGATCGCTACATACAGACCCCAACGCCCTCCTACAGCAGGCGTCCATCGTGCAGGCCCCCATAATACCAAGATGTCTAACCTAACACGCAAGTCCGTCTGCTTCATTTTCCTTGGTCCTCATGAACGTACAGAGGAAGAGGTAGGAGAAGCCTGCGCTCTGTCCATATCAACTTGCAACCTCTCGTTTGATGGCCGAAGGGGCTGTAGCGCCAATGACACCGTTTTTTCCTACAACCACATGGCACGGAAGGGGGCCGTGGTGGCTGTCGGGAGCGGGAAGGCACCGTCGCTTGTGGAGTTCCACCGCTGCACGGTGACCAACAGTTCATGGGGGATTTGTATAGAGGACGACCCGCAAGGAGAAGGAGGTGTCTTCAACTTGGCTCCGGGAAGCATGCTTTTGCTGTCGAACAGCACCTTCGAGTACAACCACAGTGGAAACAAGGTAATTTGAACGTGGGCTATATAAGAGCACGGTAAAGCTGTGGTCACCGCAGTTTTACGTGTTAGCCAGACATCTGAAGATAAATCCGACAATTTCACACAACTGCTAATTTCTTGTGTCGTGTGCTCTGAATGATTTTCCAAGTTTTGTTTTGAAGTCGGCTGATGGGTGACGTACGAAGCTCCCCTCAAGTGAGGGTCAGCTGTCGCTTTCATGGCGTGCATCTGGGGGACTCGGTATTCGAGGGAGGTACAGAGCTTGTCGTGTGGGGAATCTCAGTAATCTCATATGTATTCCTCTGCCGTCAACCCGCGTCGATCGCGTGGGAACCCAGTTGCACCGGCGTAGGGTGTGGTTTCACCAGGGTCTGCATTGCGCGACCGTTCCGAGCCGAATTGTGCATTTATTTTTGGTTGCCTCGTGGCACGATAGGATTAACCTCTAACCTTTGAAAACCTCCTTCCTCGATGAGGGAATCCCATACTCCATACTTCACACATAATAGTCTTTCGAGATAATGTATCGGCTTGCACCCATGGTTCATCCCTTGACCTACTACTGCCGTGCATAATGTAGACGCGTGCTACGACAGAGGTAGCGGATTTCCGCTAGAAAACATTCTGAACGACTGGGCCCTTTAGCTCGCAAATCGTCGGAATGTCAATCTTGTTTCGGGAGATGACAGGCCAGTATGCTTGCGTCGAGATTATTCATCGGTGGGCGGCCGCACTTTCGTGATATTATCTCCTATGGGCAATAAAAGTCATTTGACGCGAACCGTCAGAAAAAAATTGGGAGCGAAGCGGCCAAACAAAACGCAGCAGTCTGTACAGGCTCCCATAATTTTACGAGTATGTCTACCTGTAATAGTCGCGTTTTTGCATTACCGATTGCGAGAGCTGTACGTTACCGATTTCCACAACCCCGGTATCTCCAGAAGCTGGTCATCATGAACTAACGCGTGGGACTTGTCTTGTGGTAAGCCATCTCGAGTTGCGCTCGCATTGGCCGCGGTACTGGTATGTTTTGAGTGCAGCAGGATTTTGTTTTGTTAAAAATAATTTGTTACGAGCGCACAAGGCCTTCATACCGCATGTGCAGCCTTGCCTCATGTATCTCTATATTACTGTTGCAGTACTTGCCTACAATGAAGCTTCGGGGACCATTTATACACGCACACAACAGAAATACTGTGCACTCTCTCTTTCTTAGTTCGCTCTGCCTGTATAGATAGGTCTTCTTCCATTCATCTTGGAATTTTGCATTGGTGGGTGTTTGATATGACAACATCACGAGCACTCACCTTGAGTGAGCAGCTTTCCCGACCGAGTGGAATGAACAAGTAGCATCGAGTACGTTCAGGTGGGAGGCTATGTAAGGAGTAAACACTAAGATGTGCCAATCGCATGTTCTCTTGTACGCGGTACATATCGACAATACCGAGTAAATTCTTTGTCACATACTGTAGTATCATGTTTTGACATTGTTAACGGTTTGCGCCTTTTGTAAATGGTTTCCCCCTCGACAATAGCAGTCGTGAATCCTATTTGGTTAAACCACGCAGAAGCACTCTTCGTTAATCACTGCTTCCACAGCCCCCCGAAGCATACAAACAACAAAACACTCTTCACATATAGCTCAAGCGCACCCCGCTGTCGGGCGCTGTGCACCGACTGAAAGTGTCCGGTGTAGTTGCATCAAGAGTATACCTACAATTCGTACGAAACAATCAAGGCACATCAAAATGTTGATTGACAAAATACGCAACACAAGAAAACACCATCACCATCTTGTTCTCGAAGGGGTATTAAGGTCGGCTAAACCCTATAATATCTGCTTGAAACATATGGAGTCAATGCACACGCTGCACGAGTTGTACATCATATAGTTTGATCTGAGTAGTACTCTTAAAATTGCCTGCACTTAGGAATAATTGATATTGCTTGTGCGACCGGCCATAATTGCCCGCCTGATGTATTTCGTCTCAGGCGCATTCAAGTTGCACCGCCGACTGAGTTTTCAAATGGCGTTCTTCTCCGTTGACTGTTTTAAGTCGTGGCAACGCTCGTGTGGTACACAGCAGTTAATGTTCCCTCCCACCTTTGTGATCCAAACAACTGATTCTGGTGTCATTTTTATTCCCCCACTGGCATATAATACCCAGTTGATACGACGTATGGGCAAACGTGCGAAAAACCACCGATGCTAGTGATCACTGCACAATAATACTCTGGTGCCCCCCAGTTTCGAACAGCTTGATGTTCTGCATACTATCTGTTCAAACTTAATGTCCTCGTCCATTCACTCTGCCACGCGTGGCGCCTGCAGGACCTCCACTATCCACGGGAGCACGGAGCTTGTCCTGATGGGCTCATATTTCTCTCGAACGGATCTTAGCGCTTCCCTGTTGATGCCTGCGTCACCACCCGTGGGGCGCGGGATGTGGGCAGCACGTGTAACGCGAGCCAAAAATCAGAAAACACATTACCAGAACGGTATAGGGCAACGATTGAGCACCCAGAACTGAAAAAAAAAACGGGATATGTGCTGTTCGATGTTCCAACAGTACTCCTCAAGGTGGCCGGCCTTGTTGCTCAAAAGCAAGACAACGACAATACTTTCCGCTTCCATATCCGCGACGACATCGTAAACTTCAATGGTGGGTTCGGAAAGTGTACAGCGATTCGTCGGTACGACGAGGGTCATTAAAATTGTTCTGGACTTAGAGTGGTGGCCGGTAGGTTTTGCTAGGGTGGCAGGCGACCCGAACAAATCAGAAGCGAAACAGCCCTGCTCGAGGGGTATGCATCAAGCTCCAGGACTGCGTCGTAACGTTTATTCTATCATGACAGAATTCCTCGATACTCACCGCACGTTTTTTACATCCAATACCTCCCGCGCGTTTGCCATCCTGCTACGATAACTGGATTGGGCCCCAACGTCACAGTAATATATTGTGGACATCCAGTTCGGATACTTCGCGTTGCCCAACAGAAAGAAGACGATTATTCACACGGGCGAGTACAACCTATAAAGGCAATAGCAGATGGTGCGTTTCAATGTCGGAACAAAAAAACTGATTTAGTCAGTGGCACACCCTATCCAACACTGGATCAAACTATTCACGCATGGCCCCGTGTACCAGCTGCTCATACGGCCATTCATGGTGTTTATTACGGGGGACCATACCAAATAGGGCCAACTGTACGGTACACACAAAAACCTATACATTGCGCTATTTTTACTGACAGTATTTCGTCCAAATTACTATGGTCCCCCGTAAGAGTACACCCCCCCCACTTCCTACGACAGCAATATCAAGGTCGTGGCGATCAACAGTCGGCCATAGAATCTACCTGCATGCGAGCAGATGCATATACACTCTTCTGCACTATTTGTACTGCAAGCACGTTGATACATTAGAAAGCCAGCCGCAGAATACTCCCTTGCCTGGAAGTTGCATTCACAGGCCATCGAAATCAGTGAGTCTGTCAGTCAGTCTTGACGCGCAGCCTTCCTCGCCTCTTCCCTCAGCAAGATTGCCGGGTCTTTGAGCAGATTGACCCCCCAAATTGGCCGCCGATGCTATTATAGCTCACAAGAAGATCTCATCATGCTCATAATGACGGGATCATCTTGATAGAGGTGGCAACGAACAAGAATTGGACAAAACAGCAGTAACAACGTCATATGTTATGCTGAACAGTGAAAAATTACCTTAGGAGAAACCCAGCCAAAATCCTTGCCACGTTACGGCCGTATATTCACTCGGCAACACGACACTCAACGAAATTAAAAGGGATCAAGCCTCGCACCCGACGTGAATTTCACGTATACCGATGAAGCTTACCTTCGGTACGTATGAAAGAAGCGATGCCACTCCCACTCGTTTTTCGTGTCATAGTCTTGACTCCTGACCTTGTGGTCGAGGGCTTGCTCCACTGCCTCGAATTCCTCTGCGCTTTCTTCATGAAAACGCATCTCCCAACCACAGAAAAACAGTGCAGGCTACGGTTGCTGCCTTGTGTTATAGTAGGTAAAGTGTAGGGAGAGCTCGTGGGGTACAGGCATTTAGCCATCTACTGGAGAAATTGCGGAAACGGCACACGGCAGCCGTGCAAGTTTTGACGCACCAAACAGGTGCCTCCCTCGTAGGCAACATTTTCTTACAGCAGTCAGTACCTGGTATAACGCAGTGCAGTACCTCTCCGGCGCACACTGGTACAAGTATACACGTGAAGTCAGTGCGGGAGGCTGCTGCTGTTGTGGTAGACGGTACGAGCACAGATGACCTTGTGAAGCCCGCACGGCAGAAACAGTCTTAGCGACCTGTTGGAGGGACTCCTGTGGTACTCGGGCAGCAGGTAGGTACGAGCATACAACGGAATTGGTATGTACGGTACAACTGTAGTTTCGTTGTGGTGCGGTACTCATTTAGGTACCAGGTACAAAACTGCTGTACCAGCAGGCGACACTCGGAGGTGGTAGATTACTCGTATCGCCAGGGAGCACACAAGCAGCATATGACACAAAACGACAACATACACGCCCACCTGCTACATAGGAGCCCCCACCTCGGCCGTGCAGGCCTTCTTGCAGGGAGTCTGGAAGCGTTCCCTGGTGACTACAGGTTTTCATCCCGCCACCTTGAAGTTTCGTGTCCCCACCAGCACCACCAACTGAATACCCACACCGCGAAGTACCTCCACCACCAGCACCTTGCCGAGAGCCTCTTCGCCTTTGAGTTGCTGCAAACGTCTGAGTTCGTATCGTACCCGCGCCTTGTTTCAGGCTCACAGGCAGAGGACGGTGGGGCAGCATGCAGCATGCAAGCCTAATCGCGCCGCGCATACTGATCTCGCCGCGCGTAGAGTGCTGTTGTTTGGCCAAACCGCATGGGAGCCTTATGGGAGCACCCAATCAGGATGCTTTGGTACTTGACAGTAACAAACTACTCTGGACGTAAACATAAGGACCGTTTGAAAACTAAAATATATATCAAGCGATCCTAATTGTTGCAACCTGAACCGTATGGGCGATCACGTAAGACCATGAGAGTGCGGCCGAATGCAGCACGAGTGTTGCTTGGAGTCGTCTTTTTCGGGTGAAGAATGGAGCTCCTCAAATAAAACAAATCGTGCGCCTCCACTGTAGCATGCTTCTGTAGTAGGTGTGTATCTAACGACAAAGCCCAACACAACCGGGATACCAGGTAGCGTGTTAGCGCAGTCGCTCCGAAGATTGCGATTTGCTTCCGCTAAGGCGTTCTGCCCGCGATGTCGCAAAACACGTTTCGGTTGCCTGCTTTGTCGTTTGTTATCGAAACGGATAGAAACTGCCGAAACCGCGAGGCCCCAATCGAAATCTACAACACTATTCATTGCAGACGTAGCTTTCTCGTCAACCGTCCAAGGTCCAAAATGTGGAAACTGTTGCTTATGGCGAACCTGTGACGATTTAGATCATTCAGATCCTAGCCTGCTGCTGTGAGGTGTTGTGCGGAATGTTTCGTACCGTAGTATGGGATGATGTCCCGGTTCGTGTCGATTTTACGTCCTCCACGCGGCATCACTAGATGCCGTAAATCAGAACAGGGCAGGACTATATCTGCCCTGAACCATCCAAAATCGTAAAGTGTAATTTATTGTTTTCTCCGATCTGCGAAATGCTGCGCTTATGTCAATGTACGGTAAGGGGACACGGGTCGAACTGTCACTGCAATGCTAATCGTTTCCGGATGCGCTCTATTTCAGAGAAAGCACGGTTTGGCCAAACCGGTTCGTACTACCGGGGCCGGAGCCGCAACTTGGGGACTGCTAGCGTACCTAATATTGTTGGCACTGTATGCCACTAGCGTTTTTCGGTTAAGCTCGTTTCATATCTAGGTTATGAGAATGTTCATTGGGTTAAGGGTACATTTTATATCAAAATCAGTGGTTGGGTGAGGTTCGGAGATCCTCAAGTCATCAGCCCTCAAAGCAATCGGTACAGCCGTACCAAACAACGCGTCACCGCGAGGCACCAGGACGAAGGGCTGTCAGAAGGCGGAGGTTGCCGCTTCCGCAAAACGAAGACTTCCCTCAAGAGTTTGCGTTGGGCGCTCGAACCGTTTGTGCATTTCACCAAAAATGTATGTCACGTCTCGTTTATCCGTTTGGTTTCGAGTACCATTAGGTCGCACATAACCTTGACCAGCACGCAGTGTATGGTGTGGGTGCGTTAAGACCCGCAAAACAGTACTATCAAACCTTGCCCATAGGTTCGTGCGTAAACCTCAACGAAGCCCAAACACTTCCCTGCCCCCCTTCGTTTCGTGTGAACGTAACATACGGCAACATCTGATAAGGGCGGGGGGATAACGCTTGCGTCTGGAACGGATTGGGCAGAGGGTGCGGGCGCCACCGCAACCTTAAAAGCTCCACATTTGACACAAACTGGGCAGATGCTGGCTACGGAGGTGTTGTGTCCCTGGGGGAGTACACGACCCTCATCGTGGCAGGGATGAAAATGTGTTCAAGGGGAATGCGTGCGGCGACGACGGGGGTGTCTTCGGCGGAACGACTAACACTAGCATTACTATTGAGGGAGGCGTGTTCAGCGAAAACAAAGCTGATGAGGTGGGTGGGTGTGTGGGTTTCAACATTCAAATTACTTGGATGTGGCATGCGTTTGAGACGCTACAAGGGTTTCCGCTAACCGCATCCTACGCTGTACCTTGTATGGTGTAAATTTGCCGGCCATCGGGTTATTTTGACATTTTCGAGTGTCCCTACTTCGACGAATGCTTGGCTTTCCATGAAAGAGTCAAGAGAGTGTGGTTCAGGTACACGTGTTTCTGCTCTCGACAACGCTCACACTAAATACAGGTGTCGGGGTCTCCCTGTGGATGCCTGTTCAGCCAGCGAGAAGCGCGACGCAGAAATGTCAATAGTGTGGGCGATGTGGTCAGAGCTACACTCGCGTGCTTGTTGCTGATACATACGTTCTAGCTCGAGCCATGGCAGGATGTACGCATTTGGTTTAACAACATCGGTTTCGACATGCCCCTCACGACCCAAGCGGGCCTGGTGGATGCTTTCTTCCACGCGCCCAAAAGGCGCCCTGTTACCTGAAGCTAGTTAGGTAATCCTCACGAATGATGTTGCCGCCCGATCGGCGATACGGAAGGAGCACCTTGTTTGGTCGGAGACATTTCGGACTAGCGGGGCTTCTCAACTGAAAGCCACCCGATATCGTCGGAATTCAAGGTCGGGTTTACGCCGTGGTTGGTTATGTACCTCTAGGCCATGATATTGCTCGTCGGGTTATGCGTGGTCAACATTCTGGTCAAGGGTGGGACACGGACCACTCACAAGTGGATAAGCTCGTCAAGGTTTGCTCCTACTGTGGCCATAACAAGCGTGGGTCACGGAGACTATGGGTGTTACGAACGTGTGAAAATGATCACTCTTCCTCTCCTCTCGCAGCTATGGGTGTGTATGCACGTACCACCGGAGAATCTCAGTGACTTGTAAGTTAAGTTCCTTTCCCAGCGATCTCAAACATTCCGTTTTAACGCTCTCCTGGTACCCTTATTCGTCTGCTCTCCCATGCTGGACTGAAAATACACAACGAAAACAGAGTGGAGGTGTGATATGGACGAAAGGCACGATAGAGGTTCGGGGTGGGAACTTCTCTAAAAACGACGGCAATGACCTAGGTGGGGTGATATACTCCGCCGATGAGAGTGCCACCTTCGTGACTGGAGGCGAGTTTAAAGAGAACGCAGCTAATGATGGGGGCGTTGTTTACGTGGGGCCGGAGTTCCAGCTGTCGGTTTCAGGCGGCACGTAGGTGTACAACGAAGCGAGCGACAGTGGCGGCGCGCTTTATGTCAGCGAGGATGGCAGCTTAAATGTGCGTACCAAGTGTGCGTCGTCCTTCATTTGTTGCTGCTCGCGGTGTCTTGGGGTACGTGGAACTATATATACTTAGGAATACAAGGTACCCCTCCGGGAGGTGCCTAGTGGAGTGGCGCAAGAACGAAACACTACTCGTATGACATACCTGCACACCTACCTGTTTAGAACTCTTCATGACTGCATCAACCCATCATTGATGTGAAGAACATACTGTATACCGCTGTTTGTGGAAATAGTGCGGGAATATTACTGCTACAATAATAAAAAAAGGGTATACCGGTAGGTGGATATTGACCCTGAGCAGATGGTTCGCTGCGATCAATTTAATGCTTGCGGCGTAAAGATAAGTACAAAAAGTTGCGTAAAGTCGAGGTTGCGACATAGTACCATGTGACCGGCTGAGTAAAATCCAGCACATGCAAAATATATTCCCGCAAGATTAATGTTTCTTGGCGCTCAGGGTAAAACAAAGGTTTCATAGATACTGCCGTGGTATATGCTCGAGAACAGTTCGTAGTCCGAGGACTGAGAGTATGGGAGTACTGGCGGCGAAAATATTGCGAGTACTGAGAAGGCTCAAACTGAACGTTTTTGGAATATGAACGGCAAGGAGCCCCGAGATCACAGGCACCCGCGGTATCGAAACACGAAATACGTGGAGTGCAGGCAATATCCGCAGTGCAGACCTCGAGGTATCGAGAGTACTCGCGATGCATATTGCCTAACTACTGCCAGTGCTCTAAGCACTCGAGTTGTTCCCAGCGAAAGAAATTCGCTCCAACTCCCGTTCGTGGACCTATCTGTGAGTGTTTCGTGCCGAACAATGAACCTGCGATTTGTCGCGATGCACAGAAGGTCGAAGTATGCGTCATACTTCAAGTATACTGAGCATAATAGTGAGAGTATTTCGGTACGGTTAGTACTCGCAGTACAAACACCCCCAACGGACGAAATACTGATAGTACTGGCAGTACTCGCAGTACGAAACCCCGAGATACTTGAAGCATAGCAGGGAGTATTCACAGCAGCAACAGCAGTAGAGAATCCCGAGTTACTACTGTAGTGCCAGCCTGAAAGTATACGCAGAGTAGTATCCGCGGTAGTAGCACGGTAAACCTCGAATTACTGCGCGTGCTTGCAGTATATTCTGCAACAAACCCGAAATGCTGCGAGTGCACGAAGTACCTACAGTGTTTTATCGGACATTCTTTGCTTTAGTCTCAAGTATTGGGAGCAACTAACTATGAAAGGTTGAGGTATGAACGCACGCCACATGTAATCACGCCCAAACTCCGTAGCCTTGTGTACAAACACACAACTTGTTTTGCATTATACGCCAAAGTCGTAGGACAGAAAGAAGGTGGACGTACTGTCGCAAATAAATCTAAAGTTAACAATAAAGAAAAACGAGGATCGTGGGAATCGATCCCCGGTATCGAAAATTCTATCAAGAACAGTTTGTCATCTACGGTAGATAACTGCTATACTTCGAAGTACAACTGGCATACTGAGGTTTGTGCAAAATTTACAACACATTGCAGGATTTCTTGGAGTAGCTTGTACAGATGCAACTGCTTGTCCAGCAGGGCTACTGCAAAAAGCCATGTGAAATGATGCGGCAGCAGAAGATAGATACGCGTATTGCGACATAGGAACGTGTAGAGTAGCTTGTACATTCACAGCTGCATGTACAGCAGTACTGTTGTAAAATGCCATGTTATGTTTTACTACGGCAGGATATACGCATACTGACACAAAGGAAGGTGAACTGCTGCCCTTTCAGCTAGCTCATCTAGGATCTATCGGTCAGCTGTGGAGGACACACACCAGTCAGAAACTGCTGCAAGTATAGTTTTTGGTACACGACGCTTGTACGAACGATTTGTTGCACTGGACTCAACAACCAACGTACACGAATCAATGGTGATCGGTACGGATAAAAAATACCGGTCACACACTGTAGCAGGTACGTGCATAAGCCAATGCTGATGACATTGACAACAGCAAACACTGAGAGTAAAGCATGCGTCCTTCATAAGGCATGGCAAGCTGCCTGCTACTACTGTTGGCGCAATGTGCTGAGCACAGCTGAAACAGTGGCAATGTTGGATTACACACAGCAAGACGCAGAATATGCGGGAGGGAGAGAAAGTGACGAGGATGACGAAATTAATATCGTATCTGGTAAACGGTGGAATACTGATAGGAGGCTCCGACAAACACAACCAGTCACAGCAATACTGCGCATATGGGTGTGTTGCACACAAATGGAGTGTGGACGGCAGCGTTGTAACGATCGGATCTGTGCGCGTTGTCTGTTGTGTACCTGGTATATGTCCGGACTGTGTGCGCACAGCTAATGAGAGCCTATCTGTAGAAGAAAACGGACATCAGAGTAATACACCCATACATACGTACAAAATAAGGTCTGTCGGACTGAAACCAGGGAAATCGCTTTATGAGAAGACCAGCCCCCCCTCCTAAAAAGTTGCTAGATTCATGATCAAGGAGAAGGCCGCGTGCTGGAACCCCGGGAAATCGTCTTGTCCACTCCCGCCCGAAAAAATTTTGAGCGCGTGCCACGCGTTCTAGAGTGCACGGATCGCGCCGACACCCCAACCAATGTGTCCGGCCGGGCTTCCCGTGTTCGAGTACTAGGTGTTTTGCCGAAAAGAGCTCGTACGAAGAGAAAAGTTGGAGAATAACCGAAAATTTAGACAAACGCACGCATACATAGAGGAACCGACTATGTTTTTTATTTTTTTTTTTTCATCTTCACTTTCACTTTCCAGCCCAACTCGTATGAGGTCTAACCCTCAGCGATCTTCTGGACAAGCCGTGGTCACAGGTGTCGTTCCTTCTCCCCCCCGGTAGGTGCCTTTATTTTTTGTCGCGCATAGGGTTCAGCATTCCCACTGGTTGTCGATACCCATCGAATGTATTGCTTGGCTATTATTTTGAGGCCTTTACGTAGTTTCTAGGGAGCCTTGTAAATTGGATAAGTTTCCACTGGAACGTACCGGTTGTGCTGACGTATCTCGCCATACGAAGGCACCAACCCCAGTGACGCCATGGTAAGGGTGGTGCCTTAATATTAGCTACTCTAACCACGAGGAACCCAATAATACCTCATCTAAAACAAGACGTCGAAGGAGGACGTTCGCGCAATCTGACCTACGTTTGAATGCGATACGGTAGTTCTGATACAAAAACTTCGCTACGTCTAATAAACGCATCACACTCAATCCGTAACCGATACACAGCAGCGACTACATCACCCAAGGTTTGTGTATTGAGATATCCAGTGGGATCGTACGGGTACGTTGATTGCCTATCTTATTCTCGAACTTGTCTTCTTGGCGTTGCTGTTCGAAGAGCGTACCGATAATGAGGTTGCGGTTCGACCAACGACTGATTACGCAGGTGACGAATTTGAAATTAACAGGTTGACGGTTGAAAAAGTGGTAACAGGAAGACGATGTTGTCAGAGCAATCGGAACAGCTGGAGTGCTTGTGCACGTCCTCGAGCTCACCCATTTTCCTCCGGTCACTAAACCTTCATCTGTTTGTCGTGATATACTTAACTCGACGAGAAAGCATCCTCACAATTACACCACGATCGTCGTACGTCTACGTAGTCTACATTTTTGTTCGGAGTGTCTAGAAATGCATTTTCTTAAGGTAGCCTCAAATTACCGTCGTCTGCCAGCGTCGGTGACCAGTCCTCGTCAGACGATATGAAGACACTCATCACCAGACAATATGAAGTTTACGAAACACTAAAATGTTTTCGTGATATCCTTGTTGACATGCAACAACACGCCGGAGCTTCAAGATAATCGACTACAACCTTCTGCGCATAGTGTAGGCACCGTTGTAAAAATGACGCCGCGGATACAACGTAAACGCGATGCGGATAACATACAGAGTATATATCAGCCACCAGTTGCAGTAGCGGCGCGCAACCCACAGGGTATGTATATATATATATGTCACAGGATATGTATGTATATATTCTGGAACGGTTCATACGTCAGTGCCTAATTATCATGCCTACGAACCAGGCTTGACGGAAGGTTCTCGTTCTTTCCTTCTGTCGCGTTTACGTAAAATCGCGGTTTCAGTTCCTTTCCCAAGTTTCTCGTCACTTGAGACGCTCGTTACCGCGCGCAGTACCATGGTACTGACCTTGAGAAACAGGATAAACTCCGTGAACAATCCCATGGTTTAGACCGCCAATATGTTCATTGTTTTCACGCAACACCAACGGCTTTTCGGGGAGGTCGTCGGTTGAAGAGCTAGGTCCGTCAGAATTATTTTCGGGGGGAAACGGAAATACGCCCAACGTAGCTGGCGCCGACACCCATTTTGTTGATCGGACAACCTGAGGCAACGGGCGGTGGTGAAAGTCTCGACAAGTACGTATTTTCAACTGCCTCTTCGCCCCGCCCACAACATGGTATGACGCTCGTTCTTCGCGTGAGACACATTTTCGATAACAGACACTACTTATCCCACTACATCGCCAACACGTTTTTCACGTTTTAGACTCCTCCGGCAAGACATTTCCGGTTTGTATAGCACAATATCTAGCGTGTTGCTTTTTGGACTATTACGGGGGACCGCTGTAAATAGGACTAAATATTGTTAGTAAAAATGGATAAATATACAGGTTTTAGTTTCTACCGTGGATGCTATTTACTATGGTCTCCCGCAATAGCGCTTAACTTTGTGTACACAAGTACACAGACATGTCGATGAGGTTGCGCAAACTGACATACGAAGGAGGAAGGTTTCGGGTGTCGAGCCCATCGTGTAAGGAGCTCACCATGTATTGACGTGACCCCTTCCGTGGCACCGCAAACAATTGTTAACCACTGACCAGATAACCGGGGGGTTTTTCGATGGGAACGAGGCCGACGTCGGAGGATTCTTGTACAAGGAGGGCAGAGGGAATGTCTCATGCATGGGGGCGACCATTACTCGGAGCACAGGCGTGAACGGCGGGGCCATTTACGGCGTCAACGACGCGGTGCTGGATTGGCGTTGCAATCTTTCAGACACCCGCTATGTGAGGGGATGGACACCTGGAGGCGTTCGACGATGGGGTGGAACGTTGGGAACACCATGGTTCTGGCTGACCGGGTTCCTCAACCCATTAGCGTTGGAATATCATAAGTATCGTCCCACATCATTCCTGGCATACTTAGTTTTGGGGATAGTTCATCGAGTCGAACCTTGATTTTTTCACAAAAAGAGTGTTTGGGTGAGGTACAGAGTCCCTCGCTCAAGGAGACTCTCAGAGAAATGTTGATATGATCTACGTAGACCATCATACTGTCAACCTTCCGTTACGGGTTGATATGCAAGATATGTCCGAGTAGCGATTGAACCCAGCGAACATGGTATACGACATGCAGGTTCTACAGCGCCCACCCGTCAATCTGAGCTGGACATCACGTATATATCAGGAATCACCTTTCCCTGGAGAGTAGGAGACCATCAATATTGAATCAAGTATACGTCAAGTTATCCCCCCGTGGCAGTTGTATGTCGTGCAGCGAAGATGCGTACGCGGCAAACACTGCAAAACACTAGAGTAGTCACGGGGTGTAGCGTCTGTTTGAGCTACTGTACTTGAAAACAATGAACCTAGAAGTGACCACGCTACCGTACCCTTGTCCATGTTGTCAAAATGTTGCTTCCGTGCGTTCGTCAACTGTTGATCTTTATTTTAATCCAGCTACGCTCGAAACCGCGCGACCGTGATACTTCGAGGGAATTCTCTGGTCGGCAACGCTGTTTCACGCGGCAGCGTTGTCTTTTTGGTTGACAAGAGCCAGCTGAAGATATATCAGATGGGATTAACAACTTTCTTCGTGAATATCTGACGATAATTTATGATGAAATTATCGCTTTGTGTATTATGGCTACCCCGTTCGTGGTCACAGGATACGTTGCCTATATCGCGGCGACATATCACATAACTTCTAATGGGTTTCTACACGTGTTTAGCCGCCGGAGAGTTGACAAACAAAAGCCGGCTACACGTCGGACGCTTTTGTGTGGTATAACGTCAGTCACCCCTGATCCATTCTGGCGGCCTGCGGTGGTAGAGTATTGTGCCTGGTTCACCCGGTCGGCGTGCTTCTTTCATACTAAAGTTCAATAGATGCTGGTTGTGAGCTAGTCCCTGTACATGCGCATGACTTCGTGTGGTTGATTCGAGGGCTACCCTCTGTACCGAGGAATTGTCTGCCCGGGCCATTCGTCCTGGTCGGGCTGGCTGGCTAGCATGCTGCCATCTTGCCTCGCGGTCCGGTGGGAGTCGCATTCTCCAGCGAAGCCCATTTACAACTCGACAAGCACCTCAACGGCAGAGATTAGGACACTTGTTCGGGAGATACCCACACCTGGTGCTTCATATGCCGGGCAACGCTTGAACAAAACGATTGAGTTTGAGTTGCAGCAGGCAATAACATTTACAAATGGGCGGCTGATGCTTCGACAATGATCCGAAAATATCTATAGTAGATAGTTCCATTGTAAGTAGGGCTTTATTCAAATATGTTGCCGCCGTTGGTCATTGGATGGATCTAGAACTACGTTTCAAAAATAGTGAGCGTCGGATGCGCACTTGTATACTTTCTATGTTTGAGATATCTGTCGCTGTAAACCGAAGCCAGCTGTCGGTTCTGCCCTAGGCTACGCACGCTGCACAAGTCCGTCGCCAACCGTTATGCTGATAGCACGTGCCGCCGAAGGGTACCTGAGGTGATAAACATGCGTGATAACGATATTTCATTCCCACGGCCAGTGTTTACCGTATACAAAAACGCCTGCAGAGGTTCCCTATGTCTCTCGCTCGTGATACCGTCGTATCCGCCCAGATTCTCGGAGGGCCTGGCGGCAAACCGCTGGATGAACGGCATGAACGTTGAGCCATCGACATCTTCTATGCTGGAGCGATGTATTGTGTGCGTAAGGTGATGCATGAGAATCTTGACGTAGCAGTGACGGAATTCTTGTCTTGTCAACAAACGCGGAAGCAACACGTCGTTTTGGATATAAGAGCGTTAACGTTGTCGTCCGCCTGTGGTGTTGTTGTGGCGATTCGGGCGCAGGTGGAGTTCAAGGGTACGAGGAGGTCGTCAGATATTTCCGCGGTTCAAGTGGACGATGATTCGTCCTACGTGGCTGAGGACACTTCATTTGTAGGGTTCCAGGGAGAGGTCGGTGTCTTTGAGCGGACTCGTCAATACACCTCAACGGGGCGCTGTATTGTGTGATGTAGCAGGAACTCAATCGTTGACGCTGAAAATGTCACAAGGAGACGTTGGCAGAGTAACGTGGCTTCGGACCGACCTCTCAACGGCCGCACGGTGTCGCCAACGTTCGCGTTGTATCAACTGTTGCCATCTAGTGGCATCAGCATTCGTGCTCATTGCGAGCGATTACTGGAATGACAAGACAGCGATGTGTAGCAGGCTCAGCTGCAGAAACAACTGCATATCGGTTGCAAGAGCTACTGTGGTTCACAGATTTCAATACCGTCTGTCAATGCAAAAACAGCTAGAGATGTGCTTAGTTGAACGTATTTTGGTGCACCGTAGACCCTCGCTGAGCTCGTTGACGATGCCCCACGGGTTGCCCGTCCCCGAAATTTTCTGTCATTTCCAGGCGGTCGTGTTCAGCGAGGGAATACTTTTCATGGACGACTGCGACATAATAGCGGCTGCACTGGCTCCCAGCTAGTCTACACAGTGCCAGACTCGACGGTGGTTATCAGGAACACCGTGCTGGGGGACGAAAATTGTTAGCGGCACCAACGTCAAAGATCATATTTTGCGTGTTTTTGCGATTGTCGTTGCCATGCATGCACCGCCCCAGTCACTTTTAAAAGAGACGTGGTGCTTGCACGGACGGGATATTCCCCATCGCTTGTTTGTACATAAATGTTTTCTTGATATGTCTCGCCCAACATACCCCTGATTCCTTTCTCTCTCTCAGAGTAGAACTTAGGAGAATGATACTTATACAACAAGGAATGAGATGTATTAAATTGCTAGACGACATAATTAGACGGATGTAACAGGTAAGCGTTTGACACTCTGAATGGTAAGCCAACATACAATCGCTATCCTAGGAGATGCGTAGTTACAATAGACAGCGAACCAGGAAGGGGATAAGATTACCGAAACGTTTTCATGTAGTATGTGAAAGTAACGTGAGAAGCGCGCAACTGATGGGAGTGTCTCTACCAGGAGTAGGGACGGTGCTCCGTTGCGAAAATAATGCGTAGCCAACAGTAACATGAGGAAGGCAAGCAAAGAATGAGTCGCCCCCTCTCCTCCTTTCTCTCTCTCTCTCTCTACGTTTCTCCACGTGCTGAATCACTTCGAATTGACCCCGACGCGAGACAGACAAAACTATTGCAAAAACAAGTTCGCTAGCCGGAAAGCTACCGAGAGCCGACGCATTGATCAACGCCAACTTCACGTGTGGTGACACCATGAATGGAGGAAACATGTCATCATCAGATTCTTCAGATTCTGATATTTCTGGTGCGTACTGTATATGTAGCGAAGGGTTTGCGTGCCTGCAAGGGGATCTCGGCGTTTACTGCGAGTGCTACCTGCAAAGGTCGACTTCGCAACACGTAGGCCTCGACGAACGCAAAATAAGGCCGAAGGTAACACCTAACATGTTTGAGTCCCCTTACGTTCTTTTGGTATAGGATTGCAGACGGTCTCTATACCCCGCCCTAACACTAATAATGAAGCATACTAATTTGTTTGACTCGATGACCAATCCTAAAGCCTCGGTAATAAAAAAATAGAACGTTATAGACAGGAATGTGCTTATAAAATATATGGGCTGAGGCGCCCGGTTAGTAATGAACTACGTAGATCTACAATTGCTATATCGTACCACTCGTGTTCGGTTCTTTATACGAAACACGTGTGATCGACTATGGTTCGTTTCAGCCCGCCATGTGTGCTTGTAGCCGGAGCATCCTACTTCAATAGCACACCCGAATCTTGCATGTTTTATCGAGATCGGAGGTTTTGTCTTCGGACCAGTCGGGAATCGCACAGAGTACGTGCCGATCGCGCTGGGCGTTCGCAGACAGCTTTGACCCCAATATATGCAAGCAATCACTTCGAGTGTGATTCTGTAGACGTTATATGGCCAGACCAGGACCCGTTCTTAGGTTCCTGGACCATCCGACGTACGCCTGCTAGCCGCACGCAAACAACTTGACGAACTGCTCAAGCATTCTGTCGCGCGCCCCAACCAGTGATTACCTCATCGACTAGTAAATATGGCAGGAGACAGCACTTTCCCCCTTGATAGGCGGCAACTTTTCCTTGACATGCCTTCACTGGCACGAAGATACTAGTTTTAGGTGTTAAAACCAATCGGTTCTACACCATTGACAGGGTAGGTTTTAACTTGCTTGACGTATCTCATAACATCGTTGTCGACAACCTACCTTAGTACTCTATCTTTGAAATGGCCACGATGTTTTGTCGTTGGTTAGTTTTTCTTTTGTGCTGAGTGTAGAAAAATAATTACTGTAGTATTACATCTCGATTACCTCGATAGGTTGATTTGAACTTTTGGGTGAGGCCTCCTTCGCCGGAAGGGGTTCTAGCCCGTTATTTTTCCAGGCGCTGAGCGGACGAGCACATAGAGTGATCTACGCGGAGTTCGTACCTGTAAATGATCTGAGATCCAAGCCTATGAAAACTCGTTCTACTGTAGGGTGGGTGGGTCGGTCTCAAGAATGTTTCGTTACTATCTTTGTTCACGAGGTTTTGGGAACGAAGAAGACGCATCATTGTGGGCGACCACTCCACGATACTAATTATTAAACATATTTGATGGAACCCATAATTCCATGATATGTGCCAAACAAAAAGCCTTAGTTACCATCGCCCATTTTACTGTCGTATTCACTCTCGATGTCCTGGGTCATTACATGTAGGTATTGGATTTTTGGATGAGTCCTTCTGCGCCGAGCCGTGGTCTCGCCCGTATTTTGTCGCGTCGTTGGATAGTATTGTTTTTGTGGTTATAAGGGTCGGATACGCAGTTGTCGCACCCAAACTTCCTTACTCTTGCCTCAACCCTTGCTCGCACATGCTGCGAAAAATCTTTACCAAACTCGGGCGACAGAGGAAGCCGGCTAGCATCCGCGTAGCTCTGGCCGCGTTTTCCCTTGCCTCCCCGTACCCGGCCATTAGGAACAAAACTAACGCAGCCGATGCCCGGTTGAAATTGGAGTTGGGCCGGCCAAAGCGCGACGAGGGCGACTCCGGGAACGGAGGCTTCGCGTCACCCGGAGGCGTAGGGATCGATGTCGACTGCGTGACCTAGGCATACTCGTACTACCTCTCAAAAAATATTGTGATGCCCACTTTTTCGCACGTGGTTTTGGGAACGAAAACGACGAGTAATCGTGAGCGACAACTCCACAATACAGTTTCATGACCTTTTTTGTACGGTGCCCATAGTTCCGTGTGTTGTGCCCATAATTTCCTTTGTTGCCATTGACAAGGTATACTCAATATATACCCCGGAACGTGCACGTAGGACCACCAGCACCCAAGATCACAGCGGTAAGTATTTTTCGGCGGGCTTTAGAAAGGAGTCAGCTATAGTCTTGAATCTTGAGTTTCTCGTCGACATGCCATGAGAAGATGTACCGCGGACGTGCCTGTAATTTCACCAAGAGTATTGCTGCAATACCGGGACGATGCTTTATGCAATATCCCACTACCATTCTACGTTTCGTACTCGCGTGCCATGTTACGTCGACCATATACGAAATGTACGTTTCTGTGTCCTCGCTGTAATTTTCAGACCCACGCTGGAGAGTTGTTGATCCGCTGTCAATATTTTTTCACTTCGCCGCCACCGTGCACATCGTCCCTGTGCAATCTACCTATTCATGTTGTCGACTCTGTATACAGCTACAGTACCTATACCTAAGTCGTATTACTACCCCCCCCCCCCCCCCCTTCCCTCCCCCCCCCCCCCCCCTAAACTGCTTACCATCATACGTGCATGGAAAATGTTTGTACCAAAGGTGCGTCAATAGAGATACAGCCGCGCTTAATCTCAATATTTCAAGTGCTCCGGAAGAAACCTTCTTCCCTGACATGCTCGAGGGAGACCTGGTTTTGTCGTGCCCCACACCTGCTGCAAATTTGTTTTCGAGTGACGAGGATCGAAGTGAAGACACACTTCAGATAGGAAGTTCAGGTGGTGTGATTTGGAACGTATCTGCGCTGCCGCAGTTTTTGGAGTCGGAAACGAGCAAGATGAACTGGACTACATTTCCTTCGTCGGGATTGCTGCTTCCGGGAGAGAGGTGCGTGCGGTTACGACGCTAGTGCGACACGTTCTGATTGGGGCGCACTCCCGTTACCCTATTCTAGTCAGAACGGTGAAATGCCAAATTAAAGATAGCCTCGGAAACGACCAGAGGTACCGAGGTACCGGTTTGATTTCTTAACCGCCTCTACAGTTTGTTGAAGATCCATGTGATGATATCCAAAGATACAACGGGAGTCACTTTTTAAAATGCGCATTTAAGCCTCTGAAAAGAGTGCAGGAGATTCGGGCGACGTCACGATTTCTTGCCAAGACCAATTCACTGCTCGCAAGTCCGCTACTATCAATGTTTGAACGCTCGGACATCATAAACCCTACCGTAACACGCTGAACGTTTTCGAGGTACCCTGGTACAGTATGTACTGCTAAAGGGCTGACCTCAATCTGTCAGGCGACTCTGGAGTGTGCATCCCTATCCACCCGTACATCTGTAGCGCAAAATTCGCGTTCTCCTTAGAAAAGCCACCCGTATATCACCACTAGTGGTATTTCCACAATTCTCCGCGTTCATGAGTGTGTACGACTCATACCGCCTATTTTCAGCGGGGTGTGTGTTGATGGTACGGCTCATACCGCCTGTGCTCAGCACGATGTCGGCCGCAGGAACTGCCAAGGTCTCGGTACTTGCCGTGCTCAGTATGTTGATCATAAATACACAATCAGCTGGTGCTCCGGCCTATACTCGGCGTTTCAAGTATGCTGAACGCATTTTCCAAACGTTCGCTGAATCCACCAGAAAAAACGAGATGGAAGTTGCACAAAAACTTTAGCTGTGTCTGTATAGATACCGACGGCGGTGTTTCTGATCGGTGACCATACAAAGCTTATGTGGCGGTATTGTGTGGTCGTGAGGGGGAGTCCTTGATTATAAAGCTGCATGTGATACCCACTTAACTAATCCTCAAATGAGGAGCCCGAAATATCGTCCGATGTGTAACTTGAAATACGTTTGTGCGTGCACCACGCCCATCACCCCTATAGGCTCGTCCTGAACCAAACTAAAACGAGTAAGAGTATCATACTGAGCGGTCCTTTAAACGCTCAACCAGTCCGAACAAACTGAAACTGCAAGTGTAACACCTGAAGTGGAAAAGTCGTTTATCGCGAATGTCGACGTATTGTTCCGCCCCTCAATTATTAATAGTGCATTCGCTCTGGATATTCACTGCCGAACTTGCAAATAGTTTCAGCTATAGAAAGATGCTGTGATTGCCTTGTTCGACTGCTCGATGTTGGTTCTTCGTATCGCGGAAACGTTCGATCTGAGTATACCAACGCCTTTTATCGACAGACACTGTTCGATGGTCGTTGTTCATTTTGGGGCTATTTCGGTTGCAACAGCGATTTTATCGAAAAAATAAACTAATCGATGCGCGTGGTGCTTCCTTATTTCGCGGTCACTACGCCGGCGCCTCCACCTACACGTTCAGCATCACTCTGCGTGTAGTAACTCTGCCAAGTCCAAGGTTCGACGGTACCGCAACGACCACTTTTATAGCCGACGGAGTGGGGTCGAACAATGAATCATCGTTGGTGCCTTTCAGCATCACCTTCTTCCACTGCGAGATCGGCCAGGTCTGGAGCGACACGAAGTCCAGCTCTGACAGTTCTGATCGAGACACGATCGAGGCATGCGAGCTGTGCAATGACATCGTGGAAGGAGAGACCAAGGTACGCGTTTTTTTTCACGGTTCAAGGGCGAGTTTGCCTTTCGAGCGCGAACACGTAGTACGTATCGTTGACGGGACGCATGCAAATCGCAAGTAGCAACCTAATGAATATCCATCCGGTCTACAAGTTTGCGGTTGATATTGTTGGTTAAACGTTTTTGACCGGTCGCACCCTTCACTTAAGCAACTATCGGGTTGGTATGACACTTGTTCCCAGTGGTAGTTGGTTTCAAGACGATTGTAGGGACTAAACTAGTTTTAGTCGGGTTGCGCGAAGGTATTGTCGACGAAGGCATGTTTAGGGTGATGTGTGGAGGTTCCCATGTGAGGAGCTCAGACACAAATAGCACCAACCTCACTGTGGCATTACTTCACAGTTCCCAGAGGGTGGGTATTCCACGAATAATATTGCTCGCAAGCACTGATGGTGTCCGACCGACGTTCGGTTGAGGGGCCCGGTCGGTCAAAACGTGTTTGGACGACAAGGTCCACCCGTATCTAAGAATGCCCGTACTGCCGGTCCCGGAACGTTGCGAGTGGACCTGAGCGTTGTCAAGTCACGCTTCTGTTCTAGATGATTTTCAGCAAGCACGCAATATGCCGCTTCTTCTACTGCAACGACGGTGCCGGGGTTTAGAGCTTGGACGTGTATCGATCCATCCTTGCGACAGAGGTTACCCACGTTATTGGTGCTGCTACATCTTGCCGTGTTTTCTTCCTTTAGGAAGCTATACATTCCGCACCTCCCTATGTATTACATGTCTTTGGCAAGGAACTACCATATCAGTTTAGCTTGGGGCATCCCACGCGATTCGAATCATTTGTTCTACGAGTACATGCCTTCGGTCGGTTACGGATTTCTGACAGGTAATTACTGTTCGTGGCCGCTTCACTGATCATTCGTTCGATATTTGTTTGCCTTTCGAACGTGCAAGCACCATTGTTTTAAGTGAAAGGGACAAGCCTTGGATTCTAAATGTAGAGTTTCACCCCCCCCCTCTCCGACTTCCAGATAACATGGGCGTATCCGTACTTTCTGCATATTTAGATGGTAGAATCTCACACTAACGAGCAAACATTCAACCACCCCCCCCTCTTAATCTGCATTGGTTGGTGTCGAGTTGCGACGACGTTGTAACAAAAGCCTCGAGGCGCTAAACATGCAATGTTTAATCTGTTCCTTCCTGAACAAATAAACAACGTGCAAGTACACCAGATCTACTGGACAGGCAGACACAACACAACCGAAATGAAACCCCAAGTTATCATACCGTACCAGAACACAAACCAGATTTCGACGTGTAATTTACTCAGCGAACATTGTTCTTTTTCCATGTCAAATAACCAAACTGACGCAAGCACGAAACAACTCACCCTAAACTTATTTTTCTGTGTCATGCCCATACACAAGAACATGATATACGCGTGGAACAATTGAAATAACTCGTTCTTTGCCCTTGACATAATGCTAGCCGGGTTTGGACATGGAATTACTCAATAATTTTCTCACCGAGACGCAAAAGCCAGATTCAGGTGTGAACACTTGAACTAACCAGTTTGTTTTCCCTCACGATAACACAAACATAATCTAGACATGAAGTTGCAGAAACTAACAATTTTTGCCCTATATCGAGACACAAATATATTTTTACACTACTTTAAAACGGACAACCTCTTGATTTCCTCACCAAACTAGATTTGGAGATGAATCATTCTAAGCAAACAATGTAATTTTCTCTGTGTTCAAACTCAACCCAGACAAAGGCATGAAACTAAACTCTGCGTATGTAGTTTCTCCCATATAGTAATCCTGATAGTAAATACATAAAACATAGACATTGCACCTGGCATGAACGCAGACCACGGTACATGCGTACACATAAACACAGCAAGTTCACGCTGACATGTTAAATTCAAATGGTGGTTGGGTCTCGTGGGACGAAAACCGAAAACTGTTCCTGACTTCAAGCGGGTGGTAGGCATCTGGTCTGAGCGCTCTCCTATAATCTCCGACACCAGGGACACATATCATGTTAATGGACGGGATGGGAGTATGATGCATAAGATCACATCAATGCCTATTTTACGCATTACGCAAACACCTTGCCATTGACCGACCACATGACCGAAAAGAAAGGACACCGAGCGGTACGTCGATATACTGATATTTTGAGCTATAAAAGCCGATTAAAATCGGGAGGGATTCATCATCCAAGCTATAGACAGCGAAAATCTACTCGGGAGCATTAGTGGGAAATATCTTCATGGTGGTAATACGGTGTAGAAAGCGACGTACGGGGCTTCCCGATATGGTCGTAAGACCTTGCGGTATGCATACTGGCGTTTGAACTTGCACTGTAAAAACGACGTCCTTGGTGTAAGGCAACCAGTGTAGCAGCGGGGCAAGAAGAAAAAATAAAAAATGTGCTACACGAGGATTATTACCATGTGGATGACCTGACACAAACGTGGGGTACTTGTGTTGAAGTTATCGAACTTGGACCCAGGCTACGAGCCCGTCTTGGAGACGTCATTGAGTGTAGCGCGCCGACAAAACAACTGAAGGGCACCAGCGCCGCAAGTACTAGGTTTGGGAAGTCCTAGTAAATTGAACACTTCCCACTACAAATATTAACACAACGAAGCTGGATATATACTCGGAACAGGTTAGGAGAGAGGCGGTTGGGCAGTGTGGGTAGAGGCTTACATATTCGCAGCGGAAAGAACTAGTAGTTTCGATACAACAAGTGCTCATCGATAGGATAAAGATTGACTTGAAGCAGCAGTGCCACGAAGTAGGAGGTATTGCTATGCAAAATGAGAAGTAGAACGAGACAGGAACGCTTCCGAGTCACGCCCAAGGCGAAAACGAGCATGGAATGGAGGAGGCTAGAGGCCGAAAACGTGTCGTCGGCAAGGGTGAGAACACTAGGATGGAGAGGGTGTTTACCCAATGGAATAACAAAAGGGTGACGAAGGTGAGGATAGGCAAGAAACCGTCCGTGGCTCAAAGGGAATAGGGTAGAAGCGTAGAGGTGCAACCAAGCGCTCAAAACAGGAACGGAAAAGGCAAAAAAAAAGCTCAACGAAGAGATAACACACGTACAGTAGTAACAGTGGAGAAGGAACGAGAGACAAGAGTAGAGTGGGTAGTGAAAAAAAAAAAAAAAGCTGACAATAAGATCAATCAACGTATGTGAATGCGTCACGGAAGAGCGCAAAATATTACGAAACAAGTAAGTGAACGCGATCTGTTCTGGACACGAGTGGAAACTCGAGAGTCGCGGGAGAAAGACGGTGGGGAAATAAGATGCAAAAATTGGAGAGTAAGCGTGGAGGGGGAATACCACTCTGTTCCATTTTATACTAACCTGTTTTACACATTTTTTCAAAACAGAATGTCCTTATTATTCGGGACAGAGTGGTACGAGGCACGAACATGATAGCAGCATTAGTGGTATGGAGGGAGTTGGTTTCACGGTAAGAAATACCCGCGACATGATAAAAGAGCAAAGACACTTAAATCGACTGAGGCATATAGATAAAGATACCAGGGAAGCGTGGAGCGAAAAAAGACTCATCGGGAAACATCTCAATGCCCCCAGCATCGAAGGTTACGATCCAATATATACAGAGAAGATAGGGAGAAGTAGTAGTAGATCTGCACAAGCATATATGGCAATAATATGTAGTACTAATGGCATGTATTCTTTCTAGAATTCGGAAGGCAAACAAGCCGAATGACATATTGAACAACACGGGGAAGTAACAATCAATGACGATGATGAAGGTAAGTTCAATGCCCTACAATAAAGCCAGATGAAGATGTTGAATGACCGAGTAAAACTGTTCAGAGCCAGAATGGTCAGTGCATACAGAAAGGAGAAGGTTATATACGTATGTAGTAAGGAGATGCAATTACATGTATGCGCGGCAGGCGTAGGAACTACGGATCACTGGGTAACATGGACAATCAGCAAACGAGAGTTTTCAAACAAGGACGAGGTAGCTAACAATACAGATAAAAATGTATATACTTGAACGAACGAAAACCAGGAGGAGTTCCGAGAAGAGATCATCACGAATGTCCAGCAAATGTTCGGGCGTTACGAAGTAGTATGCACAACGAATAGCGATTGTAGGAATGCCGTGTTATCAACGGTCGCCAGCACGAAACAGTCCATTCGTACGATCCGACGCCGCGTTGCCGGGGTCATCGCGCGTACAGAGGCTGGCTGTGTCACCGACTTCAGCGTTTCCCTAGACTACTGCAGTTTTTTAGTTTTGACAGTGTTTGTGGTTTAACAATGTCTTCGGCCCCGTTTGTCCACCACAATCCGCGCCGACGGTGCCAAAACCATTCCTACCGGTTTTTGTGAATGCACACATATTTACTCAATCCTCTCTGACTATTGCAGGTGTACGTCGATTAGATTAAATCAAGCTAAGTGCGGCAAAGTGTGTAGGAACATGGCTGGATCACTGGTTTAAAAAAAACCAAAACATCCAAATATTTTACTTTCTAGCATCGGGTTCTACCGAACGGAGCGCAACTCTTCGAATACCGCTGTGTACGGCAACATTCGGGGCGTGTCCTTACGAACACGCTGCACGCGGTATTGTCGGGCCCACCAACTGACGGAGTAAGGGAGTAAGAAGCCCGGCTGTAGTTGTCGTAATGCTCCTCTGGACACAAACTGGGTAGGTGCTCGTCCATTTCTCCGAACTATCACGAGTGTATGATAATTGGCACGTCTTTCATCATAGTCTTGAGGCATTGAATTGTGCATCACTTTTGTTTTCAGGAGAAAATAAATATTTAAAAAACACCGTTTTGTTACCGACGGGAAGATGTATTTAAAATAACCTATTGCAGTAGATACATGGCGCCGGCCCCATGCCGTGTGTCGGCACGTAGGCTCTCATCATCGACCGCCTTTTTGTGCGCCGTCACAGCGGTGTTGTTGCATACATCCTTCGTTGTACCGCGACTGTCATTATATGTGTCGCTAGTGAGGAAAAGTCAAGGGGCCGACGCGTTGGCGCTGGCCATAAAGCCTGCGCCGGCAAAACAGTCCCTCAGCATCGGCCGCCTTTTAGTGCATCGGCACGGCGTCGTTGGAACATGCAGCAATACGTTGTGTCTCGCAACGCGTATGATATGTATCGTTAAGGAGGGACGGACCACAGGCCGACGCGTTGGAGCCGGCCACAAGACCTGCACCGGCATATATTCTCTCACCATCGACCGCCTTTTTGTGCCCCGGCACAGCGTTGTTGGTACGTACAGCAGTGCATTGTGTCTCACCACGCGCATGATATATATCGCTGCAGTCGTCGTGACGTGTAACAGAAGTGTCGTTAGTGAGGGGCAAGGCCGACGGTCGGCGCCGGCCCCCAAGCCGTACACGGGCACTTACAGTAGTCCCTCATCATCGACCGTCTTCTAGTGCGCCGGCACAGCGGTGTTGTTACATACATCGTTCGTTGTGTACCGCGGCGTTTTTATTTTTTGTACCGTTCGTGAGGGACGGGCCAAGGGCCGACGCGTTGGCGCCGGCCACGAGGCATACGCCGGCGACATAGTTCCTCGCCATCGACCGTTCTTTAGTGCACCGGCACAGAGTCTTACGAACATACGGCAATACATTGCGTCCCGCAACGTGTATGGCATGTATCGTTAGTTAGAGGCGGGCCGCAGGCCGACGCGTTGGCGACGGCTACAGAGACCCGCACCGGCATATCTTCCCTCACCATCGACAGCCTTTTAGTGCACCTGCACAGCGTTGTTCGTACGTGCAGAAGTATATTGTGTCTCACGACGTGTATGATATAGATCGCTACCAGGTATATATTTATCGCGGCACGTATGATAGGTATCATTAGTGAGGGGCAGGGCCGAGGGTCGACGCATCGGCGCTGGCCCTGAGCCTTGCACCGGCACCTAGTCCCTCACCATCGACCGCCTTCTATTGCGCCGGCACAGCGGTGTGTTACATACATCGTTCGTTGTGTGCCGCGACGTAAAATATTTGTATCGTTAGTGAGGGACGGGCCTAGGGCCGACGCGTTGGCGCCGGTTGCGGGGCGTGCGCCGGCATATCGTCCTTCACCATCGCCCGCCTTTTTGTGCACCGGCACAGCGTAGGAACATCGAGCGACGGGCCGCAGGCCGACGCGTTGGCGCCGGCCGCGACAACTGCACCGGCATATCTTCCCTCACCATCGACCGCTTTCTAGTGCATCCGCCCAGCGGTGTTGGTACGTACAGTCGTACGTTGTGCCTCACGACATGTATGATATATATCGCTAATCGTAGTGAGGGACGGGCCGAGGGCCGACGCATTAGCGCCGGCCACGTACTATCTGTATCGTTATTGACGGGCAAGGCCAAGGGTCGACGGCCCTAACAAAGTAGCGCTGTTCTTATATATCAGCAAAATAACAACGTCAGCTGTGAGATCGAGCATACCCGGTATACATCAAGTATATGCCGGTACTTGCGAGTATGTGTCCCCATTCCTGGGTGCTGCATGTCTGCGAGGAGAAAAAGAATCCTCGTGCAGCACATATCCCCTCCGTTCAGGTGTCACCAGTATTCGCTATTAAAGCCAAATACTCCGCTGTGTGCGGGTATCTATCTCCCGTCCTGGGCATCGATATATCATGATATCTGGTACAGACTTTGTGCTCTTTGCCCCGTTGCAGCGGTGGTACGTCTCGACTAAATATCTCTGCTGATGTACGAGTCCTGCCTATGCTGTTGCGCATATCATCAGTTGTTCCCTCCTGTGAACGGCCGCTTCGGGAAATCGCGTGTTTAACAAAGATACCCAAAGTTTATATGAGTGTCTACACGTATTACCATCCATGCGTGTGCCAAGAACTCTTACTAAACCACCGGAGCGAACCGGCCTAGAAAAAACACCTAGTGGGAAAAATCATGGCTGGCGACGCCAAGCGATCGAGGTAACGATGCTTGCTATCGCATGAGGCACGCTTGTGAGTCATTGTGCATAAGAGTCGACAGCCCTACGCCCAATTAATTATTGCGCTGGAGTTTAGGCCCGAACATTCCCGGACCCTCGCTTCTTTCGCACGCCTTTCGCACACGTACCGGGATAGCGTGCGTCGCCCCTGCTCATCCTCCTCCCTTTATATGATGCTGCAGCTCGCCAACCGCCGCTGTTGCTGCTCCCTGCTCCTGACGTGAAGAGGAAGTGCAACAGAGAAACCACCACAGAAACCACAACAGTAGGCCTAGCCTCTAGGCCTGTCGATCGGCAGCAAGCAGTGCCGTGCTCTACACTCGCACCTATCACGAGAAGCTAGGAGGGGGCAGGGGGCGAATATGGTTGTTCTTCTCTTACCTCTATCTCTGAAGAAATTAAGTTATTTAGTTTCCGTCGGTAGAGCCCATGACAATAAATAATTAATTCCGTCGGTTGTGAACACAACACGCATCTCACCAGAACATACCGATACTACGCTTTCTTACCCGTGAGCAAGGCGTAAATATTCTGGGTCAAAAACGAGAATTTGGGGTGATAATCGCAGAATTTGTGGATCTTACCCTAGTATCTTAAAGCTGTATAGACACGCCATATCCATTGATGAAGATCGAGCTAGAAAATAATATGGGTATCAGTTGTTGGGGGATGTCTATATAAATGTTAACACCGAGTACGAACGGCATCGGTTATCGGACATTTGTATTACTTTGCGACTGACGTTTGACGGACACTTGACAAACAATTAAACAGAAATATGTTTTCCGTAATTTTCTTGACGAAATCAAATCGGATTAAAAAAATGCAAACGTCGGCAAATGCGCTGTGAGACAAGTGACGCTGATGTCATATTTGATGGTACATTAGTTCCAAATATCTGCGAAAGCGCAGAACGAAGGTGAAAGATGGGGTTAGCTGGCCCTGCGTGTTTGCGGACGCTTCAGACGATAATAACCAAGAACAAACAAAAAATTAACTAAATAGAAGTAATATTGGTATCCTTGAAGCCGGTTTCAAACCTTTGATGGAAATACCTGGACAACTGTTTGAATAGAGATCACTGACACCCATGGGCCCTGTAAACCTCCAAAATATATTTAAGAGACAAGTGAAAGTCTCCCGATCATCGCAAACAACCCTGCGTTAAGCATTTCTGGAGCAGTTACATTTATTTAACTTGACCTCGGCCGAGACACCCTCAGTGGGAACGGGAAATCCACGGTCAAGGACCTTCTGCCGGTGCCGAAGACCTTATCCCATCCAGTACATACATTGAGTGGTCCGTCACCGAGCAATAACACCAAAATAAATCCTTCAATATATGCAAGATAACGATTTTTTTACTAGGATACACATCCTACCTGAAGCCCATGTACACCTCAACCGAAAAAAACAAACCAATAAGATACAGCGTACATATCAATCAAATGTACGTTTTTCGGACTGAATGGCCGTAGCCGCTTGGTAGGCACCAACAATGTGGCGCCAAGTGGCGACTACATCGGGCCGGGATATGACTTGACATGAAGAAAACAACTCGAACGACAGGTATCCTTCATGGTTCTCGGGACGCAAGATCTTCCATATGTTAAACTAAACGTACGGGATGCAGGTCGAATGTTTACCGTCGGAGCAAGGTGTGCGCGTTTCTTGTGTCTTGTTGCCCTCGCCCCAAACCAGCATAAGGTAAGGATATCAAACAACAATTATTACATATATCAGGTATTTGAAGAACTCGTCGTGAAACCCTATCCGATGAATCATCGAAACTTACCTATAGCCATAAGGTCCTCGTCATTTACGGCAGGGAATGGGTACCTGGCGCCAGCTACGGGTACGGATAAAACGTACATCATATCGTGTCATACCGCAACGATCGCCTTCGAGGAGATATGTTGAAAGTGTTCTCGTTACGCAGTCCCATACGCTATTCCGGAAGACCATAGTAATTAGGACCCAATGATACAGACAAAAACGTAATGTTGTTTCCAATTTTTACAATGTTGAGGTCCTGCTTACTATGCCCCCCCCCGTTAAATTCTGATACGTATATATACAATATTATACATACGCAGTCAACACTATCGTGAAGCTACTGCAGCGACGGTGGCGAGAGTATCTAACGTTTGCGCGGGTCCTCGCCTCAAGAGTTTCAACAACAAATTTTCTGAACGGTAGTGGTTTCGGTATAGAGCCGGATGCATAACAGCCCCCTGCCTGTTACAGTTGCTGCTAATCCACTTCGCACAGATGGGGTGGACCAGTGTGACAGGTTGCATAGTAATGCTGGTTGCCACTATGGTGCCAGAGTATTTTCTGGCGCATACCGGTGCCGTATATAGATAACTGGTTTCGAATAATATTGGCTTGACACGCCCGATGCACGAGCCCATGAGTTCAAGTATCCGACAGATAGTTGACATACATATATATATTAGATCCGACCTTACTGGGCAATTTCTTCAGCCGAGGAGCTCCGCCAGAGGGACATATGTCTGAGCCTGAACATTGCAACCCTTACGACATTGTTTCTCTATCCCTAATTTGTCGTGGATACTTTCTTTGTGGCAATGTTTGAGGCGCCCAGTCTCTGGAAAAGTTGGCTTCCATGTAAAGCAAACTCCTACCTACGCAGCAGGGCTAACCAGAACGTGACCTATTACGAACCTACAACGGACACCACTACCAGCGTCCGCTTCTCTTGAACCACACGCCCTACATCAGCCAGACGGGGTTTCCAGTATACTACTCATCCAACCCCTGTAGAATCGTAAGGCATTCAGCACTCACGTATATTTTACACTCAAACGGATCATGCATTCCAAAGATTCACCATCAAGGCATGCCCGTCTCGCGTACGCCCCCCCCCCCCCCCAACTACTCGTTACCCTCTTCACCCTCCCTTCGCTCGATGTTTCCCGACCACTTCTGGAAATCTACACGACTAGCTCTTGTGTGCTCTCCGACTTCAGTTGAGCCCTGGTCTAGTGGGCCTCGTGATTGACGAGATACAGTCTCGAACAAATGTTCCACGCTAGATGTGGAGCTTTCCATTGCGAGCCCCTTCTTAGCTTGTGGAGGTATTCCGAGCAAACATTGTCTCGAAGGAGGTTAGTGCACGCCGCTCCATCAAAACCGCTTGCGGTATAACGGTAGCTTCGCGTTTGAGGATTCCAATCAGACGTAACATATTAGGCCCAAAAGGGAGACCCCCGTATGCCGTGGCATGGCCCTATTGTGCGTCTTCATCTCTCGTGGTCCACTTCCAGACGGCAGCGTACAAACTTTACGTATACAAAGAAGATATAAATATACTACCATGCACCTCTCATTTCGTTCATTAAATCAAGTCCGGCTTGGTCACGACTAGGAACATCTGGCGGCGGACGCTTGAACCTCCGTTAAACTGCGTGGAGTGCTACGGTAGAGACAGTAGCAACAAAATGTACCTATGGTGTGGCAGTTGGAGACACTACTCCTTTTTCTCTGCCGTGCGAACGCCCCTCGAGCATGCTGGTCCTGTTGCACTCATGTTTGAACTCGAAAACATTGGGTTGTCGGTTGAAAGCGCGGAAAACATATTTCAAAAATGTTCAGGACCACGAATAAACAGTCACTAAATGGCTGAAAATCAAGGACCTGAAACTCACCCCGCTAGCGTAATAACAAGCCGGATTCTTGCTGCAAGAGTTCGAATACAACTGTATCACAGGGTATGACGATAGCTTAACGCGCAGTGCGACGAAAAATCTCGGAATCTACATGGGCATGTCATGAACATTATGACAAAACTCTTGTAGTATTTCAAAGACATTGGGTTAAGTAACCCAGTCAGTAAAAAAAAAAAAACACATTGAACAATGCAAGCAAACGCCGTCCCACCATTCCACACTTCACGGACGCAAACACAATCTCGAGAGCGTTTCATGACCATTAATACTACACAACAACACCCTGTCGGGGAGCGTGAGGGACGGCTTGGTGCTGATAATTATAGACCGACCGATAATCGTATTTCATAATCGTGTTGTCTCCGATATACCCTTGGCAATACGAACCGCACCTGTTGCCAGGCATACGTCAATCGCAAGCGCATGGTGCTGACATCGTAACACTACCGCAGATTCAATCACGTCGGCAACACAGACCGTATCGTGTACCAGGAAGAGGAAGCACCAAGAGTATGGCAACGATATGCCTTGCAATATATCTTGTACAGGTACGATAGTCGCTTGGTTTGGACGTGCAGATCCATGTTCGTTGCGATTCGCAGGTGGTGCGGCGATGTTCTCTACCGGTGGAGCAAAAAACAGGGAAAGCATATCCTGATTAACGTCATAGCGGGCAAATCGACCGGGTACTTCTGGGCACGCACGTTTCTGACTGGTGGTGCTCACAAACCCACGACCTAAACGTTGGTGTGGCCTTACAGTCGTCGTTCGTTATTTTTTATTCGCACATCGAAGTACCCATGGGCTCAGCGAACCAAAGTTCCTAAAGGTGTCATGGAGGCGAGCTATTTACTGTTGAGAGCTTCTCAATACAGAATGGAATACACAACTTGTCGATGCAAACCCACTTTACCGCAGGCGTGCCTCCACAGGTGGCTCGAACTCATCCCAAGATGTGGATGGACGTTTTTTTCTCTACCCTTTCTGATCTGCTGAGCTTCTCAAGCGATTCTGCTCCGGTTGACGTAATAATTAAGTTCTTGGGACTAGCACATGGAAACGTCTGCAGGGTTTCTTCATCAAACGTGTTCGTAGATTTTCGTTTCGGCTTAGAAATGATCTGCATTCAGTGAACCTGTGCACATGAAACGAGCTCAACATCTGCACCGAAGAACCGACTCGGACATGCATTGTACCCTAAGCACGCCAAGTATTTCTACGAAACAGGTAATATCAATACATCTAACAAACACTTGTTGCAACGATTGACTTCGGATACAAACATAGGCGTTCTAAATATCTCCTTCGTTGAGTCTCCGTCTGTTGAAAACGGCTGGTTTCTATCGAAAGGGCAACCCCTTCATACAGCAGCAAGTCCCCGCCTTGTCGCCAAAATTGTTTGCCCTAAAGCTGATGGTCACACACTCAACCCGTCTTCTGCCTTACCAGTCGTGTTTGTGGAGCATTGGCGAACGTTTACAATGGCACACGGGAAAATCAACGCGAACTGCTAGCACGTTCGACGGGCGGTTGTTTCACGCTCCAACTCTCTAGTCCGTCTAACCAGCTCATTTACCTCCTGATTGGCGACGCGACTACTTTAGGAAATAATCTTGTATTTGAGCCATTTGGCGAGCAATTAAGACCTGGCAACAGGAACTTCCGTTTCCCGAGTCGTTTGTTTGCTCTCATCGTTCCCCTGGGTGCTCGACACAACGCCCGGCTCCAGGACTACTGCTACGGAAATCTTAAGCACCCTACCAGTATTTTCTCATGTCCACGATAAGTAGACCGAGCACATTTAAGACCTCACGTATGGTAAAAAACGTTACGCCATATATTTTGTGCGTTATCGTTTCGATACGCTCTGCCCACCTTAAGTGCTGCACTCTACAGGGACACCTAAAATATCATATTATAAATGATGTGTCCCTACGGTGTGTACGGCGCTTGCAGCAACGAGCTATTTTTAACTCCGTTGTTGGGCGAGTCACAGGGTCTGCCTCACGTTTTACAACCCTCCAGCTGACCTGTTCGCTTTTTGCCTAATACAGCCCGAGAATGCGCGGAAAGTCAACCAAGACATCAAACCGATGAGCATCGTCCTGTCGTCGGAACAGCCTTCATCTCAATATCATGATCGTGGCATGTATCTGAGGTTCGAAGCGATTAGAGCATCACCTCCCCGAAACGAAGTCGGGCAGCGCACAAGCACGGAGATTATCTTATTTGATGCACGGGAAAAGAATGTACCGAGTGGTTCTCTCTCTGTCTACACACGCATCCATGTAGACAGGTGTCCCATCCAGGCCGGGCGTTCTTCTTCCGGCTGGCAGTTGACGTACGCACCGCCTCCAGGCAGCACGTTATGTTGTGCTTGCTTTTCGTTCGGCCCTGGGAGCGTATCAACGGCGCCCTCGCCGACAATTTCGACGCCTGTCACGGTGCCCTGACACGGTAGCAGTACGGGGAAAAACAAAAAAGCAAAACACATTTATTAATGCGGATCCATTTCTCGTGTCTTCTGCACAAAAGGGAGGAAATCATGATTTGGGAAGTGTATGCTTTGCTTTACTGTCCAAATATGTGTAGTTCATTCAGCGGCTCGAGTAGAA